>JAOTAY010000189.1:21860742-21871372 GCA_025629805.1 Erythroxylum baracoense
GTGTAAACCTAAGTTCAATTTAGACATATTTGAGTTATGAAATGTGAATGATCTTGAGATGTGAATTTAGGAAATATATCCAGAATTGTCATTGAACATAAATCATATATAACACATACATATATGTATAAGTGAGTACCTTTGTGATAGGTGCAAAGAAGTAATGTGTAAATGTGTGATTGCTTATTATAAAGGAGCAAATAGATCGAGCACATCCAGATGTTGCTGGGATGTCTAGGCAATAAGCTATCTGGAGTAAACCGTGAGTTAACCTAGATGTGTTAACTCATTTATATGTGTTTTTCTGTTTGAATTATATGTGTAGTGAATTGACTTAGATGTATCTCACTATTCTTGAATTGCTCTTGTTTAATTTTGACATAATGAATTGTTACTGGTTTGATTGCGATAATTTTGGACATTAATTGTCCGAGGAGATCATTATTTGGGTCTGTATTGAAAGTGCTCATTTTATGTGAATTTGACTGAATAAGTGTTATTTGACACTATTTGTTGAATGCCAGACTTAGATCCAATGAGCTATGAAAATTGAAAGTGCTTATTGACTGAAAGTGATTGATGATATATTATGTGAATTATGTTACTCCATTATATGATGCATGTTCACATAAAGGAGTTGTGACTGGAGTAGCCAATGTGAAAAGAGCTTTAAGCTCAGTTATACGCATCAGAGCCTCAGGCTCAACGGTTAATGAGCCTGGTATCCACCACAAATACGGGACAGTACTAAAAAGAGCCCAATATTCACAACAAATACGGGACAGTGAAATAGGCACTCGCTCACAACAAAGTTAAAATGGAATGAGTCCCATTTGTTTTTGCATTTGTATCTTTAAATATGTTCATGATATTGATTGCAAATGAATGTTGAACTATGTTGTGTTGATATTGAGAAATGCTTATAACTTTGATGGTGATATGAAGAATTGTGATAAATGAGTGTTATGTTCTGAAATGATTGTATGATGTTCTTGCATTCAAAATATACTTCTAGAATGACTTAACAAGTGATTGTATTTTTAAATGCTTCTTTTATTATGATGCAAATTGTAGAATATGAGTTATAGCTCTGAATGTATCGTTACTTTGATTGAGCTGAATGTTATTCATTGATATATATGTACTCTATCTTGAGTGAATATATCAATGATGGTTCACTCACTGAGTTCACAAAACTTATCAAAATTACAACATTGATTTTCAGGTATTGGGAGGAGACCTTGCTAGTAGAGCAAGCTAACTGAAGTTTAGTACTGTCTATTTTGGATCAAGATAGGGCTCAAAGGTCTGGTCAGTTGTTATATGAGGATTTTATATAGATTACTTTGTACAGTTTTAATTTTATATAGAATCTTTTGTTTAAAATAATGTGATCACATATGGTTTCTGTAATGTGAATATATGAACGGTTTGTAATGAAATTACAGTGTAAAACATGTTTTGTTAATGAAATGAGATAAGTTGTTTTGTTTTATGATTACTTATAATGTGTAAGATGCCATAGTAAGTGAATGTGACTACTCTAACACGCTATTCCTATAGGGTATGTGCTTGAATATTCTCAAGAATTTTAGGCATATGTCTTATAGTAGTGGTGTGTTACATTGTTATCTTACTAAATTTAATAGTTAGGTTCTAAATCGATTTAAATAATGAACTAGTATAACTTTCGTATTCAACAAGTTACTATCCGAATTAATAATGAAATAATTACCATTTAAGTTAATATATTTCTAGTTCTTAACCTAAGTGTCCATAGTTTCAAGATCCGTATTAAACTTCATCTCTCGAATCTTCATTTAACACTAAAATGATACAAAGTTTGGCCATTTTATTACATCCATTCAATTCAAAAACTACAGTAATAAATAAGACAACATATCTGTAACCCATTCATGCATATTCATCTAAATAGCTTCATTAATTCTCAAGAAAAGAGATTAGCCCATCATATCATACACACAGTTCATCATACTCAAATACTTCAATCCCATATTACTGTCGATAGAAGTTTGAAAATAACAACCCAGTAATTACTTAAATGAACTATGACAAGATAACAAGCAACATTCGTTAAGCTAACAAGAGTATGAATTAGTTAATACCAATAGAACAATAAACTCAAAGAAACCAGCAACAGATGAGGAATGAGATAAGCAAACAGAGGGTTAGAGAATAAGATATTGGGGGCCTTCTACAGCCTTAACTTTTAGCTTTGACTCTCACCTTCTGCTTCAGTTGCTCTCCTCCAACCAAAAGTTTGCTCAAGATCAACTCAAGCTCTCACTTTCGGCCTCTCTTCCTAGATCCCACTTCTCTACTATTGCTCTCTTCTTCTCCTTCTCAAACTATCTCTGTTTCTCATCTCTGTTTATCTTCTTTTTCTCTATCTCTCTATGCCTCCCCTTTGTGTCTTTGTGTGAGTGAACGAATGAAACAGTGAATGAAAGATAATTCTTCTTATCCACCACCCTCTCCTCCTTTTATTTGACTCTCTTTAGGTTTAAGGTTGAGTGCCTTGACATTGTGAGCTATCGAGTATTAAAGCAATAATTAATGTTAAAACTTCTCACAAACATGCATGGGGAGTCACGAGTGTGAATCTCTTGTCACCCCCGTGCATTAACCATACACAGTGGTGATATAAAATGACCACGTTGCATGACATTTAATGCAAAAATTATGTGACTTTGGTGCTTTAATGCAAAATTCACAAAATAACCAATTAAAATTCATGCAATATTCACACCATTTTTAGTCAATTAATCTCACATTTGGATCAAAACACAAGGATTTGTAACCAAAATCAAGATATGAAGGCAAGTAAAAGTAATAAAAATTAAACAAAACAGTGACAAAGAGATAAATAATCGTCACACAAAGTCGTGTATGTCATAAACACGGGCGTGTACACGATTGTGTATGTTTGCTCTTCACGTCCTTCTTCACACGGATTCAAAGACTTACACAGTTGATTCATGCGGTAGTGTAAACATGAGCGTATGTCAATTTACACGGGTGTGTGAACTTACACAGTTGATATACACGACTATGTAAGTAACATTCTACACGGCTGTGTCTTCTCTTAAAAAAGCTTCTTCCATCTTGTCTTCACTTGTTAGTCAGCCCTATGAACTATAAAGGTGTCTATGATCACCAAAATTCTCAAAATAAGACTAGACACTCAACAATCTCCCTCTCTAGTCTAATTATAGGGAAGACACATTATTCTCTAACATCCACTTGAGAGACATCCTGACAAGCTCATGTTTGCTTCCAGGAACAACTTTAGTCAATATATTAGCACCATTAATGTCTGTATAAATCTTCTTCAACATCAATTTTTGCTCCTTAATCATAGCCCTCATCCAATGATATCTGAAATCTATATACTTTGTGAAGGAATGATACATAATATTTTTACTCAAGTCAATAATGCTTTAGCTATTACAAAATACTATATAGTCTTCTTACTTTACATCTAGCTATTAAAGGAACATTTTCAGCCAGAGCATCCCTTTATAAGATTCCACTATATCTATATAATCTATGCCAATCATAGAAAAAGTCACACATTTTTGTAGCTTGGATTGCCATAAGATGACTCCCTCTACAAACTTGAACAGAAAACTTGAAGTGGATTTTCTTTCATTAAGATCTCCAGCCATATTTACATTTGTAAAACCTTCTAGAATTGGCTCACCATCAGCAAAATGAAAACTCCACTTTGACGTGCCTCTTAAATATCTCATAATTCATTTCACTGCTTCCTAATGAACCTTCCATGGATTTGATAAGAATATACTCACTATCTCATCATCTTGTGCAATATTTGGCCTTGTGCATATGATTGCATACATCAAAGATCCTAATGTAGATGAGTATGGAACAAAAGACATACCATCTTTCTTCTTTTATGTTGAGGGAAATGCACGCTTACTTAACTTAAAGTGAGATGTCAGTGGTGTGCTAACTAACTTGGCATGCTTCATATTGAACCTTTCTAATACCCGATTAATATCTGTCCCGAGACAACCACAATCTCCTACTCTTCCTGTCTCAAGTTATGTCTACACCTAAAATTTTCTTTATAGGTCCCAAATATTTCATATCAATGGACTTAGATAAATCTTCCTAAACTTTTGGATTCTTCTAACATCTTGACCCACAATCATCATATCATTAACATATAGAAGAAGAATGATGAAGTTCTCACCCGTGAACTTCTTAAAATACACACAAAGATCAACATAAGTTTATTTGTAACCATGATCCATCATAAAAGAATTGAAATTCCGATACCACCACCTTGAAGCTTGTTTTAACCCATATAGGCTTTTCTTTGACTTGTAAACTAAATTCTCCTTGCCTTTAGCTTTGACACCTTCTAGCTACTCCATGTATCTCTTTTTCCAAATCTTCATGCAATAAAGCTGTTTTAACATCCAATTGTTTGAGTTCAAGATCTAAATAGGCAGTCAAACCCAAAGCTATTCAAAGTAAGGTCATCTTAATAAATGGTAAGAAGATTTCATCAAAGTCTATACCTTTCTTTTAACTGAATCCTTTCACCACTAGCCTTGCCTTATGCTTTACTAGTTTGTCACCATCCTTTCTTCATCTTAAACACCCACTTATTCTTCAATGTTTTTTTAAACCTTTTGGAAGCTTTACAAGCTCATATGTATCATTCATCTTTAGAGAATCCATCTCTTCCTTCATAACTGCGAGCCAGAGATCTTTATCTTCATAAGATGCAATCTTTAGCACATTCTCAAACTCCCCCTAAGTAGTGACCAACGTGTAATTTAAATTTGGATACCTTGTAGATTGTTTTCGAAGTATTATATTGCTAGCTGTTGAATCCAATTGCCTCCCTGCTCATTATCCTCAATAACTTCATCTTCAGCATTATTAGATGTGGTTCATGTAGCTCATCATTACCAGGCTATATTTGATCATCATCAATATATGTTTGGTCACACACTTCATCTCCTTCACTATAGACTACTTTATAGTGGAAGAAATTGGTGAAAAATTAACAATGGCATATAATGAGTTGCTATGTGATGACTTTTCTCATCTCAGAAGATCAACACCTCTCTTGCGCTCCCAAAATACTACATCCTTACTCCTGATCACCTTTTTCTTCTCTTGGTCAAAGAGTTTGGAGTCAAACTTATCACCACCATATCCAACAAAGATGTAAGGTATCATATTGGGTCAAGCTTCTGTCTCCGATCCTTAGGTACGTGTCTAAATGCCTTACAACAAAAAACTCTCAAATTTGAAATATGCAATCTTTACCAATCTGTGCTCTTTTGAGAATCTCAAAATTTAACGAAATTGAGGGAGCCCAGTTAATCAAGTAGACTACAGTTCGAACTACTTCACCTAAAATGTCTTTAGCAACATAGACATTCTGAGTATGCAACGAATCTTCTCCACAATTATTCTGTTCATCCTCTCAGCAACACCATTATGTTGTGGAGTCCATGGTTCTGTCTTTTCATAGATAATATTATGCAATGTACAATAATCTTCACAAAACCTTAGAATTATACTCACTACCATTATTTGTTCATAGGCACTTCAGCTTCCTCACGGCTTCCCTTTCTATTATGAAATGAAACTTCTCAAAAGTTTCAAATGCTTGACTATTTAGGTTCAACATGTACACCTAAGTCTTTCTCGAAGCATTATCAATAAATGTAACAAAATATTTACCTCCTAGTGACTCTTCCTAAATAGAGTCATAGAAATTTGAATGCACCAACTCCAATGTCTCTAACTTCTTTATAGATCTTCTCTTAAAAGAGACTCTATGCTACTTTCTAGCCAAACAATGATCATAAGGATTAAACAGAAGTGTGTTATTAACTGGGATAAGGGATTTACTAGTTAGCAACTTTAATCCCTTCTCGCTCACATGTCCTAATTGTTGATGCCATATATTTGGAGAAGTTTCATATACTTTTCCACCACCGTACATCTTTAAATGTGTCTTGTGTAATGAGCAACATAATTCTCCTCGAGCAATAATCATTGCTTCTTTGGACAGTTTACAGCTTCTACTTCCTATCTATGAAAGTGTGCTAAAATCTTTTTTGATCTAACTCATTATCCAATAATAGATTTAGCCTTAGATCAGGGATGTGTTATACATCTCTCAAGGTCAGTAAGTATCTAACATTTTTCTGAACTTGGATATTACCTATATCAACAATCTTGACAAAACTTTGATTTCCTATCTTTAAGCTTTCAAAGTCTTTGCTCTTGTAGTTTGAGAAGTAATCTACCTTCTGAACATAATGATAATAAGTTCACATATCAATCAGCCACTCATAACCCGAATTACTAACATAGAAGTATTCACTTGTCACACAAACGAAGGACACTTCATCATTTATGCTTGGAGCTATTTCAGTTGTATGCTTATCATCTTCATCATTATGATGATCTTGCTTTTTTTGATCCCTCTTCCACTTATAGTAGAACCTTTTAATGTGTCTTGACTTATAACAAGAGTGTCTTCACGTCTTTGATACTTTTTGACTTTGATCGATTCTTATACTTGCCACACCTTTTAGGACCCCTACTCTTATTCCTTCCCCTTCTTTCTATTACAAAAACCTGTACGTTGTCAAATCCCATCTCAATTGTTTTGATTTCTTCATTAAACATACTCTCTTTGATTACATCCAAAGAGAGCACATCCTCATAAGCTAAGTTGTTAAGCATCAATGTCTCCAAACTATCTGATAACAAACTTAAAAGGAATAAGGCTTAAGGCTCATCATCATAAATGATCTTTATTATGATAAGCTTGTTGATTATATCCTGGAAATCCCTTAGATGCTCCGACACAGATATTTTAGCTTTTAGCTTCAAGTTCATAAGTCTTTTGATTAGAGAGGTCTTGTTATGGACAATCTTCCTTTTAGAGTCGTTCTAACTTTTTTCATAGTTCAAAAGGATTCATTTCTTAAGACATGTGGTTGAATATGCTGATATCAATTAATTTTCTAATTGTGTTCAGAGTTTTTCGCTTCATTTTTTCCTAGTCTCTATCTGATATCATTTCTGGTTTTGAAGGAACATCATCCTTTACACCTTTGTCCAAATCAATAGGATCAAAAAGATCCCTATAATACAGAAGGTCTTTCATTTTGGGACTCTGAATAAAGTAATTGATGACTTCACTTTGACCATAGAGATGTTTCCACCTTCCATCATGATGGCTCTAATACTACTTGTACAAAAACACAACTCCCCAAAAGATCAACCAAATATCAATAACAAAAAATACTTTTCAACTTTAACCATCAAATTATTATGAGAATAAGAAACTTAATAATGAAATAAATGCTAAGATTTACATAAAAAACCCTCCAGTGTAGATGGAGAAACCACAACCAAACTAACAAGTAAATTCACTAAACTAAAAAAGGATTTACAAAGTTTGATCGCTCTCCCGACAATAGCATGTTGTCTCACGAAGTTTTAGGATTAAAACCAAAGTTGAAGCAATAATCAACAAACACTCAAACCAATCCTAAAAACAACAAAAAGATGATAATACTACACTACTTGCCCTCTCTATAATTTTCCTCACTTTCAATATTATAGTCACACTCTCATACAAAACCTACGTCTCTTTCTCTTTTATGTCATGAAATAAAATTTTCTGCACCGTACATGGTCATATGCACCGCCTTACTCACAGATGTACACATTCACAGGGAGATGCATATCTTGTATGTCATGAACACAGGTGTGTACACGACCTTGTATGTCTTTTCTTTTCTCGTGCTTCATACAGTTCTAGAGACTTATGCGGTTGGTCAGCTGTGTAAGTTAAGAACATAGACGTGTGTCACTTTACATGAGCATGTAAACTTACACAGTTAATATACATGGCTGCTACACCCTCGTGTCTCCCTTTGGAAGAGCTTCATCTATCTTGTCTTCACTTATTCGTCATCTCCACGAACCATAAAGGCTTTTACGATTACCTAAATTCTTAAAATAGAGCTGGACACTCAACAAACCTAAGAACTTCCCCAAATAGTGAGCTGTAGATGATATGTATTTCAAGAAGCTCCCCAAATCCCTACAAAAGATGTACTGGATGCCCTAAATGTCCTTTTCTTTGCTCAAAGATTAAGTAGACAAAAGTATCTTGGCTTTTTACCATTGTAGCTTTGTTTTGTTTTAGTCATTAGGTGATCCTCTTTTTAAAGATAATTCAGCTTATTATTAGTCATTTATTTTAATTTCTATAAAAAATTGTATGTTCATTTCAACAATTATTGTCTTAATGACTTTACCTTTATCTGTTAACTTTGGAATTGTAATACGCAGATTGAGGAGAAATGAGTTGAACAAAATCCTCTTGAAGGACGATATAAGAAACCACATAAACTTATTGAATGAATACAAGAACCAAGGTTTTAAAAACCAAACCAGATCGACTGGTTCGATCAGAAAAGATTTGAACTAACCAGTGGTTCAGTTCGGTTTCACCTAATAACCTATATGTATAAAAAACGACTGGTTTATTAGTGAACTGATCGATTTTTTGTCGAACCGGTTGTTAAGTTAAGAGGACTTTACGATGATTGATTTTGATGACAATCAAATAATAATAATGTTAGAAACAAATGAACGTTTTCACAAGTGTGTTAAGTGTGCAGACAAAGTACAGAACATAGACAGAGAAGAAAACATAGACGCAGACACAAAAGCAACACAGATGTAAATACAACACAGACGTGGATGCGAAATCTAAACGTGGACGCAGACGCGAAGGCAAAAACATAACACAGACGTAAAATCAACATAGACACAGACGTGAAATCAAAACATAGACGCAGACGCAAATATACACAGACGCAGATGCAAACGTAAAGTTAGTATAGACGTAAAGTCAAAATACAGACGCAGTCGTGAAGTTAAAACACAGACGCAGATGTGAAGGCAAAATCACAAAACAGACGTAAAATATAAACACAGACGCAGACGCAGACACAGACACAAAGACATAGACGATACCATGAAGATACATTAGCACGACAGACAGTTATTTGGTTAGAGTTAGTTACAGAACTCAACTAAAGAAGTAATTATCAAGATTCAAGAAGCGGTTATCAAAGATCAAGAAGCTGTTAGAGACGAAGGCTATAAATACTAGTCGTAGTCGAAGATGTTACATTCTTAGAAACACTTAGACAAGTTAGAAAATCTAGTGATTTAGAAAAGAGAAATTCTGTAGTGCGATACGAAGAGAGCTAATCCTACTGTAACAAAAGCTCATAATCTTTTTCTAGTGAGAGAAAGGAAAGGCTGATATCCTGGAGAGGCTAAGATAGCTGAAAGAATACTTTGTAAGAGACCTGAAGAGGCTCTGGAAGGGAAGAAAGAATACTTGTAATCGTTTAGAGTATAGTGAAACACTCAGACGAACTCTGAGGACTGGACGTAGCCTACGATTTGGGGTGAACCAGTATAAAAATTGCAGCGTCTATCCTCTATCCTTTACTTCAGTTTATTTTGTTGTTAAACAATTATATAGAAGTTATTTGCGATTAAATTACGTAATAATTTTCATATAAATTTTGTGATATCTTTTTAACAAGAAAGAGAAGTTCTTAGCAAGAGTTTATATTCACAAAAAGGATACACCATTCAACCCCCTTCTTATGTATCGAGTTTATTACACGTAAATTCTATACTAACGTGTGATTTACTTCAATTGGTATTAGAGCTCGGTTTCCTAGAACTACCTTTACAAAGTGAGGGCAAAGATCCATGGCAGAATCACATATTTTTATAGCTGAAGATGCCTCCGTCACAAGACCTCCTGCGTTCAATGGTAAAGATTATCATTATTGGAAGGACAGGATGCGACTCTTCATAAAATCCACGCACATTAATCTTTGGGATATCATCGAGAATGGACCATACGAACCAGTAGATGATGAAGGAAATGTCATTCCTCACAACAGATGGTCAGTTGATCACAAAGCCAGATTTCAATTAAATTCAAAGGCCAAGTTTTTTCTGAGTTGTGCGTTGAGCAGAAGTTAATATGATAAAGTTCATAAATGCGAGATTACGAAGGAGATATGGGACACTCTATCCATCTCACATGAAGGCACAAACCAGGTGAAAGAGTCTAAGATCAGTATTCTTGTACACCAGTATGAGCTGTTTAAAATACAGGAAGACGAGTCTGTTGATCAGATGTTTTGACGATTTCAAACTATCGTTAATGGAATTAAAGCTCTTGGGAGAATCTACGATAATCAAGACTATTTGAGGAAGATTCTCAAAAGTCTGCCGAGAAGATGGAAACCCAAAGTCACTGCTATATAAGAAGCCAAGGACTTGAGCAAACTAAAGCTAGACGAATTACGTGGTTCTTTGAAGATACATGAAGTAGAGCTGGATGCTGAAGACAATCCTAAAAGAGACAAATCCATAGCATTAAAGGTTGGTCAGAAAAATCACAAGACTCGAAGAAATAGAAATTCTTCGTCAAAAGCATTAAAGATCGAAGAAGTCAAGAAAGATGATACCAGTGAGTCTGATCGTGATTCAAGTGAAG
>JAOTAY010000189.1:21871472-21881688 GCA_025629805.1 Erythroxylum baracoense
GGCCAGATTTGGCCCAGCCCGCTCTTGACTCTCCAAGCCACTGGCCGACCGCGGGTTGGGCCTCTGGACAGACCATCCCGGCCCACGGGTCGGCCCGCGGCCCCTCCATCTATAGTTCTATTTATTAGTTAACATCCATTTGAGTTGATTCTGAAGTACACAGAAGGGCTATGTTGGGTTATGCATTAATATTATGAAGGTGTTTGCTCTTGGACGTGGTGACTTGTCTTGAATTCTACCTATTCCTTGTTTTTGATTCTTTTCTCCCTGTTAATGGTTCTTTTTTTCTTTAGGCTTGTAGATTTTATCCGAAAATGAAGTTTAAAAACCTTTGATAGAAATTTTGGTGGGAGGTAGTGTTCCGGTGACGCCAACCATGCCATAAGTTTGGTTAATGTTTAGTGAGAGGTCTATTATGAAACGCGAATTCTATTAGCTTAGATTTTAAAGGGAATTTATAACATATTGCATACGAATTATCTTCTATTGGATCAATGAGTTATCCTATTTTGTTTTTACATATTGCAGTTGGTTCTTTCGTTTCATTTTGGACTCTCTGTACTCTCCTAGGCATCTAGTTAGTCCTCAAGGGCAATAATGGAATGAATATATTGATACTTCAAATCAAAGTGGCAGTTACAATAAGTGATGTAAGTACTGTGTAATAAATCAATAAAAGTGTTGATTTATTATAATAATATGTAGATAGATATTTTAAATTAATTGGTAAATTTTATTATAATAATATACATGCGAGTGATCTTAAAAAAGATGCACATGGCAAATTGTACGCTTATTTTTTTACTTAAAAATGGTAGAAATTTTCCACGTAAAAAATTGTGTAAAAGTGAAAAATATCGACATAGAAAAGCATTTAAAAGCTTATACAAAATGTTTAAAATAGCATTTATATATCTAAGAAAGCAGTCGAAAATATAAGTTTTCGACGCATCTATGTGTAAATAGATTTTCGATGCTTAGATGTGTAAAAAATGTATATTTTTTCGGCGCATCTATATGTCTAAAAAAACCGTCAAAAATAATTTTTGTAATATTTGTTTTTTCCACGCTTTATAAAGCGTTTAAAATTATTTTTTAGACGCAAAAAAGTGTCTAAAAACTTCATATTTTGTGTCTTTAAATTCCATATTTTATTGTAGTGTTTATTATATACCGGTTTAACCTCCAAACCTTAAACCTTTCCTTTGATCGGTTCGATGTCCAATCCGGTCCGATTTTTAAAACATTGACAAGAAATTATGTTTTATGGACAAATAAAATAATTCCCTGTACGCAAACAAACTCTAAAAGCTAGATTCCCCACCACAACCGTAGAAGACTTGTCTGGCTGATGCATAACCCATGAGTCGATGGAGTGGCGAAACTCCAGCCTGCCTTTGATCAGGAGGTCCAGCTGCATCCTTATGCTTGTTTTGGGACACATTTCTTTGAGTTGGAGGGTCGTTGAATGATGTATGGGAAAAAGAAGGATCCCTGTCTGCCACTGTGGTGCTTTCGCTGAGAGAGAGTCCGTATTCATCAGAATATGACATGGGATTTGCATGCCGATTGCCACTTTCACCCGGTACTCTCCTCCTCCTCCTATTAGTAGTTGTAGCACCATTGTCCTCGTCAACCTCACTTGGTGGAGGAGTTTTGGTACCCGGCATGTAAGGAATAAGATGAGATCCGCTGACTAGAGTAAATTTAAGTGCCTCAGAACAACCATAACATATAACCCTATGACACCTTCGTTTAATGAGGAGAAAATCTGATGATAGGTGCAGCAGATTTAGGCATCGAGGACAAGTTATAAATGGAGCTCCACCTGCCATCGGCCTGATGTGCCTCTTAGCTGAATAATGTTTCTCCCTCGAGTACTTCTTCACTTCATCAACTCTATACCTCTGATTCTCAGAATAGGCTCCAAGGCTGTTATATTGAAATTCAGATTCCACAGGCCGCAAGGGACTCGAGGGACAAGAGAGGTACAAGTTGATGTCGGGATGGACACTGCATAAACCTTTATTATGCCGTATGTCAGGAGGCATTTGTGCTGATCTCCTCAAGTCTTTGGGACAGCAACACAATGAATGATCAACTTGGTGCCTAAAGTTTGCTACCGCCGCTGAGAATGGTGTTCTCCAGTGTTTGTTCTTGTGAGGCCAATTTTTCAACTCTCTAACTCCCGCGGCATAGTCATAACGGTTATAAAAGTTTTCCTCCTCTGAGAACTCATCTTCATGGGACGTAGAAATCCCCAGATCTTGCCCAGTTCCAGAAGAAAGTCTTCCATTTCCCTTCTCATTCGGAATAGACACTTTCCGCAATTGATCCTTCAACTCATGAACAATTCTTAACAGTTTCAACTTCTCCTGTCCACTGTATGCAAGCCTGTCATGTGAATTAAAGCCTGCATTGGAATGGAACTCATTGTGCAATTGATTGGAAGGACCACCAGTTTCATAGTCAGCAGCCATATTCCTTTGACTGAAAGTCAGCTTAGACTGGCATTCATCTTCTTTTAATCTGCTCCAATCTCTAGTTGAATGGTGAAGTCTTGCAGGGTCTGGCAATTCATCTTGATCCAACATGATTAATTTCCTGTCATTTTGTGTCTTATCAGAAAGAAGCGACGGATAATTTCTCGATAGAATTTGCTTTTCAAGAATACCACATGCAACTATATTTTCCCTTCGAAAATCCTCATCAGAAGTAGAATGGTGCACAGGCCTATAAACTTTTCGGTGTGAATTTTTGCGGTGATTAGATAATTGGTCATCGGTTCCTTCACAAGAAGAAACAACATCATCATAATATGCACGAGAACTTCTGGTCGTTGGCGATTTAGACAAATCAACGAGGGTACCACTGATCTCAGAGCTTGGATCGATGTCTGTTGTTTCAAAGGTTTCAGTGGACCTTACACATTCAAAGACATGATAATTACTAACATCAGGATACCTCAGCTGTTCAATAGGAGAAGCAACAAGAGTCTCTGGTGCTACACACGTTCCCTCTAGCATATTAGATCCCTTTGTGTCAACCAACTTCTCAGTGTGACATTTTCCGGAACTGGAACTGCAACCAGAACTGTTTTCTGATTCTATTTTGGCATTTACTCCAGAAGATGGTGAGCTTTGATCATAAAGCTCCGCATCTGAATCGCCACCACTAAACAGGAACATCTCTTCAGTCCCACGATGGGTAGGTTTGACTAATGAAGAAACCTTTTTGGACATTTTAGGCTGTTCAAGGTTGCATCCCTGAGGTTTGTTTTGGTGATTTCTTTTTGTAGGACTTCCCTTCGATAAATTCACAACCTCAAGAGTGAGCTCGTCAAATAACCCAAGTTTAATTTTGTTTCTCTCATCTTTATGATCTACGTTTGAGAAGTTTGAACTTCCAAGCTTCTCATTACCTGAATAAGCAGATTCATTTTCAACGCTTCCATTGTTTTGGTCTTCATCTTTCAAATTTATGCTACCGAGCTGCTCCGTATCGCAACTGTCATGTTTTATCTGGTTGTTTGCATTGATATGGTCTAAAGAGCATTCCCCCGAGTGATGAAAAACTGCTTCATGACTAGAGCTGGTAGATTCCTTATCTTCGTAAGCACAATTTTTATCGTCCCTCTGAAATGCAGCACTCACACCATTTTCCTGCAACGCTAATGTCCTTTTTTCATTGTGCCTCCAACCTTTTGCTGCATGAAAGCAGAAAAGTAAGATGAACTGCAGATGACACGACAGGAGGGGAAGTGATTTCAATTAAAAAAAATGTACAGACAGCAAAAAGATATATAGCCTACTTTGCATTGAGGAGTTAGCAAGGATAGTCTGTGGCAAAATAGATGTATTTAAGAGTCCGTATTACAATGGATTCATCAATTACTCTGAACATTAACACAAAGAAAGGTGGAGATACTCCAACATTTCGATGTTCTGCTGAGGTTCACAGGAGATAAGACAAGACAGAGCCATACTAAGGAGCCCACTTTCTAACTGGGGATACCTAGGCTACTATTTCTTAAAAGAGACAACTTTGAATGAGACAGACATGTACCTTGGAGACGCGTTCCACAGCCACCGCATTCATAAACTGGAAGATCCTGAAATTCGGGAAGAATCTTCCTACACTTGGGGCATTTAACAAATCGAATCTTGGCAGCCCCCACACTAGTCATGACCCTCTCCCACTCTTATGCCTCCGGACGCTAAGGGGCTTCCACCATAAAACTTCTGGTGATAATGGTTCCAGTGACGAATAGTCATGAAGTAGATTCATGCATCTTTGTGCTCCGAGCTTGTTCAGTCGAAGTCAACAAGGCTATACACAACCTCCTGCTACTATTAAGTAATTCAAAAAATACCAATTTCTTCTGAAGCTAAAAAGCACCAAAATTCAAACAATTAGAGCCACAAAGGAACCAGTCAATCACTGATCTCCATACAATCAACAACCATGTAGTTATAATAAAAAATAAAAAAGAAGATCCAAACCTTTTGATCTGCAACCAAAGGGTTCTTGTTGTGATGTTTTGGATCTGATCATGAGCTTAGTTTAGAGTGTGAAGAAAGTCTTAACATATCATATCAATCCCAGGAAAGAAGAAAGGAGCAGAGAGGGAAGAGAGAAAATTTGAGAGGGAAGAGAGAAGACGAAGAAGCTTAGTATGAGTTGATGATTAAGAATGCCATTAGTTTGATTGCTATAGTCCACAGAGAGAGAGAAGGAGCGCGTTGAAGGCATTTAAAGTTCAACCTCCTACTACTACAGGTCAGGTCGTTCACAGCTTGCCTTGCATTTGATTCCAGTATCATGAAATTAACATCTTTGCATTTGATCTTCTTTTTCAAAGAGTCTTTGTCCAATCTTTCAAAAGTTCTAGTTAGTTATCACATTTTGACTTTTGGTTACGTGTGTGTTTATAATATGTGAATCGGGGATTAGTTAAGGGGACACTCCTTATTCTGGCAAATTGTAATCCGCCAGATGGATCTTCCCATTACTAATGCAATTCAAGGCAACCACAAACGCGCACAGTTACTGTCACAGGCTCACAGCCACAAAGTCCACCATTAGCTGTCAAGAACAACTCATCGCTTGTTTTTCTCGTCTCGAAAACATTTTGTTCCCAGTTTGTTATATCTTTCCATTCTTATCTTAGACTTTTGAATGAAATGATTATAATAATGCTTTAAAAAATGGGATTGAAGAGACATTTTAAATTTTAATTTTTATATCATAAGCATTAATTATATGATGCGGATTAGAGGACAAGTGATTGAGCATATAAAGGAACTAGTCAACAACCCTTTTTGTTCTATTTGATAATATTCCACCTTTGACTATATCTCCCCATTCCACCTTAGACTATATCTTCCTCCCCCTCCCTCTCGCTTTTTCCCGGTTGACAATCACAATTCAAATGATGGAAGTCAAATCCACCGATTAGAAGTCAAATAACAAGCATTCTCAAGCTTAAACATTGTTCTAGCAACCAAAAGGTTAAAGCAGTGAATTGCTATTAAACATTTTGTAAAAAGTTTAAGTTATTCTGTTTATTTTTAATATCATTTTATATTTTAATATTTATAAAATAATATTATTTGCACCTTAAAACTTCATTTTGCTACGCCTTTGAAAAATTATTATTAAGTCATTTGACTTGGTATGCTAATTAAGCAACATAACATCATTGACTATTAAGTAAAAAATTATATTACTATAATTATTATGTTCATCCATTTTCTTAATTGATGGTGGCAATACATCACCATGGTTACCCCATAGCTGCCAAGATAGTTAAATATCACCACCACAACTTAAATTTTATCAACTCCTCTTGATGTTCTTACACCGTCCATTCTTACTTGAACAACCCTCCACTTAGTTAAATATCACCACCACAACTTAAATTTTATCAACTCGTCTTGATGTTCTTACACCACCGATTCTTACTTCAACAACCCTCCACTTTTTTCCTCTTCTCTGTCGGATCAATTCGTTGATCTAAACAATCAAACTTTATCATAAAAAATGGTATCTTCTGTTAGTTTATGCCCTTATAGTTAATTGGTTGGTTACAATTTTAATGTATAAAGTTATTATTTAATTAATTAATAAAGACATTCTTTATTTTTATGCACTATGCTAATTACGTTTGACGTCTTAATACAAAAGTAAAATCGATAACTATATAATTGAAATTATGATGATATCATAATTATGAGATTTAATTTACATTTATATATTATTCTCAAATGTTCCTAGTTGTAGTTTCATCAATGCATGATATTGATGAAACAGTAAAACTACAACACATATGATTCTTTCTTATGAAGAAAGTAATTGATCCCATAAATTAAAGTATGGAGATATTTAAACTAATGTTTGAGTGCTTATTAGAGAATAAGTTCACTGAACTATGAAGATCTTAAATGGAATATTACTTTTGTGTTTGTGGATTTCCTCATAATGATAGCTGTATAATTGATCCGTAGACTTGAGATTACCAAGATATTTTATGTGGGAATTTCTGTATTTTGATACTACCTATGAACTGTCTTAGGATAATTCAGTTGATAGTGCTTAGAAGCAATATGAACTATATGGAGACAATTGAGTTAGTCAATAAAGGATTCGTCACTCTAAAGTAGTTAGAGAGAATGTTTTATTGTTTTAAGGAATTCTCTGGCCAAATGAATAGACATTTGAAAAAATGATTTCAAATATCAATTATAAATCAATTACTAATTAGCAAGAACAAACATGATTGGATATAAAAGAGTAGACACTATATCTATACTCTGTCCAATTGAAAAATTAGATAACAAAAGGATAAAATTATACATGATAATCATGCATTAACAGGTTAAGTCAAATCACCTTAACATTCCTAATACTTGGGTGGTCATAACATACTACTAGACATCAATCTTAATCTATCATTATAAATTGGAGAATTAAAGATAAATTAGAAGAAATTTTAATTTATCTAATTCTAATTTATAATCATTGTCAATATATTAAGAATTTAATAGGTCACGCATATAGAATTGTTTAAAAGAGAAAAATTAATTTCAATTAAGTTGGACTTAATTATAAAGTTTAAGAAAATTTAGGGTTCAAATATGAGACATTTTATTTTATTAAAATTAAAATTAAAATAATTATAAATAGATTTAGACTTTAATTATAATGAATATATTTAATTTTAACAGAAATTGAATTAATTATAAAGTTTGAGAAACATTAGAGATTAAATGTGAGATATTTGACTATATTAAATTATAATTAGAGTTTGACTTCAATTATAATTGAGGTATTTAATTTTAATAGAAATTAAAAACTCTAATGCTTTTCCTATAAATAGGAACAAGCATTCCTACTTAATTCCTCTTAAGAGCTAAGAAACTACTTTGCAAATGCTGCTAGAAGCTGGACACACGAATAGCTCATGGTTGACATATCGAAAAGATTTCGAAAGGATTTCAAAATGAAAATCGAATAATGTATGATTTTACATTTTATGATTCAAGTTTAATTATTCAAGTTATTTAATTATTAGGATCCGATCAGAACTCGTAAAATTTTTATTTTTTCATTACGTCCTTAATTCGATCACGATTGGTTTTTAACATCTTCATTTATGGCAATGAGAGAGCCCCTTTTTTGGCATCTTCAGAGTAGTTGCAACTCTCTTTTTCTTTTATAAAAACAAACCCTAACAAAATCCCTTTTTTAATTCTAAAAATTCCATTTTTGATGTCTCAATGATTTGCAACATTCCATTTTTGATGTAATAAACCATTGTAAAATTCTATGCCTTAGTAATTTTAATCTTACACTAATACAAAATACCGTTGTTCATTATAGGAATTTAGTGGTTTTGTTCTAACTCTACCAAATAGAATTTTTCACAATCCTATATATCAGTTGATTAACATAAAAAGTATAACTCGTGCATTCTTTTGCACATAACGTGTTATTTGTACAAGCCTATATTTGGTTTTGATGAGAGAAACATTGATATATGCAGCGAAAGTGACCTACCAATTAGTAAATACAATAACAATGTGTTATGCACGACCCCGGATATAAATTGGTTCTCCTTATTTGTGTAAACCTTTAGGAAATAATTAGGCAATAAAATAAAATCAACCCCGTAATCTTCGTGGAAAACCTCCTCGATGTGACTAGTAAAAACCACTGGATCGAAGTCCAAGCAGTATCGCCATTATCAACAAATAATGGGTACAACAATAAGGCAGCAACAATAACATCAAAAATACAACAATTCTTGACAACAACATTAATAACAACAAGAGAAATCAACAAGAGAGTTTATGAAATCACCTGAAATCACACTCTCCAAAATAACCCGGGCACATCACCCAAAAGGTCTCCAAATAGCAAACCCACTGATTAATGTGTCCTCTATCAGCTATCAAAGTTTTAGCCCAATTGCATCAGGTTTCATCATTTGATCTTGAGCTTGATTAAAACTGCTCAATGTTGGAATTTTAGGATCCCAAAAGTCAATCTAACTTTGATCATGAATCACTTGAAAATTAAAACTTCGATCATGATTATGACTATTGGATATGAATAACTGCTAGTATAGAGTAAGCCTTCAAAGTCTAAGCTCGATCGGACCACAAACGACTATCCGATCGAGGACTTAATGAAGACTATTTAAAACTCTCTCCTAATATTTTCTCTCTTCACTCTTTTGTTTTTTTTATTCTTTACATGATGCAATCTTCACCTACATCAGCTGACTCTCCCTATCTCTTTATACAACAAAGGAAAAAAGAAAACAAAATTAAATTCAAACAAAGATTTATTTTTCAATTATGGAGGTTGTAAATGTCAAATATATAGGGTTGACTAACAAATCTCTCCTTCTTGACACATTTGACTGGCTAGTTTGAACGGACTACTATCTTGACAATCAACCTATATGTCTTAAGCTTTACTATTGGTAACGTCTTTGTCAACATATTGAAACCATTATCGTTAGTATGAATTTTCTCAAGTTCAAACTCCCTGGACTCTAATGCATCTCGGATCCAATGATACCTGACATCGATATGTTTTGATCTAGAGTGAAATGTGGAATTCTTACTAAGATGGATTACACTCTGGTTGTTATAATGCAACATATATCGCTCTTGTTTGAAACTAAGTTCCTGAACAAACTCTTCATCCACAACAACTCCTTAGCTGCTTCTATTACTGCAATAAACTCAGCCTCAGTTGTAGATAATACAATGCACTTTCGTAACCGCGATTATCATGCCACAACTCCCCCTATAAAATTAATCAGGTACCTTAAAGTAGATTTATGAGAATCAATGTCTCATGCCATATCTAAATCTGAATAGCCAACTAATTTAAGTTTCCCACTTCCAAAACTCAAACACAGGTTGGAAGTGCCTCGGAGATATCTCATAATCTACTTTACAACTTTCCAATGCTCTTTACCCGGATTAGATAGGAATATACTAACTGTACTTACTGCATGAGCTATGTCTAGCCCTGTACACACTATAGCATACATTAGACTACCCACTGCTAAAGCATAAGAAACTTTCTCCATATCTTTCTTGTCATCATCAGTAGATGGACTCTTCTCGGTACTTAACTTGAAATGATTACCAAGTGGAGTACTTATTACTTTATCCTTGTCTATGTTGAATCTTTGAAGCACCTTCTCGATGTACTTCTTGTAACACCCCACTCCCGTAAGACCCAAACTCGACATCGATGGGTGATGTCCAAGCTCGTGCCCCGCGAGGGTGGTGTGCTAGAGCACTAAATCACTCAAAAATCGGTATAAATTTTTTTTAATTTAAACCACAAACATAAAGTGCAGAAAATTGATAACCAAATCGTCCCACTTTGTTTTATAACCATTTTTAACATAACAACATAATCAATAGAATTTTCAATAGCCATTTGGGCCTATTACAAATACAAAATATTTCCAATTCCAAAAAATTATTACATACCGTCATATTCAATTACAAAGATACAAAAATTTGCGGAATATACAATTCGGTAGAAAATAAAGAAATGCAATGTAGACGCGAACTGATCTCGACCTCTTCTTGCACTCACATGTAATAAACATACTCCCGCTGCCTCACGGGGTATTCTTCTGAGTCCTGAAAAATAATTGCAAATTTTGGGTGAGTTTTGCGAACTC
>JAOTAY010000189.1:21881788-21892442 GCA_025629805.1 Erythroxylum baracoense
ATGTATGTGTATGCATGAACATATAGAGGCATTTCTAAACGCCCATGGACCACTCAAAAGTACTATTCTACCCTTCCAATCGGTGATGGGATGTTACACTTCTTCTGGGACAAGTATAACGTTTTAGCTAATCTATCTCAGGAAATTTGCATACCAAGGATCTGTTTTGCTGGCTCGAAGACTTTCATAACAAAAGACTTACTCAATTGCTTCTTCAACATATCAATCCTGGATATATTCTTGCCAATAATCAACATATCATCAATATAGAGCGGTAGAATAATAAAATCATCATCAAAGAATCTACGAACAAACACATAATGATTTGAAGTAGTCTTCTTCTAGCCATGATGCTTTATAACAGACTCGAACTTGCTATACCATTGCCTTGGTGCCTATTTCAGACCATAAAGGCTTTTCTTCAATTTAAAAACATAGTTTTCTTTACCTTGCACCCTAAAACCCTCTGGTTGCTCCATGTAAATTTCTTTTTCTAGGTCTCTTTGAAGAAATGCAGTTTTCATATCCCTATCTGCTCGGCCTCCAAATCAAGATTTGTTACTAACCCAAGAACAACTTTGATGGATGACATTTTCACAGCTGGAGAAAAGATTTCATCAAAGTTAATACCTTTTATCTTATTGAACGCTTTCATAACCAGTCTGACTTTGTACCGTGGACATGAAGGATGCTTTTCTTGCTTCACTATAAACACCCACTTATTCTTTAAAGCTATCTTTCCCTCATGTAACTTTACAAGGTCGTAAGTGTGATTATGTTACAAGGAACTCATCTCATTTGCATAGACTCATACCACTCCTTTTTGTGTTCATCTTCTAGAACCTTTTCATAAGTCTCAGGTTCTCCCTCGTCAGTTAGCAACACATACTCATGAATAGGTTAATGAGTGGAAGGATGTCTATCTCTAGTAGATCTTCTCAGTGAAACTTCTGCTAGAGCTTCTGGTTTTACTAGTTGAACATGATCAACACCATTTGCTTCAACCTATACGGGCTCATCTGCACCATCTTCATCAAACATATTATATTGAAAATCAACCTCTGCCTCTTGTAGGGCTGCAATCAAAGGAAGTGGATCCAAGTAAGCTACACCATCACTAGAACCTTAAATTGTCTTCTTTGATCTATCAATATCTTCAATGGTTTGATCTTCCATGAAGACAACATCACGTGATGAGTTTCTTCTCAATTGGATCCTAAACCTGTAGCCAAACTCATATTGACCATAACTGACAAACACATATTGTCGTGTCTTTGAGTCAAGCTTAGACCTCTCACCCTTAGGAATGTGCATAAAAGCGGTGCAACCAAACACATGTAGATGATCATAAGAAACACCTTTTCTTAACCAAATCCTATTTGGTACATCAAATTGCAAAGGAACACTAAGTGTGAGGTTAATAACATAAACAACTGTATGTAAAGCCTTACCCTAATATGATTGCGGTCGCTTGGCGTGTGATAGTAAACATCTTATTCTCTCCACCAATGTTTTATTCATCCTCTTAGCTAACCTATTCAACTAAGGATTCTTCTTATGTCTAATACCCTGAGATCTACAATATTCATCAAATGAGTCAATGTACTCACCAATATATCTATTCGGACACATTTCAGTTTCTGTCCTGCCTCTCTCTTAACCGAAGCCTAGAATTACTTGAATACATCTAGAACTTGATTCTTAGACTTTAAAGCATAAGCCCAAATCTTCCTTGAATGACCATTAATAAACATCACAAAGTAACTAACACTACCAAATGCTTGCTTCTTCATAGGATCACACAGACACCAATGCACCAACTCTAATACCTATGACTTCCTCGAAAGAGGGTGGCTATTGAAGGCGACTCTAGTGTGCTTGCCTACTAAGCAATCATTGAACTTATTGAGCTCTACCTTTTCCACACCTGACAAGAGATTTTGTTTAACCAACAAAGACATACCTTTCTCACTCATGTGAGTAAGCCTCTTATGCTATAAAGTAACTGTCTCCTCGCTTTGAACTATGTCGACATCGTCACTGAAAACCTTTGCTGAGATAAGGTACAATTTTGATTGCTTCTAGCCTCTTGCTACAATCAAGTTACCTTTGGTGATTTTCCACTGACCATTCTTGAAGGAACTTCTAAGATCATTATCGTCAAGCTCACCAGTAGAGATAATATTTAACCGTATATCAGGAACATATCTCACATTTCTAAGAACTAACTTGGAGCCATTACTAGTTTGAAAATACACATCACCACTACCAACAGCTCTAGTCATACCATCAATACCCATTCTTATAGGACCATAATCACAGGATTTGTAAGAAGACAAGAAATGATTTTGTGAAGTAATATGTCTGGTAGCAACTGTGCCAATCACCCAACTAGTATCTTGACTGACAACATTAACCATATCGGCCTCATTATGCAAAAGATCTTCAATAGTGGTTGTGACCCTCTGTGTATTATTATCACGATCATCATCATTCTGCTTCTCTTTGCCCTTGTTCTTTTTGTTCTCCCCTTCAGTTTCCTGTAGAATTTCTTGACATGCCCTCTCTAACCATAATGATAACATTTAATATTAGAATATTTGTCATGACCTGGAACCACATCGCGCATATGACAACTGCCTCATACCTGGGCTAAGGATACTCACGGTACCCTTAACCCGACTATGCAAGGTTAACTGAATATCTTTAAAAACATTTGGACAACACAACGATTGTATTTTGAAAATCTCAAAACTTAATTAAAACATCTGTACGTTAGTTTTAAACGTACTTTTAAATTCACATTAAAACTCTACTGCAACTTCTAGACTTTTAAGTCCACTCCAGAGCATTCTCAACGACAATACAAAAGGTTCATACATAAGGTCATTTACAAACCATAAGATTGTCAAGAGTTAATTTACAAAATTATAAATCGTATCACATAATCATGAGCCACTATACAACAAAGTACAAAACAGAGGCTACCCATGTGTGATAATTCCCCGAAAATGTCAAAAGACTGCACAAACTACTCAGAGCTTCAAGCTCACTAAATTAACCTGTATGGTTAGGAAGCAGAGAGGGTGAGTACACTATGTACTCAGTGAGTAGGAAAAAACATGGACGGTATAAATAACCTAAGGATGGTTTTATGCATCTAACATGCATATAATCACCTATGAAGTGAGCATACATGACATAGAAACACATAGGCCTAGTTAATGACTTATCCTATACTAGTTAGGAAACACATAGACCTAGCCTATTAATCACTCATTCAGTGAACATAGATTCTAGTTATGGTACACAAGAGCAAAAAAACATCACTTGTAAAATCAAATCCCATCAGGAAGTCAAATCTCAGAATAGGCTAAAATAGTTATGTGTTTCGCCACTAGTCGGCCAAACTAGTGTGCACATCTACCGATTCTTAGTGTTGACTCAACTTTTATTTATGGTGAGTCCAGACTATAGTCGACAAAAGCATCATGACCCAAGGTGATAACCTCATCGGTGACCAGACCTCTAGGTGTGTAATCACCCCAAGTCCCATAGAAAGGTGTCGATATAAGAATTTGACTTTTATATACCAGCGTTAAGGGTACGGGGTCGTTTAATCTGTTATGCCTAGCACACGAATGACCAATCATTACCTCACTAATCATAAAAAAAATCAGATACAAATATTTAGTACTAAAATCAAGTATGGTACCATACCTTTATTTATCGGTCCAATAAAAAAATGGAACCTTGCTATGACCCTAAGACAAAAGAGAACAAACACACGCAGTATACATAACTTGATTATGTATATGTAAGTTCCAAAACATTGTTTTATGCAATAAAAGTCATCTTTTGCACTTCAAGTGCAAAGTTGTTAAAAAATGTAGTTTCAGAAAATAAAACATTGTCCTTTGCACTTTAAGTGTAGGTTTGTTGAAAACAATATCATTCCTTAAAATATGTAATAAAAACATCAGTTTCACTCCAAGTACAAAGAGTTATTCAAAACAATGTCGTTTATTAAATACATAAATATACTAGCATCTATTTGAGATTCAATTCTACCATACATTACCTAGGTTCAAAATTCACATACAAGTCATCATGCATGTCTTGGGATGTCCTAACCCCATTTGAGAGATATTTTTTCCCCAACTCACCTCAAAAGAAGGTGTACACTCCCTTCACTTCAACAATCCTCGGTACGAGCTCCTTGATTCACAGCTCCCAAGCCTTTATACATATAATATGCAATGTATTTACTACTCAAACAAGTATCTCATATTTATACACCATCACATAAGTGTATAAAACACAATATCACTATTTTTAAGCTATGGGATTCGACCCTTAAGCTTGTCACATGATTACTTCCCTTATTATTCGCAAATGTTTTCTTTTGCATTTTCTAAGGCATTTAATGCCTTTGATCCAATACTTACACATTTCAAAGCATAATTAAACACATTTTTATCCAAGCACATTAGACCACTACTCATCAATCTAAGTAAAAATTCAAGTTTACTCTAAGTAAACATGAAAGCCTCTTCCCAATAAACACCATCAAAATCCTTAAATCCTAAGCCAAGTTCACTTAGACATTTTATCAAACACCTAAAGACATAAAATTGAAAGCCTCCTTCCAATGGACATCTCCCTCATTTTTCATCATAATTAACGATCGTATCTTAATTAAATGTGACCTAAGGGAAAACTTAGGTTAATAGAGCTTATCATTAGCCTACGATTAATGGTTCAAGGAGAGGTAAAAGTGTAACAATTCAATAAAATATGAATGCATGATGACTTGTATGTTTCCTCCATCATGTTTCTTTCCATCTCTTCTTAGCATTTAACTTTTCGGATTCTTTATTGTTGCCTTGTGATGTCGAAATCGATGAGTCTTCAACTTTGCATATAAACTTCCCTTTAAAAAAAATCTTTTGTGATTGGGTACCACAACCACAAGAATTGGTGAAATTTCCTTAGAACAAAAAGAATTCAATTAGTCATAAACTAATTCCCTAGCAAAGGTGCCAAAAAACTTGTTGAGCAAGTTTTAATCTTATAAAAACCTCAATATTCGTAAGTATACAGAGTGTAAACTTGTAGTATTAAAGGTGTCAATCCCTCGAGAAAATAGTTATAACTAAGTGAACCTAACTTTGTCTAAGTTATCAAGATATGAATTAAATGAAAATAAATTATCATAATTTTAAAACTATTAATTGAAACTAAGCAAATAATCAAATAACAAATGAGCTACCATAAATATGTGAGGAACATAAAGGATGAAGCTTAGGATTCATTCTATCGTTATTTTGCTCCCTAACTATTATTGATTCAATTATGGGTTGATTCTAGAGCTTCTAAAGGATTGAATACTTTTTCTCAAGACCTAATCAATTAACCCTAATTGATTATGACATTCCATATTTTTCAATCTCTTGATTCACAAAATCTACCTAACGTTTTCAACTAGTTCTTATGTGATCTATCGAATAATCAGGTTTTCACACATGATCGCTCTTCGTATGATTACCAATTTGATATTTGGGAGACTTATTAGGTCACTAACTCATTACCTAACCTAATCGGATGACTTTCAACTCACTCTCTCCATTTATTATCGAAGTATTAGCAAACCCAAGCATCACAACACCAGAAAATTAAATTGAAATCAACAACAATCAAGTCACAAAAAAACTCAAGAACAAATCCAAATATGATAATTAGAGCATCTTAAATTTGAGTAACATATTCAAATCCAAGTTACACATCAATTTTAATGAAATAAAAAAAGGAAAGAAAGAAAGAACTTGATTTGAACTCAAACTTGAAATCTGGAATTTTCTTGTTCCTTCTTCTTGCTCTCTCACTTTAGAAGATGGTGGCTATTCTTTTTGAGTGTTTTATGTTATTAAATAGTTATTAAGGCTTCTAGGGTTCTTTCTAGGTTTTACTCACTTAATTTGGTTCCAAAATTAGCCCCAAAATGTTAAAATTACAAAAAATTCACATTCTGGAAAAGCTTAAATTTGTTGGGATAGTTGTCTGCGCTTTCTGTCACGATCGTGGCCGGTCAGCTTCCATACTTCCAATTCTTCTCATTTCTTCAATCTAATATTTCCATACACTCAAACACACATTAAAAACCTTATGAAGCATAAAATTAAGGTCCAAATCATGCTCAAAACCATACAAACATTTAAAATATAGCCAAACACTAATAATAACATAATTCTAAGCCTATATGCATGATAATCATCTAAGAAATACTCAAAAGCACACTTAAACATCTATCAAAATGTAGTATAATTTACATCTATCAACATCCCCATACTTAAACTTCTGCTTCTCCTCAAGAAAAAACAAAAACAAAACACGAACTCAAACTCAAACTTTAAAAAACCAAACAATAACACATACATTCATACAACATGCATTAATGATACAATGGCATCTAACTTGATGAAACCAATTTAACCTTAAAAAATAGTCATTCAAGTTGTTCCAACATATTAATCTATGCAATTTATGGCCAAGCACTTTAGATTGAATATGCATACTAATCAAGACATTAACATCATATTTATTCACCTAAAGCACTTGTATACATACATTGATAATTTGTAATCAACAAAATTGCAACTATCACTAAGTATTCCTTCATGAAATTTTTTGCTATTTTCAAAGATCAGTAGGATTTGTTTATTAAAACACCACTTTTGGTTTTATCAAAACCTAGTCTTTTGATGTGAAGGAAAACATCTTGTCACAAATATCCCCAGTTACTTAACTAGGCCACGTTTTATTAATTAGCATGGTTAGAATGTCATTCTAGCCTTTTCACGCAAAGATAAACATTTTGTCATAAATGGCCCCAGTCACATAGCTATATCACATTCTCAACTAGCTACTAGCTCTATTTATAACCCAATATTTGTTTCAAAAGGGCCAACGGAATAGTTATTCATTTAATATACATACACATTTTTTTTTCATTTCACATACCCTACTGCATTTCTTTTATTCAATCATCCTCATGAAAGACTACTAATGATACTAACATATTCAATTGAATTATAATTATAAATTTATGTAACAAATTTCCTAAGATGAACAAACTAACGTCATATCCTAGTTAACATGCATATTTAACCAAAGATACTTAAAACATAAAATGCACAAGCCAATATGCCTTTACAAATTCAATGAATATGCTCAAAGGTAAACTACTTCCATTAAGTTATTACCATTGACCATTCACACCATTCACACATATGCAACATATGTTTACACCATGTCAACCTAATCAAAAACTAGCAATATGATAAGAAAAATTCACACTCATGACATGCCTATGTAAAATCCTCCCCACATTTAGACAACACATTGTCCTCAATGTGAGAAAGACAAAACAACGAATAAAAATAAAAATGATAAGAAAAAATAAAAGGAAAGGTTAGGAGCATAAAACCAGGAGATTGAGGTGACGACGATGTTGGTAACGGAATGTGGAGATACTTTTGGCCATTAAATTCCAACAATTATTTCCCTATAGAAAAATAAAAATAACAAAATACCAATAAAATAAAATAAAACAAATAAATCTTATCTTAATTCTTAGGTTGCCTCCCAAGTAACACTTAGTTAATGTCATTAGCTTGACGTGTTCTTCCTTCCACACTCAACTTGGGTCAATTATGAGTGACTTGCTTCCACCCGTGTTGCTCAGTTTTAGTTTAGAGCCTGTAAATAAGCTACATATTGAAAGATAATCAAAAGGGCATAATTAACAAAATCAAGAAAACTAAGTTCAATAATGCCCTTTTAAGTAACAAACTATCAACAAAATAAAGAAAAACAAAACTCCTTGAATCTTTTATTGAATCCAACAGTTTTTCCTGTAAGAGGGTGAGTTGTGCTTTTTCTTCTGTATTCACCCTCGTCTCCTTTTCTACTTTCACTTGATGAACAAAGACTTTCATATCTTCTTCAACTTCTATGTCTATTCGCATCTACTCTTCTTCCTCTCGCTCCTTTAAAGATTCGACCCATCAATTCTCCTGAATGAGTCGCCCTCCTTTGGATTCTTTAATACCATATTCATATTGAATTTCACTTGTTCATCTCCAATTCGAAGAATGAGGTTGTCTTCACGGACATCCACTAAGGCTTTTCTGATGGTTAAAAAATGGTATACCGAGAATTAGCGAATAAGTTTGATCTCTTCAAAGTCTATAACGAAAAAATCCACATGAATGAAAAACTTGTCCACATTTATATACACATCCTCCACTAATCGGAACAATTTCTTTATCGATTGGTCTGCCAAATGAATATGCATAGATGTTGGCTTAACATCTCTTAGCCCTAGTTTCCTAAAAATCAATAAAGGTATATGGTTTATACTTGCACCTAAATCGCATAAACATTTTGAAATCTCTAAATTACTAACTACATAGGGTATTGTAAAGCTCCTTAGATCTTTCAACTTTGAGCGAATATGGTTGGTAATTGAGGAGCTACAAGTTTTCGTCATGGCTACTGTTTAGTCATCTTCCTAGGTCCACTTGTTAGATAATATGTCTTTAAAGAACTTCACATACTTAGGCCTACATTTCAACACATCCACAAAAGACAAGTAAATTTGCCATTTCTTTAGCTTTTCCACGAACTTTGAAAATGATACATTTAATTCATTCTTTTGAAGTCTTTGCGGGAATGGTATTTTTTGTGAGTAAGGTGGAGGAGTGTATGGAGGGTCCTTATTCTTTTCTTCATCCTTTTTCTTTTTCTCTTGGTCTTCTACAAGGTGGGTCTCAGCTTGTATTTCCACTAGTTCTTCTAGCTCTTTCCCACTCCTAAATGTGATAGCCTTACATTACTCTCTTGGATTTACTCCATGTTGCTCAGAACGTTTTCCACACTTCTCTTATAGAATTCATTGGTAAGTTGGCTCATTTTAACCTCTAAGTTGTGAATAGAAGTGGCATAATCTTCCATTACTTCTTTGAACTCCCTTCTCGCCTCTTTTGGGCCTCTTCCAAACTTATTATCTTGTCCCTGATCTTATCCAATTTTCAATCCCATAAACTAGAATTATCTTGCTGGAATCCTAGTGGGCCTTGAATTCCCATTTGAGTTCTTGCATTGTTAAAACAAAAGAAATCTGGATGGTTCTTCCTATAGGAAAATCTCGGTGCATGCATCATATACACGCGGTACAGAAAAATAAAAATTTTTGTTCTGGGACTTTCCCAAAGTCCAGGATCTATATGCCTATACAAGGAAATGCCATTAAACCTAGGTGAAAAATTCTCAATTCACATACATGTTCATAACACACACACATATATATATATAGGAATTCATGGCATTTACACAAACCAATCATGCATATAATAACCATGAACCTTATGAGTAGTCTCCTTCATTCTTCGATTTTTTACTCGTTGGGTTGTCGCAAACCACAGCGACCAAAACAGACCGTCTCCAATAGTATCCAAGCAGAGATCAGAGAAACTAACTGAATCAAACTCTTTGATCCGAAAATGGCTAAAACAAAGACAAGAGTGCTAGCTCTTTTCTTTGTTTTATGGAGAGAAAAAATCCTAAAGCAAATGGAGAGGAAGAAGATGAGAAAAATGAAGAGAGATAGATGATAATCGTGAAGAAGAAGAAGGTTTTTTAAAGCACTCTCACGATTATTAACTTACTTCTTTTGTTTTTGTATTTTATGGTTTTGTCTTTTATAAATTAAAGCATTAAATGACTCACTTTAAAGACTCCTCACTTCTTCTTCCACGTTGCCTATACCTTATATATATATATATATACTGCAGTAGTCCAGTCACACTAAGATCGGTCTTACTGGGTCCCGGGTATGGAAAAAACACAGGAGACTTATTTCAGTAATGTGGACGTCGCGATCTCATTGAGATATATCCCGTTCTCATTGGGATCCATTTGGTTCTATTGCTCTCCAAATAATAGATCTCTATCCAAAACCATTTTACAAATCCTCCGAGTCACTCTTATGCGTGTGACCCATTAGGTTCCCGGTTATATTGTCCACTTAGATTAACACTCAATCCAAGCAAGTGATGAGCGGCATCTAGCAACACATCATGACCCCCAATTGACTAAAAAGTAAGTGGTTTAACGAACAAACCCATGCTCATCACGAACCATCTCACGAACCCTCCCATAGACAATTGCTATGCAATTCGTCCATTCACCATGCTATACCTCACTTGGTTATAAGTATGGGCAAAGTGTCAACTCTCACTAGACTAACTACGTCAAATCTAGCCCAAGTGATATCAGTTCTCATCCTGGGACTCATTACTCTATATGTCAATGAAGACATTATTCATGACACATATACTCCGGCCAAAGGTTTCCAAGTAATGACCCCAATAAGAGGTCGTAGGTATCATCTTCTGCTATCGTAGAAGTGGTGAATCCTCTATTGGCTACTCAATTACTTTCGAATACCTCAAGCTGTACTCAATCACCACCTTATGAGCGACCTCTACAAGGTAACAAGGAATGGAGTCAAAGCACAGAATCAGTATCCAAGATATCCTTGAGTACCTCAATTCTAAGGATACTTATACCATTGCTATGATGAGATTATCAT
>JAOTAY010000189.1:21892542-21905648 GCA_025629805.1 Erythroxylum baracoense
CAATTTGCAAATAAGCCCTTATGTACATCAACTTTTCCAATTAAGCTTTCTAAGTGTCCAATAAGTCTATAAATCATATGTAATCACCTCTAAGGCATTAAAACACATTTAACTCAGCCACCATGGTCCTATCCATCCAATGGACTCGGTTTTACACACTTAGAAGCTTATACGTCAGAAATCTCTAAGATTTCACATACCAATGAACTCTAAGTTCATGTAAGGGCATGTAACATTATATATCACTGGCATATATACCGAAAGGATTCAAATACGTTTTTGAACTTATATACAACCATGTATATATCAATATATAGTAGTATCTTCAAGTACAGACCAATATAAAAGGGCTCAAAGAGTCCGATGTTACAATATTTACCTCGTGACTTGCTTCTGCTCTTATCTCTATTCTTCATAACTCTGCTCTAACCTCTTTCCCTATTTTCTATAACATGGACTTCTGAATGTGAAGAGGAACCTTATGCCTTTCTTCTCATCTCTTCATTCAAGACTGTACTATTGACTGAATCCATAATCAAGGAAGTTTTAGAACTTGTGATTGAATTTGTAAGTGAGATCCTAAAAGTCTCCCACGAATTTGACAAAGATCTGAGAAACATCAAAGCCTGCACCTCTTCCTCAAACTTGATGTCTGTACTTGCCAACTAGTTAATGACCCCTTGATATGTTTTCATATAATCACACATCAGAGTACCATCCTGGTATCTCAAATACATCATTTGCTTTATCAAGTACATTTTATTGTTCTCTGTCTTACTAGTATATAATTCTTCTAGCTTTATCCACAACGTGTGTGCATGAGTTTCATTAACAATGAGGTTACAAACATTGTCATCTACCCATTATCTAATAATACCACATACCTGCCAATGGAGCAAATTTCATTCATCATCACTTTTACCTTCCGACTTTTCAGTGGCAAAGATAGTATCATGGCAACCTTTGACAAAGAGTAGATCCTCCATTTTACCTCTCCAAACATAATAATTGGAGCCATTCAAACTCACTATCCTACCTGTATTACCTTCCATGTTTACCACAAGATAATAAATACACCTAAAAATGAGAGCTCGGATACCAATCTGATGGGAGAAACACCGATAGATACAACATAAGTGACCCACCAATTAGTCAATACAATAACAAAGTGTTATGGCTATCCCTAGATATAAATTGATTATCCCTGTTTGTGTAAACCTTTAGGAAATAATTAGGCAATAAAATAATCTAATGCAGCACTTAATAAAATCAACACCACGATTTTCATGGAAAACCTCCTCGATGTGAGGAGTAAAACCCACAGGATCGAAGTCTAGGCAATATCTCCATTATCAACAAATAATGGGTACAACAACAAGTTATCTCTAGTATCCCACCAGAGGAAGCAATAATAACATCAAGAATACAACAATTCTCAACAACTACATCAATAACAACAACAAAAGAAATCAAAAAGAGAGTTTGCGAAATCACCCAAAATCATACTTCCAAAGCAGCCTAAGAAGATCACCCAAAAGGTCTCCAAATGGCAAACTCATCATTGGATATCAAGATCAATGTGTCCTCCACCTACTATTAAAGTTTTAGTCAATTGAATCACGTTTCATTATTCGATCTTAAGCTTGATCAAAACTGCTCAATGTTGGAATTTTAGGATCCTAAAAGTCAACCCAACTTTGACCACAAATCGTTGAAAAATTGGAACCCCAATCATAATTCTGACCGATGGATATGAACAACTACTAGTGTAGAGTAAGCCTTCAAAGTCTAAGCTCGATCGGACCACAAGCGACCATCTGATCGAGGACTTAATCAAGACTGTTTAAAAGTCTCTCCCACTTACTAATGTTTTCTCTCTTCACTCTCTTGTTTTTTTTCAATCAGTACACGATGCAATCCTCACCTACATCAACTCACTCACCTTCTCTCTTTATACAACAAAGAAAAGAAGAAAAAAAATTAAATTCAATTAAAGATTTATTTTTTCAATTATGGAGGCTGCAAATGTCAAATATGAAGGGTTGACTAATAGGTTTATCCTTTAGCTTAAGCTTTAGTTTCTATAAGTTGTTAAACAACTATATTTTAGTTGTTTTATCTAATGTTTGAATTACTATCATACAAATTAAATACCATACTAGGACAATAAATGGTAAGCCCATATCATTTCATAAAGTCTCCAATTTATCAAACAAACTTTTCCTCTACCTGATTTTGGTATGATGAGGCCAAAACTTGTAATGAAATCAATAATGCCCGTTATTATGGCTGGACTTTTGGGTATTTATGGTTTTGTTATCATTGTTATTATTAGTACTAGAATTAACTCCAAAGCCAAATTTACCTCTTTGATGGCTATTGACATCTTTCCTATAGTGGTGGCGGTGGCGGTTATAGAGTCAGAGGAAAGCGCCTGAGGTTGAGGTGATGGTGATGGTGATGGTGGTGGTGGTGGTAATTGTTAGCTATGGTTGTGGAGGTGGGGGGTGGCAAAATGAGTGAATATAATATTTTCAATTATTTTAATAATTAAAATGTTAAAAAATTTGTTAATATCTAATTAAACCACATTGCCACTTGACATATTATGCCATATTGGTTAATTGTCGAATAATAAGACCTAATAAAAATAAAATGGAGTTACATTTTAAAATGCAAGTAGTACTATTTATAAATGGTAAGGAGGAAAGTGGGATATAAAGACTACATTAAACTTTTTGTGAAATTTTAATAGGCAATTTATACTTTTAACCCAATTAAAATGATGACCATCTATGCTTTAAAAATTTTATATCATTTAATATATTAACACGAGATGATTTTATGAAAATTGTTTAAGAAAGTTCAGATAGTGAAAGCCAAAATTTTCTTAAAATCCTCTCTTAGTTTGGTTCTTTTCTTTCTACTGTATGAGCCTATTTTTCCCCTTAGGTTGGTCCTCTATAAAAGTTGTTGAAAACTTTTATCAATGCCTAAATCAAATGTTGTTTTGAAAATGATATTTAGTAAAATTTGAAAATTTTGACAATTTAGTTGTACTCTCATTTTTCAATTGTAATTTTTAGCTTTTATTTCTTGATTTTAGTTTTTAAAAATGTTTTTGATTGATAATATCAATATAGTTACACTTTTATTATTGATAATAATTAAACAATAAATAAATATAGTTTATGGGCTAATTAAGTAAATAATTTTATTTTAACCTTTTATACAATTTTTACTAATGATTTATTAATATAAAATATAATAATATTTTATTAAAATAAATAATTTAATAAATAAAATACATAAATATTTATTTATAAAATATTCTTTTTTATTATTAAAACAAAATTTATTATTTATAATTGAATATTGACATCTAAAAATTATTTCATAAATAACCATTTTAGAATATAATTTATATATTTTAAAAATATTTTAAATTTAACAATAATTATCAATTTTTAAAATATTTTATTTTCTTTAATTTTTTTAATTTTAAATTCAATAGAAGATTAAAATTTATTAAATAATTAAATAATTAGTTATTAAGCAATCAAATAGAAAAAATGACAACTAAGGTGTAAAACAATGCAAATCATAAGCTGAAGTATCAAACAAGTCAATCAAGTAACTGAAAAAAGGTTGTGATCATCAATATCCTAAAAAAACTCTAGATGAAACCTATTTTGAGTAGTACAAGAGAGCTTTTAATACAAAAGATTGATGCTTATTCATCATTTTTGTTTGCTTTTGAGAATCCATCATCTGTAGGAGAGTAGAACATCTTCAACAATGTGATCTTAGAGACCATTATTTCAAAAGGATTGTGAGCCTTAATCTCTTTGTGTAAGGTTTGATAAACTCTAAGAAATTGGATTGCTATACTATCTATGAACTTGATAACTCATTAGTTGTTCTTTAATGTATAAAATCAATTCACTAGTGAATTATTCCTTGGACTTCTCTACACATTAGAAGATCCTGTAACTCCTTTCTCTCTATATTGCATATATAGTGGACCTAAAAGCTATTTGAAAGATTATTCTATCTCCTTTGATAACCCTTATTTTCTTACTTAATGACTCGAGAATATCTATATGGTCATACTCGATACTTCTTGGTAAATCATATTACAATAAAAAAACTAGTTTTTATGGTTTTATGAAAACTGGAAGAAACAAAAATGAAAAACTCAACAAAATATGTTCTTTTACTATATTTGTAAATGAATACATAAAATTCAAATCCGCAATAGAATCAAACATGCCCATTCTTTTTCTCAAATGTATTTCATTTATATACTAACAATGAAAATATAAAAGGTGAGGAGCTCCAAACACTTAATCTCTAATACAAGCCTTCTGAGCACCACTAAATATAAGTGAAGCTGTCAATATCAATATTATTAAGTTTTTTAAAGTTGAATTTGCAATTAATACTTATGCTCAACTACACTTACAATAGGACATCAGTTATTTCTCAACATTAGTCGTATTTGTTGCAATTAACCTTACCTAATTTCATATCTTGTACTTTTCTACTAACTAATAATGTTGAATAATGAGTGTGTCTACTTTTTTTCTAGAAAATGTTGTTGGGATAATATGGGACACCTATAATAGGTGTTATCTCAATATATTCAAATCTAAATTATATTTTACTAAAATTAAACTTCCCTTATTATTTTTTTATTTCAAACTTATCCTGTATGGAAAAAATAAAGGTTAAATTAAATGCTTAATGTAAAAGTGTTTCATTATATATGAATGAGATAACTTTTGAAAAAGAAGTTAAGATTATCTGAAATATTATAGAAGAAAAGAGAACATGTTATTGAAGATTTATCGATAATCAACATTTTTAAATGAAAGTTATTTAATCTATGGTTATTTTGTAAGTGTTTCTATGTAAATACTTATTTGATCAGTGATACATGCAAATTTTGAATTATCCAAATTTTCATTTATTTTAAATTATTTTTAGTTTATCTAACAATAATATCAAAGCTAAAAGTATATACTACTTCTCCTAAAATTAAGTATTTGTTTTCTTTTAGTTCTTATTTAGGATAAATTTAATATAGTATTATTTAAATACAAATTTGAATGATTTTTTTATAAATTTCTATTTTTTAAAAGCTATTTTTCAATATTTTAAAAAATTTTAGTCATCGACAACAATTTACAATTGCTGCCACTACTGGGCGATGACAACCATAGTAGGGGAGATTTACCACTTAATGGAAATTTTATAAATTTGAAGTTTGTTTTAAGTGATTAGTGACACTTTTGTGAATAAGAGATATTTTGTGATTGTAAGTGATAAATCGTAATCCTATAAATAAGTGTACTTTTATGGGTCTTATATTAATTTTATATTTTTAAGTAATTAGTTTAATTATTATATTCCATTAACACTTAATTAGTAAGTGGCTTGAATTATTTTAATTAGATTGGACTAAGTATTATAGGATTGAGCTTGTATAGTAGGTTGAATTAATATAACTTAATGAAGGATTTTATAGGTGGGCTATTTGGGATCAATTCATAGGGGTTAAGTAGGAACAAATGATCTAAGTTGAATTAGCCTAACTAACTCAACTCAATTAGAACATTAGTTCCATTTTGTATAGGTTGAACCTGTTAGCCTATTAGGGCCCAACCAAGATTGTCTTAGTTAAGATGAACCCATATTCATCTTAAAATAGTGAAGAAGAATTTAAAGGATTTAAACTTGTGACATCTCTTAGTAAAGTGTTAAACCTTAACTTTTTGTTTATAGTTTCTTACACATACGAGTTTGATTTAGACTTATTCATAGACATTAGTTCTTTTAGTTAAATTCATCAAATTTTTTAACTAATATTTTAATATGTTAATTATATTTTTAGTCCATAGTGGCACCTAAGAGAGGGAGGGGATGAATTGAGTGTTTACAAACTTTAACAAATTTTCTAACTAAAGAATTCAATTTAACAATAATCAATATATGTAAGGATAAAGAATTACTTAGCATAAATTAAAAAAATTAAATAATAATTTACAAAGTACAAGGAAGAGAGAATGTAAATTAATTTATCGTGGTTCAGTAAAAAACCACTACCTACATCCATTCCCAAGACTCTTATTAGAATTCTACTATAATTCTTATTTCAAAGTGAAGAATGGCATTTTTGCAATCCTTTTTCGACAAAGAGGAAACCTTTTACAATCTTCTTTCATGATGAAAAGGAACCTCTATTCTACTTAGAATACCCCAAATATAATAATATAATACTTGAACCAAATCTCACAACTCAAAACATCTCACTTTATCACTTCAATAACTTCAAAAAGGCTCACTCACACATATGTAAGGCAATGATGCTTAAATGATTAAAAAACACTTAAAAATATGTGTAAAATACACCTAAATGCTTCTTGATGCTAAAACTAATTAGAAAACATGTTTATATAGGGTTTTGGTTTACTAGTCATCGGAGCCAAAACTTAGATGTTAAAATAGTTAATTGGAGAGCCGTAGTAGACCAATATAGCATATTGGTTTACTAGTATGCATTGAATGCATAAATTCACTAGCCATTGAGACATTGGTTGACTACTAGGCATATTGCTAGACGAATATAGCACATTGGTCATCCATTTAATCAATATAACAATAAACTCTCGGTATAGCAAATTTATTAACTTTAACTTATATTAGTTTAGTACTAACCTATATAGATTGACCAATCATCCCAAACATGATTTTTACAACTTTATTTGATCAAACTCAATTTATTTATTGTAATTATGATCTAAAAACTTACCAAAATGTTCCATAAAGAGCATTTGAAAGATCAAGAGAACTTTCTCTTAAAAACAAAAGCTTTAACACCTCTCGATGAATAAAAAGACTCAATAAAGTAAGATAAAATGTTTATGTATGGAGATCCTTTGAGATTATTAAATTAATGAAGTAAGATTATGATTAATAATACAAAATGTAAACTGACCTTAATGAGCCTTGATCTTCTTTTTTTCTTGGTTTGATATTCATTTCGATAGTTGCAAACTTCAACTTCTTTTTATCAACTTCAACAACTATCTTCTTGAGCTTATTACTTCATTTTATTCTTATATTGCTTTTCACCAAAATAATAAAATCATTATTATTAATTATATTTTGTTATCACCAAAACTTTGATTGGAACCTCCCTTAGTTCAACAGTACTCCTTATGAATTCCACACTTTTATATTTAAATAACGTGTATTTATATATTTAACTTATCAAATAATTTGATTCATTTGATTAAACCATGGATAGAGTAATTCATTTATTCAATGACCCTCTTGTTTAATAATGTGTTTACTAGACTCGTCCTTAAGATTAAAAAATTAATTTTTTTGATGGCCATATGCTTAAGTAATGTATTATTTGTTGATTCTCTTATGCAGATGATGTATTTGTTTAAATATTTATGATGATGATTAATCTCTTCAAATGATTTAAGGCAAAAGTCTTGAAGGATGAGAAAGTCAAGAGTAACACTATCACACCCTAACCTTGGATCGTGACCAGCGCTAAAGGAATAGTAAACTTAAGGCTTATTGGACCCTTAGCAAGCCTAAAATTCCATCAAATCCTTATATCCATAGTAAAGATGAGATTTCAAAATAGTTAAACTCATGTTGATAATAATCAAATAGTTCAAACAATATACAATACTCAATGCGCTACAATATTAAGATAGTTAATACAAGGAAAACCCAATATATACAAGACTACTACAGCTCTAGAGTCAAAGGTCATCAATAAACATAAATCGAATCACCAAAGAGGAAGAAGATCGATGAAGTACCCTGTTAAAAGAGATATGAAAAGAAGATCCTGAAAAAATAGTTGAGGAGAGTCAGACCTCGCTGAGTGAATTAATACTAGGATTATGTTATGCTCTTAATTCTATGATTATGTTATGCTCTTCTAAGGATTTCAAATGATACATATATATGTATATATTTATAATGTATTACATCCATCATAATATAATGATTTTGTTCATAAACATACATACATTTCCCATAATAATATCATGTTAAATAATCATCATAATCATAAATAATAGTGGAGGACTGACGAACAAACCTATGACAGACCCCTTACCTATAGATTATAGCCAAAGGCGCTCTCTTATTCCACATGAGTCACTTGGTCCAATGTAGTGGATTGTTGTCCAAGAGCCACACTCAACTGAACCGCCATAGCCTCACTACAACATGATTGTTGTTCGAGAGCAAGCTCGACCTAACCACCACAATCATGCTACCTCTCATGTACCATATATCGATTGGTGTCTGAGAGCAAGCTCGATTGAATTACCGTAACTGTGTCATACCTCAATCTATAGACCCAAATCTATACCTGACTAACGACTCGCTTTATGCACAACCTAGTGACACCTACTGATTGAGCCCAAGTTTATCACATAAATTGGTGACATTTTCATGACTTTTGCTACACTTTTTGACTCCTATCTCTAGCTTTTGTGCTTAAATTGATTATTGAGTGTGTTCTTTTATTTTATGTAGTTTGAAGGTAAAAATTGCATGAAAGAAGGTTAAAGTGAAGTCAACGAGAGAATGAGGTGCAACAGGAAGTTCGCCGAGGTGAAGTGGATTTGTTGCCGCGACGAAATACACAGAATCCAGGCTGAACTTTTGGGAAAAGTTCGTCGTAACGAAGATTAGTTCTTTCGCCGCGGTAAAGGAACCAGCAACAGAGCAAAACCTTTCGGGAAAAGTTTGCCGAGGTGAAAAACATTTGTCGCCGTGCTGAACTTTCAAAAACTCGGACCAATTTCAAAAAAATCACCCACTGTACGAGCCTACCCAGCATCCTTCGATTAAAAATCACCAAATTAGGTTATAGCCATCATAACAAGACGCAGAAAAAGGGAGACCTACACAAACTCACGACTATTCCTCTCCACTTGACCATCATCAATCACTTCTTTCCATTTTTCTATCGCCACATTCATTATCTGCTGCTGTTGCCATGGATGCTCTTGGTGGGTTTCCGGTTGTGAGTTCTCCAGAAGCAATGCTTTGCTAAGCACCATTTCTTCTTGAAGATGTAGCAATGGCTTGAGTTCAATGGGCTTAAAAGGGGAGTAGTTTGTTCATATTTAACTACATTGTTATGAACTCCTTAGTTAGGATTTATGCTTTGTAGTTGGATTTTCTTGATTATAGTTTAATCAAGTATTGAACAATGTATTGTGTTATTGGGTTTGTTGATGTAGAACTTGGAGCTTGAATATATGAAGTCTCATATATGTCATTTCGTGATTTTGTTAATTCTCTTTTATCTACCTAGTTGTGTTTGATATTGAGATGATACTTGATCACCAAATTGACCATTTGCATTAACTTACCCTTGGCACTCACTAAGATGCATTCAACAAGGTTTTAAGAAATGGAGTTCATTGATTAAAACCTTGGACTTAAAGAGTTCTTTAAGGTTTATTATTTGGAAACTTGATGATTTTTACTCCCACAAAGATTTATTTTGAACTATGATAGCAAAAGCTCATTTTTTAAGAGGATTTTATCATATTTGATCATTATTTTAACCTTCGATTTCTTATTCCCAAAAATCCAAAAAATATATTTTTTAAACACTTCCCTTTCAATTAGTTTAATTTTGTTAGTTCTCCAACGAACCAAAACTCCCTTCCTAAGCAATTTAGTTGCATTTCATGACCTTTAGGCTAGCTTAGATCCATTGCATTAGGTTCCAATTAAGTGACACAACCCGAGGTTGCATTCTATATTGCAATCCTTGGAATTCAAATTTTGATTCGATCTCCAAGGGTAAAGCCGAAAGACGAAGCGGATCAATGTGTTTCAAGAATGAAATTGAGTTGGAATGGAGATGATAATGAAGGGAAAATGAAGTAGAAATGATTAGTTGTGAATAAGATATGTTAGATGTAACTTGTAGGACTTGGAAATTTGGAAAACAAGAAAGACTATAGCTGGAAGTTTCAGATTTTGATAACCTATGATCATGGTGCTGGAGATGTTCTGTCTTCATAACCCACGATTCTGGGAAGTCATCCACGATCGTGGGAATGACCAGTAATGTGAATCCTCCTTCTTTTGTGTAATGTTTGATCAACAAATGATAAGATACTTTCCTATGATGCATTTAGGCTTGAACAAAACTTGAAATGAACCTAGTTAATGATTGTTTAATTGGCTAAATGTGTAATATACTTAGGGTGATAATCAAGGTTATAACTTAAGTATAGATGATTGATATCAATGAGATAAATTCTGGAAATTTAGAGATGTTATAAGAATGAAAGTGACCCTATGAATGCTAATGTGAATCAAGAAAGATGAGTAATGTGTATTAAGTAAGAATGAATGAGAACTTGAATATTTTGTGATCATATGATGTTAGAAAAGACATGATGAATGATTGAATTATGATATTAGAATAACCAAGTTCTTTGAGCTATGAACCTAGATGCAAGCTTGAATTGCATGAATAATGATGCTTAAATGATCAAGAAATGAGAATAAAGGAAACATATCTGGAATAGTCAAATTAAGCATGCATTATACATTACGCATATACATATGTATATGAATGAATGTTTACGAGATTATGCAAATTAGTAATATTTGTGCAATATGCGTATTACATGAAGTTGATACATTGGATTGAACATCAACGTCTAGATGTTTTCGGGTGATGGAAGCAAATGCTAATCTGGAGCGTGCTGTGATTTGACCTAGATGGTCTCACATTAATTGATTGTTTTGTTTTAAATTTCCATATTGAATTATTACTGATGTGAATGTGATTGAGAATATTCTAGACATAAACAGTCTGAGGAGTTTGATAAATGTGAATCTATTGGAAGTGCTTCATTGAATGTGAATGAGAAAGAAATTAGTGTTATCAACGCTTCGTTAAATGCATACATAGATCCAATGAATATGAAAAAAAGTGAATGTGTACTAAATAAATGTGATTGACTGCATATATGTGAATTCATACATTTCATTATATGATAAACATGATCAGATAAAGGTAGTTGTGACCGGAGTAGCCACTAAAAAAGAGCTTAAAGTTTAGAATGTGATTAAGAGCCAAAGGCTCAAAATGTATAATGAGCCCGGTATCCCCAATGGATATGGGACAATTATCAATGAGCCTGGTATCCGCAATAGATGCGGGACAATTAAAGGCACTCGGTCATAAGAAAGTAATTAACAACTGGAAATGAGTCACATGTGCTTTGCATATAAATAAATTGATGTGTATTAAATGAATGATTGAAATGAGTTATATGAACTGTTAAGAAAATGAAATATGAATGATGTGCTGGATATGAATATGTGAATTGTCTGCAAATGTGAATATGTGAATTGTTCTGTGTTGATACAAGTGATGAGGATGGTTAGCTCACTGAGTTCGGAAAACTCACCAAAACTACAATGTTGTCTTTCAGGTTCAGGGGATACCAAGATAGACAAATTAGAGTATAGCCATTATAATCGAATAAGAGATAGAGGACGGGATCAATTTGTATCTTCATATGTCTTTTGTTATTTTTGTATTAAGATTTGTTTTCCGCAACTGTTGAATATGTATATATGAATTCTGTGCATTGTATACTTGAATTCAGTTTCTAATAACAGTTATGACCAAACATGTTTTGTAATTGTAATGGGCCCAAATGATTACTGGAATTTTGATTATGTGTTTATTGTTTATGACACTTGTGACTAGAAATGTTATAAATAAATTGGGCCAAAAATGATTATTGGATTTCTAAAATTACGTGTGATGTTGAAAAAAATTTTATAATGAGTTTGACTGACTGTTCTAGCGTTCCACCCTTGTAGAGTATGTTCTTGAATACTATCGGTATGTTCGAGAATATACCTTATGAGAGTGGGACAAGTTGGTATCAGATTTACATATTTTTTCAAATTATGCGTCAAGGTAAATGCTTTTTAGACATGTCATAGTATGCAGTGGCAACTGATCCCCAGTTTGAGTCACATTTACATGAGTCACATGCATGAACATTCATTAAGAGTTTGAGTTGTTAGAAGTAATGAGAATGATGATGATCTGTTAGAGTATAAGAAAATGAAAGTTGTTGATATCTAGAAATAAGAAACACTACATAGTTCGATATGATAAACAAAGATTCAATTCATTTGTATTTATGCTTGTATCATCGAATATGACATCAATATTGTACAGTGGTGGTATATCCTTAAATATGATATAGATGTGAATAGATTGCCATGGATTGATTAAGGAAAGTAGAGATATAAGTATAAATAACAAGATTTAAACTGTACAAGAAAAGTGGAATGAAAACAAAAATTTGTTATGACCTTGAGAAGATGAACTTGGAGCTAACATAGTTGTTTGATTAATGTGATAAGAATTTATGATTTAGTATAAGATTATGTTAGTGAATTTGAGATCAGAACTTCATGATGGTTATTCTTGTATAATTTTGAATTGAGTGAGAACGTATGTACATGAGATGAAATAAATGATAATTGGAAGATGAGATAAATGATAACGAGAAAAGTAGAAGTTCTCAAGGTTAAGTTGATTTGTTATTATGAATACATATCTGATAATGTGATCACCTTGACCAGTGATATTATTAAGCACTTATGTATTATATGCTTGAAGATGGTATAGGAAGCGATCTATGACCTATTGAATATTCTTTAGTCATAGTTTCCATACTTGAAATTTTGAGATGAATTAGAGTAGTATATGAAAACATTTATAGTGATCAATTGAAGATAGATTGAAAGTGTAAATGATGTTACTATATTCAATGAATTAGAGGAAAATAGAAGGAGAAAGATGCAGGGCACGATCGTGGCATAGTCCTCACGATCGTGGCCGAGATTATTTGGTTAATGGGTAGGCACGAAGGGAGAAATGTTGTCTAGAATCAATTGAGATTAAAGTATCATTAGCGTAAGATATTAATTAGTGATTTGTTGAAAATACATCTCTAGATAAGATGTAATGATCTTGATGGTACATACCAAAGTATAAGAGTAAA
>JAOTAY010000189.1:21905748-21918811 GCA_025629805.1 Erythroxylum baracoense
ATCATATTATGCATGTGCATATATGCATGTATGCATATGTCACTGTTCACTTATACACTAGGTGAGGGGATGTTACAAGATGTGTGATGGGGTCAGCAAATAACCTTGGATGATCCTCCCTTGCAGCTGGTGTTTCCTTGTCCTTATTGTTACCCTCCTGACTCTCTTTTTCTTCACTCCTTTCCACTTCTTTATCCTTCTGCTTCTCCTTTACTTCCTCAAGCTGTCAACCACTCCTCAATAAGATTGCCTTTATATGTTCTCTCAGGTTGGCCTCAGTAATGCTAGGTAATAAACTTGAAGGTCTTTCCTTCAACAAACTTGCAATCTGGCTCATCTGATTCTCCAAGTTTCTGATAGAAGATTCTTGATTTTGCATCCTAACCTCAGTGGTGGAGATGTACTTCGAGAGTAGCTCTTCGAGATTGGATTTCTCAGGTGGCATAAGATTTAGAGCCTTAAAACCTAGAAGTGGTTATCTCTGAACATTGGATGACTACAGTTGTGCCACTTGATCATTCCGCCAAGAGAAGTTTAGATGATTCCTCCACCCTGGGTTGTAGGTGTTAGAATATAGATCCCCTCCCTGTCTGTTATAATTGCCCACATAATGGGCCTCTTCTATCTCTTGAGCAAAAGGATTCCTAACTTGACACTCAGAAGATGCATGGGAATCTCCACCACAATGCTCGCATATAGCACTACTCCTCAATAAAGAACTAGCCCCTCCTCTCACACTGTGCATCAGATTATCCAACTATTTTGTCAAAACATCCATCTGAGCTAATAAAGCCACTGTATTGTCTACTACACGAGCTATTGTAGGTCATCTGGGATGCCTTTCTGTATGATAGTGAAAGTTCCTGGTGGCCATCTCATCAATTAACCTATAGGCCTAATCTGGTGTCTCGCTCATTAAACTACCTCCTACTCAACATCTATGATACTCCTAGTCAATGGGGTCATTCCTGTATAAAAAGGGTTAGCGTGCTGCCATGTGGAGAACCCATGACTAGGACACTGTGTCAACATATCTCAAAAACGCTCCCTGCTTCATATAGGCTTTCATTTTCATATTGGGCGAAGGAAGTGATCTCATTCTTCATCTTTGCAACCTTTGTAGAAGGAAAAAATTTAACCAAAAATAATTTCATCATCTCATCCCATGTAGTAATCGATCCTGATTGTAAACTGGCCATCCATGCTTTAGCCTTATCCCTTAAAGAAAATGGGAATAATCTTAATCTCACTGCATCATTCGACACTCCATTCTGCTTAAACAGATCACAAATATCTAGAAAGGTCTCCAAATGGGTGTTTGGATCCTCTAAAGGTAATCCTCCAAGCTGAGATGGTCTCACCATAGATGAAATGCTGTGAGGAATCTCAAAACTTACAACTGTGATCGTCGGCCTTATAATGAGAGGCATGGGTCTATTGTTGTGTCACATAGTCAAATCCATCATAGTCAACTCCCTTCTCTCTTCAGGACGTGCCATCAACTCTTATCGTGTTGTTCCATTTTTGTAAACTGCTCTTCTCTAATCCCTTCTTATGTTTTATTATTCCGAGCCAATCTGGTTTCCTTGCATAACCTGCAAGCAGTTTTTTTAATCTCAGTATCTAGAAGCAAATTTTTGGGTTTTTGACCATGAGTGAGCATAAACAAAATGGAATAAATAAAAAGCAAATAATAACAGAGCTAAGAATGGAAAATAAAACACACCGAATTAAAGTAATCAAGCAAACAATCCCTAGCAATGACGTCAAAAACTTGTTATGGTCTAAACAAAGCAATATAAATTAAATTCTATCTAGACCAACTAGAGGCAAGTGTACCTTGTCAACAAGTATTATAAAACAGTAAGAACCAGATATCGTACCCAAGGGATCCCAACACGTAAGACAATTAAATTAAATGATGCAAAATTACTCAAACGATCAAGAATTGATTGATTTGAAAATGAAATAAAATAAGTGAATTAAGAAAATATGCTTGATGCAAAATATGAACTAAATGCGACTAAAAACTTAATCAAATGACAAATTTTGGCTAAGGTGTCAGATTTTAATTGGATTAGACACTAAAAATTGTAACGGTGGATTGATCTAGGAATTACTTCACTTAAGCAAGTCGAACCCATTGTTCAAGCTAAATTAGGACTAAAAATGCATTCAATCAGGCAAAAAAACCAATACTACAAAAATTGTCCTAATCCAATATCAATCATAACCTTAACCAAAAGCAAACTTACTCATACATATCCATCAATGCAACACAAATCATAGTCATAGTATATAATTGCATTAAGTAAATCCATAAGAATTAAAATAAATAAGGAATAAAAATAAATTAAATCCTAGCAAAACCGTAGCTGCTGGGATTGAAAAGCTTTGGCCAAGTTGTTGCCTTCTTTTGAGGCTTGCGTGAATAGAGACTGCTTATGTTGTTAGAGGGTTGTGTTGCTGTGTTGTCGAATGAAGGCTAACGTGATAAATAATTAGTTACAGTCCACTCCTATTCGCGCACGTTCCTTCTCTACTGCCAGCTCTTTCTTTTGTTTCACTATAACGCTACTCTCCTTTCTTCCTTATTCATTGATGTGACTAATAACATTGTTGGTCCACCTTCTTGCCACTTTATTCATGCACGTTCCTTCTTTTTCACTCCATATTGAATATGTATTGAATGGCCCTCCAACTGTTGCTTTCTTCGTCTTTTGTATTGAATGATGTTTTCAAAGGGTTTTTGGTTCACCCTTTATCAAAATACGCCCTCCTCCTTTTTCTGCCGCCACCATTTCTCGTTTCTCTTTGGTTTTTATTCTATCTTCGGCTGCAACTCTCCCCTTCCATTGACACACTGCCACTGCTCATGCTATCTCCTTCTATTTACGCACAGTTGCTAGCTTCACTCTCTTTTTTTCATGCCCTCCAGCTACTCTCCTTTTCTCTGTATTGATGATGATTTTTATCAAGGTTTTTGGTCCACCTCTTTTTACGCCCAATCACACCTACCAACTGCTCTCTTCTTTTCTCTGCCAGTTATATTCTTTTATCTCTTATGCATTGAATGTCCATCAGCTCACGCCCTCCTTTGTCTGTCGTTGCCAATGCTTCTTGTTTCTGTCTGTTGAATGATACTATGAGGGTTTCTTTTTTTTTTACTGTCGCAGCTTTCTTTCCTTATTTCTAGATGTGACAATTTAACTTCTTGGTCCACTTCCTTCCACCTTTCCACACAAAACCTCCTCTTTTTCTAGCCACCAAGAATGTTAACGTTTTGGTGACAATTTAACTTCTTGGTCCACTTCCTTGCACCTTTCCACATAAAACCTCCTCTTTTTCTAGCCACCAAGAATGTTAACGTTTTGGGCCAAAACGTTGACGTTTTCTTTTTTTTTATTTAGAGTTTTTCTTGCTTTAGGCTTTTAAAGGTCCCAAATTTAATATGTACCTAGAATTAAAACAAATAACTCTTAATTAGTGAAATTTAAACATTAAATGGACAAAAATTTAGCAAATTATATATCTAAAATCAATATAAAATGCCCATTAATAACAGTTAAGAACAAGCACCCGTTGCCTAGAATTGATGATTTGCTTGATCAGTTGCAGGGAGCTCAGGTCTTCACTAAGCTGGATTTGAGATTGGGGTACTATCAGTTGAAGATAGCAGAGGCTGATGTACCTAAAAGTGCTTTCAGGAGTAGGTATGGGCACTTCGAGTTTTTATTAATGCCGTTTGGGTTAACTAATGCCCCGACAACATTTATGGCCTTGATGAATAAGGTGTTTCAGCCCTACCTGGACCACTTTGTGATAGTATTTATCGATGATATTTTGGTGTAGTCAAAGAATAGAGAAGAACAAGCCAGACAATTGAGAGTAATACTGCAGATTATGAGAGAAAAGCAGTTGTATGCCAAATTTAGTAAGTATGAATTTTGGCTGGATCAAGTAGTGTTTCTGGGAGATACAATGACTGGAGAAGGCATACATGTGGATTCAAAGAAGATAGAGGCAGTAATGAATTGGGAAGCTGCGAGGAATGTGTCTAAAATCTGAAGCTTCCTAAGATTGACCAGATATTATCAGAGGTTTGTCGAGGGGTTTTCCTTGATCTCATCCCCTCTGAAAAAACTTCTGAGGAAGAATGTAGTGTTCAAATGGGATGAGAAATGTCAGGAGAGCTTTGAGGAGCTGTTGGTTGACTACAGCATCAGTGTTGACTATTCCATTGGGAACTGGAGGATATGTGGTGTATAGTGATGCTTAGCACCATGGATTAGGATGTGTATTGATGCAGTACGGCAAGGAGATCGCCTATACATAGAGACAATTAAGGTCTCACGAGATTAACTATCCGGTACATGATTTAGAGCTAGCTACAGTTGTCTTTGCTCTAAAGATATGGAGACATTATCTGTATGGTGAGACATTCTAGATTTATACCGATCACAACAGTTTGAGGTATCTGCTAAGTCAAAAGGAGTTGACTATGAGATAGAGGAGATGGCTAGAATTGTTGAAGGATTATGACTGCACGATTGAGTATCATCCAAGGAAAGCTAATATAGTTGCTGATGCTTGAACAGAAAGTCTAATACCAGTGCCACTCAGATTCAGTTATCGAGGTTACCAAACTTGATTTAATTAAGAGCTTTGAATGTTGAATTGAATCTGGAGCAAGATGAGGCATTGATCGCTACATTAAAGTTGAGACCGATGTTGCATGATAGAATCAGAAAAGTCCAAAGGAAAGATCCTAATATGGTGAAGCTTATAGAGAAATTGAAGATAAGTTTAGATTCTGAGTTTGAGTTGAAGGATGAGACATTATGGTTGAAACAGAGGCTGTGTGTGCCTAATGTGGATGATCTGAGGAAAGAAATTCTAGAGGAAGCTTATATGGCCACCTATGCTATGCATCCTGGTACTACCAAGATATATAACACGCTGAAACAACATTTCTGGTGGCCCGGAATGAAGAAGCAAGTGGCAGAGTATGTTTCTAAGTGTATGATATGCCAGCAGGTTAAGGCTGAGCATCAGGCTCTAGTAGGGAAGCTACATTCGTTGCCTATTCCAGAGTGGAAATGGGAAAGAATTACCATGGACTTTATTATGGGATTGCCAAGAACTCTAAGGCAGAACGATACTATATGGGTCGTAGTAGACTGATTGACTAAGTCAGCCCATTTTTTACCAGTGAGAGAGAATAACTCACTAGATCAATTGGCCTGGAAATATGTGAATGAAGTGGTCAGACTACATGGGGTTCCAGTGTCTATTGTATCAGATAGGGATCCCAGATTTACTTCAAGATTCTGAAAGAGATTGCAGTCTGCTATGGGTACAAAGTTGAACTTCAGTACTACATTTCATCCTCAAATAGATGGACAAAGTGAGAGGATAATTAAGACTGTTGAGGATATGCTTAGAGCATGTGTATTGGAGTTTCAGAGAGCTTGGGATCAATATATAGCAGTGATAGAATTTGCATATAGTAATCAGTACTATAGTAGTATCGGAATGGCACTATATGAGGCGTTGTATGGTAGAAAGTGTTGATCACCTCTATATTGGGATGAACAGGGCTTGAGAATAGTTGAAGGCCCAGAATTGATACAAGATACTGTGGACAAGGTGAAATTAATCCGAATTAAAGTGGCTCAAGATAGACATAAAAGTTATATGGATCAACATCGAAGGGACATGAAATATAGTGTGGGAGACATATTATTTCTAAGAGTGTCACCTTGGAGAGGAGTTTTGAGATTCGGTAAAAAGGGTAAGTTGAGTTCAAGGTACATTGGTCCTTATGAAATTATTGAGAGGATAGGACCTTTATCTTATAAGTTAGCTTTATCGAATGAAATGTCTCAATTATATAATGTGTTTCATGTGAGTATGCTCTGAAGATACAGATCGGATCCGACACATGCGATACTAACTCAAGAGATTGAGGTTACTAGTAACCTAAGCTATGTTGCTGAGCTGATTAAGATAACGGGATCCCAGATCAAGCAGTTGAGGAACCGAGTCATTCCATTGGTAAAAGTCCTTTGGAGGAATCACTCAACCGAGGAAGCAACTGGGGAAATAGAAGAGCATATAAGGAGGCAATATACCCACCTGTTCGAACAATCAAGTAAGAATTTCGAGGACGAAATTTCTTTTAAGGAGGGGAGAATTGTAACATCTGTTACCCATGTTAAGGCTAGAATAGTAAATATGGGAGATTATCAAGAAATTAGAAAATGCATTTCATGCTCATGAATTATATGATATGCACCTACACGTGAATATTGAATTTTTTGCACATGAAAATAATTGCACATGTATTCATTGACAATTTCTGGATATAATTGATTTATATATGTGAAAGGTGATTTTTATTGAGAATTGTGGTTTTTATATATTAAAAACTGATTTGAAGAGTGTATTTAGTGATTTAGAAGTTTTGGTGAATTTTAGGAAATTTTCTGAAAATTTGGGAAATTTTTGGACTAGGAAAAATGCCAAGTAGCAGGACAATTGATAAATAACAGTAGAATTAAGAGTCAAATGGTAGTGAAAATTTTTATAAATGACATTTAGGTTTAATGACATATGTCATTGAAATTTGGAGACAATTGGAGTATAAATTGGAGTTAATTGGACTAGTTAAATGAGAAAATCAATTTTGAACTTATAAGAATAGGACAAGTGGCAAGTGACATATGTCACTTGCCAAGCCATGTCCTTATCCCACGATTCTTTAACCTTGAAAGATCATTTATTTGTTTTGTTCCTTGCTTTCTCTTCTTATTTTCGTGACTCTCTACTTCTCCATCTCTTTTCTTCTTCTCTTCTTCTCTTCTTCTCTTCTTCACTTCCATGATTTCACTCACCCAACTATCAACACCTTACTTTTATCTTTCAATCTTGCTCTCTTCTTCATTTCTCAAAAAACAAACCCATCCAAATCCACCCTAGAATGATGATGGTCGTGAGAGACATTGGAAAGCTAAGTTTGGTGTGTTTTTAAAGGATTTGAAGATAAATCAAGTAAGTAGCTTGTTAATCTTCATGGTTTTGCTAAATGAAGCATTTGTGATGATAGTTTAGTGTTTAATGATCATGATAGAGAAGTTGAGATATATGTAACATTGATGTTGCAATAAATAGATGTATGTTCTGTTTTAATGTATTAATGGTATTTATGAGTTGTTTAAAGGAAGGATTGAGAGACTAAATGGTGATGAAGAGGGTGCTGGAAAATGGTAGTCAGAACATTTCCACTGATTAAGCTTCTGTCTTTTAGCCATAACTTGTTCTATATTTATCCAAATGAGACGATTCTTGATCTGAATTAAACTAGAGACATCTGGCTATACTTTTTAGGAAGACATAAAATTTTAATTCTGTCATTAAAAGTCTCAAAAATTGACATGAAGTGGAGAACTAGGTGTAGTAAATTGGAAGATGAATGCTGAAAAATGTAGTTGTAACATGTCCACTGATTATGCTTCTGTGTTTTATCCATACCTTGTTCTGTAGTTATCCGAATGGGATGATTTTTTATTTGGAGTAAACTAGAGACATAGGGATACAATGTTTATGAAGAAATAGATTTTTAATTATGTCTCTAAGAATTTCAAAATATGGCTTGAAATTGAGTTTTGACTGAGGTTGTAGTATTAACCGAGGTAGAAATCATATCTTGTTGATATTGAATAAACTGTATTGATAGATGCAGAATTAGACAAAGGTTTCTTCATAAAAGTTGTAATTTATTATCTTATATTTCAAATTATATAAATTTAATAATTTTTTAATGTGAGAATTGAGAGATATGAGTTGTACAATTTGACAGCATGATCATGTACAAGACAAAGTTTCAAATGTGCTTAGTGTGTAGTATTTTGAGCATAACTCATAGAATCCTGACCAAATTGAATGATATTGGTGTCATTAGAAACTTAAGAGACAGAATAACAATTTTATAGAAGAAAGTATCTTCAAATTACTTCATTTTCTTGGTTAAAAAGAACATGGAAATTTGACCCAAAAGTTGTTATAGGAAAAATCTGAATTGACCAAGGAATCATGAATTTCGATGTTTATGGTTTTATTGAGGTATAAACCTTAAGTATAAATGATACTTATGTGAGTTTAGAAATATGAATGTTTACATGACGAGAATAATAGAACGATATCAGAATTGTCATGAACATGCATTGTGCATATTTCATATACATAAATGTGAATAAATGAATACTTATAATTATGCAAAAGTGTGATATATGTATATTGCTTGATATAGAGGAGTAATTGGAACGTCAACATCTAGACGTTGCTGGAACTTCGAGGCAATAGTTTCGGAAGCAGTCGGTGAGTAACCTAGACGGTCTTACTCAATTAATTGTTTGTGTTAGATTATGTTTGAATTATCTTATGACTGGGAAATTGATTGTGATGATTCCGGACAATTGATTGTCCAAGGAGTTCTATATTCGGGACTGTATTGGAATTGTTACTTGAATGTGAATATGACTGACTATTTGTTCTCAACTTCAATGTTAAATGCCAGACTAAAAGTCCGATGACAAATGTGAATAAGAAAGAGTGTGAATGTGACTAAATGAGTGTAATCATTGAATATGTATGATGCATTTCATTACGTGAATGCATGAAAGATAATGGCAATTATGACCGGAGTCACCAGTAAAAGAGCTTAAAGCTCATAACATGATAAGAGCCTTTGGCTCAGTTATGCATGTACTCAATATCCACTAAAGGATATGGGACATTAATTGATACAACTTGGTGTCCTCAAAGGGATATGAGATAGTAAAAAGGCACTTGGTCACAAAAAAGTAACAAATGAAACTGAATCATATGCATTGCATTTACAATTGATATATGTACTTTTGTATGAATGAAATGTTCGATATAATTGTCCCGAAAGTGATATGTGATGCTTTATGCAAAAATGCAAAGATGTGAAATATATGTCTACATGTTTGATGTGTTTCATGAATTGAGTGAACTATCGATGATGGTTACCTGATCTGAGTTTGCAAAACTCACCCAAAATTGCACGTTAACATTTCAGGACCGAGGGAGGACTTTTTCTACTTAGAGATCGTAAAAGAAGCGTAATTTTTGTACTTTTGTGAAGAAAATGGCTCACAAGTCGGTCAACTGAGATTGGAAGATTAGATAGATCTTTTTGTGCATTTCCTCTTTTATGTAGCTTATTTTGTAATAGGTCATGATGATGTACATGTGCAGTTATTTGAAAGCTACAATGTATTACATTCGGATTTATGAAATGAAAAGGGGAAATTTTGGTTTTAAATATTGTGACTTTCTTGATGATGCCTTATAAATAAAAAAAATGATGATGCCATGTTAAGTGAATGTTGTAATTGAACGTAGCGCACCATTATCATAGGTTATGTACTGGAATATCCCTAAGGTGTTCTAGTATATACTCCATGGTAACGGGGCACTACATGTGCCTTCAACTTTGGCTCGAGCTTATGCATTAAAAGCTCGTGAGGATAAGGATGCACCTAAAGTCATTGCTGGTATTGTTTCTCTCTTTAATTGTAAAATGCATGCACTGATTGATCCTGGATCTACTTATTCCTATATCTTTGTTGGTGAAATTTCTGATAAGGAGATGCCTATAGTTCAGTTAGAGTATGACATTCATGTAACCAGTCCTCTAGATAATAGTGTGCTGATTAATCAGGTGTTTAGGAATTGTTCTATTATGATCCAAGGAAATGAATACGTAGCAGATCTAGTTAGATTGCCTTTTCATGATTGGTTATGGGTATGGATTGGTTATCCAAGCATCAGGCGGTGATTGATTGTAATGCTAAGACAGTTATGCTTAGGAAGCTTGATCAGCCTGAAATAGTAATGTATGGCATCCGCACTAGTTCTTTAGCTAATATGGTATCTGCTATGTAAGCCTGAAAGCTCTTCAGAAAGGAATGTGAAGCTTATCTAGCTTTTGTGTTTGATCCTAATAAGGAGGGTGGTAAATCGCTAGATATTCTGATGGTGAATGAATTTTTAGATGTGTTTCTTGAGGAATTACCTAGACTCCCTCCTGAAAGGGAAGTGGAGTTGTCAATTGAAGTCATGCCTGGCACTGCTCCTATATCTAGAGTACCATATAGAATGGCTCCTATTGAATTGAAGGAGTTAAAGGCGCAGTTGCAAGAGCTTCTAGATAAAGGTTCAATCGACCTAGTGTCTCACCATAGGGAGCACTGGTCTTTTTTGTTAAGAAAAAGGATGGTACACTATGGATGTCCATCGATTACAAGCAATTGAATAGATTTATAGTGAAGAATGAGTATCTGTTGCTAAGGATTAAAGACCTGTTTGATCAGTTGAAAGATGCAGGAGTGTTTTCAAAGATAGATCTGCGATCGTGGTATTATCAACTTCTAGTAAAGGATGTGGATGCACCCAAGACTACATTTAGGACCAGTTTTGGACATTATGAATTCCTAATAATGCCATTTGGGTTAACTAATGCTCCAATGGCATTTATGGATATGATGAATAGAGTATTCGGGCCTTATTCAGACCAGTTTGTTGTAGTGTTTATAGATAATATCCTGGTCTATTCTAAGAATGAACATGATCATACTGAGCATCTCCGAATTGTGTTACAGACCCTGTGCGAAAACAATTGTATGCTAAGATGAGCAAGTGTGATTTCTAGCTTCTAGAGGTATCTTTTCTAGGACATATTGTCTCTTCTCAAGGGATTAGAGTTGATCCTAGTAAGATATAAGTGATTGTTAACTGGAAGCCACCACGAAATGTGACTGAAGTGAGAAGTTTTTTGGGATTAGCTGGTTATTATCGCCAGTTTGTAAAGGGGTTCTCGGTGATAACATCCTCTTTAACTAAACTGTTATGGAAAGGAGTGAAGTATGAATGGTCTGATAGATGTCAGAATAGTTTTGATCAACTGAAAAGTATGCTTATTGAAGCTCCTGTATTGGCTCAACCTACTTCTGGTAAGGAGTATGTGATGTTTAGTGATGCATCTAGAATAGTTTGGGTTGTGTTTTGATGCAGGATGGAAAGGTAGTTGCTTATGCCTCTAAGAAACTAAAGCCATATGAACAGAATTACCCTACACATGATTTGGAGCTCGCAGCAGTAGTGTTTGCCTTGAAAATTTGACGACACTACTTGTATGGTGAAAAGTATAGAATTTTCACATATCATAAGAGTCTGAAGTATCTGCTTACCCAGAAAGAACTCAATCTGAGACAACGACATTGGTTAGAACTCTTTAAAGACTATGATTGTATTGTGGACTACCATCCGGGTAAGGCTAATGTCGTGGCTGATGTCTTGAGTCGGAAGACTATTTCAGCATTGTCAATGCAGCTAGTGAATGGGACCTTGTATCTGAAGGAGCTTTAATAGCTTAATTGAAAGCTAGGCCTACCTTGAGGCAAGAAATTTGTGATGCTCAGAAAGTTGATGATAAGTTTCACAACTTATTTTGGTTACTCGGGAAGACAAACAGCCTAATTTTTCTGTGAAAGGAGATAGTAATTTGTATTATAAAGATCGATTGTTTGTGGCAACTAATGATTAATTGAAGAGAAAGTTATTGTTTGAGGCCCATAATACTGTCTTTACAATGCATCCTGGTGGAAATAAGATGTATCAAGATCTGAAGCAACATTACTGGTGGTCAGGTATGAAACGTGATGTAGTGGATTATGTATCTAAATGTTTGGCATGTTAACAGGTTAAAGCTGAGCACCAAGTTCCATCTAGTTTGATACATCCTATTTCTATTCTTTAATGGAAATGGGATAACATTACCATGGATTTTGTCATTGGACTTCCTCTCACTCAAAGGACGCATGATGTTGTATGGGTGATTGTTGATAAGTTCACAAAGTCTACTCACTTTCTGCTTGTTCTTCTTGATTAGTCATTGGATAGGCTTGCCAATCTATATGTGAATGAGATAGTAAGGTTGCATAGGGTGCTATTATCCATTATTTCTGATCGTGATCCTTGATTTACTTTGAGATTATGGAAAAGTCTGCAAAAGGTTTGGGTACTCAAGTCAAGTTCAGTACTACTTTCTATCACCAAACTGATGGATAATCTGAACGGGTTATCCAGATATTAGAAGATATGCTTCGAGGCTATGTGTTAGAGTTTCCAGGAAGTTGAGATAATTATCTGGATTTGATGGAGTTTGCTTACAACAACAGTTATCATACTAGCATTGGCATGACGCCTTGTGAAGCACTGTATGGTCGAAGGTGTAAAACTTCGGTATGTTGGACTAAATTGAGTGAAAACAAGATGATCAAACCCGATATTGTGAAAGATACTGAAGAAAAAGTTCAAGTTATTCAACATAGATTGAAAGCTGCCAATGATAAACAGAAGTCCTATGCTAATCTAAAAAGGAAGGATATTGAATATCAAGTTGGCGATAAGGTGTTCTTAAAAGTGTCACCATGGAATATTATACTTCGGTTTGGTAAGAAAGGTAAACTTAGTCTACGATATATTGTTCCATAAGAGATTCTTAAGAGAATCAGACCAGTAGCTTATCAATTAGCTCTTCCTAAATAATTGGCCAAGTTACATGATGTATTTCATGTTTCCATGTTGAGAAGATATCAATATGATGATACACATAAGATTCCTGTGCAAGAAATTCAAGTACAATCGTATTTGTCTTACGAAGAAGGACTCGTGTCTATATTAGCCAAAGAAGTCAGACAACTCAAGAATAAGCAAATACCTTTGGTGAAAGTATTTTAGCAACACCATGGACTTAAAGAAGCAATATGGGAACTAGAAGAGACCATAAGAGCTCAGTATCCTCAACTATTTTAATTAGGTATGAATTTCAAGGACGAAATTTTTTTAAGAGGGACGGAATTGTAAGGCTCCAAAATATACCCTAGATGAAATGTTATATATTAATGAAAGTACATGTATGATATGAGTTAAAATTGTGTTATGATTTGAAAGTGAAAAGCATGTGACTTGAATT
>JAOTAY010000189.1:21933508-21947201 GCA_025629805.1 Erythroxylum baracoense
AAAATATCCAAAATATACCAAAATTGCCAAATCATAATTAATACACTCCAATTTAATCCACAATTTTCACTTATAAATCAAATTTACCAAGAAATGCCAATGAATGCATGTACAATATGAATGTGCAAAATAAATGTGTATGTCACAATTAACTTATGCATGATGTGTTTTTTTCCCTAATTCCACATAAATGTGATGGTATGCGACGGTTGTTATGTGCCCGATGTGGTTCCAGGTTGTGACAATTAAATTAGTATCACAGTAAGGTTTTTATGTTTTCAAAGGTGTCATTATCATTTTCAAAAGGTTCATGAGCCTTAGGAGATGAGTTTAGGTGTCGACAGTCTTTAGTCAAGAAGTTAAGTCTTGGATCGTTAAGTTGACGTCCTTCAAAGTCGAATGATTTCGACCTGGGTGAGACTACTTGTTGACATTCCTTGTAGTGTAAGGGACATCGGATAAGCTAGGCTTAGTCTAATCTATTTTATTAAATAACGTCTTTTTTCTTTGATTTTATAATGATAGTATGGTTGGACAAGGAAGGGGAAGTCGTCACAAGGTTAGACCTTTGCGATCTGAGCCACAAGAACACAGCACTGAAGTAGTCGTAGAACCTGCGGTTGCTAGCTCTTTGGCTTATAGGCAGCCTCACACTAAAGAACCGTCAGAGGTAGCACAGCCGGGTTTGCCACTAGTGCCGAGAGAGGCTCTGCAACAGGTGATGACATGGTGGGCATAGTACACTGCATAGTAGCAGCCTGGGGCTGGAGCGCCACAGATGCAACTACAATACCACCACCTCAGCAATCAGTAGTAGTACCTAATCTCGAGGTATATTAATGAAGCAAGGAACCTCGGGTGTGGTACCTTTGATGGATGTGGTGATATTACCAAGGCCAAAACTTGGATGAGACAGACCGCAGAGACATTCCACGATATAGGGTTGTCTGACGAGATGCAACTGAAGGTAGTTGTTTGATTGTTGGAGAGAGATACTAGAGTTTGTTAAGAAAATGTTAGGAGACGCTACCGTAATCAGGTTTGAAAGAGATCAGAAGAAGGTTGCCTTTTTTGCACTAACACAAAGGAATAGGTCGATGCACGAGTTTAAGATGGAGTTGAGAGAGTTTGCCACATGTGTCTCGGAATACGTGGCAGATGAAGAAAATCTATGTGTTCAGTTTGAAACTAGATTGCATTTGGCAATCTAGGAAAGGATGACGGTTACCCCCACCACCACATTCAAAGAGATAGTATAGTCGTCCAAGAGAGCTGAGAGGTTGGGGAAAGAGCGCGGGAGATGGTGGGAGGAAAAGAACCAGAAAAGGAAGGGAGCAGGTCCCTCCAGCCAACAACCTAAGAGGAGCCGTGGTAATTCAGCTCTAGGTAGTACTGGAAGCGTTGCATCATCAGCTGTTAGTTTACAGTCACCACGACCAGGAAGTCAAAGCACTGCCCCTACTACCAACTCTGCTTCTTAAGCTCAGCCATCTCGGTCCGAATAGTGTAAAAACTACAACAAGGTACATTTAAGTAAGTGTACGAAGCCGAGAAAGTGTTTTAAGTGTGAAGAGACAGGGCATCTGAAGAGAGATTGTCCACAGCTCGCTTGGACTTCAATTCGAGAGGGAGATAGCTCTGTACAACCAGTGAGACACCGAGGTGAGATTGCTATGGTAGGTGTTCATTCTTTTGGATCCACACAGAGGACTGGTGTAGGCAGTAGTATACCTCTAGTAGGTCAGCAGTGTTCTGCTTTGTAAGCTCAAGCACGAGTTTATGTAATGACGGAGGAGGACGTTCGAGCCAATCCGACACGATTAAAGGTATTTTTAGGATGAACATTTTTATGTTGTTGAATTGTTATATTATGATGCGCGTTTTATATAATACCGGTAAACTCGTAAATAGTATGAGTTACTAACGTGTAGTGTTATAAGGTGTTATATGTGTTCTCAGTAGAGACGTAAAAGTTTTGATCGAAACTAGCACGCAAAGGTCCTTTGTCAATGTGACCTTTGCCGAGGACATTAGTCATCCCCTAAAGCCATTAGATCCTCCTCTCATCATAGTCACTCCTCTTGGAGAGCAAATGGCTTATGATGAAGCACATACGACTTGTGAGATAAAGGTCAGTGATGTTGTGTTAGAGGCATATCTTATTCCCCTCGATCTCCAAGATTTCGAGGTGATATTAGGGATTGACTGGTTAAAGAGGTATTATACTAGGGTTGATTGTTTTAAGAAAGATGTGGAGTATGACACTCAGGATGGAGTCCAGATTAAATTTATTGGTGTCCAACGGAAGCTCCCGAGTTGTTTAATATTGGTGGTCAAGGCTAAGAGGTTGATTCATCGGCGATACCAGGCATACCTCACACATATGATTGGCACTTCGGCACAGAGGGTTGAACTTTGAGATGTTCCTATTGTATGCGAGTTCCCTGATGTCTTCCTAAAGGAGTTACCTAGATTGCCACCTAATCGGGAGTTTGATTTTGCTATTAACTTGGTCTCGAGGATAACACAGATATCTATACCATCATATCATATGGCACTGACAAAATTAAAAGAGTTGAAGGTTTAGTTGCAAGAGTTATTGGACAAGGGCTTCATCAGACCAAGTCATTCACCGTAGGGAGCATCGATATTGTTTATCAAGAAGAAGGAAGGAACACTCCACTTATGTGTTGATTATCGGCAGTTAAATAGGGTCACCATCAAAAATAAATATCCACTCCCGACGATCAATGACTTATTTGATCAGTTGAGAGGAGCTACAGTATTCTCAAAGATAGATATGAGGTCTAGGTACCATCAGTTGAAGATTGCTGAAAGTGATGTGCACAAGACTGCTTTCTAGATAACGTATGGACATTATGAATTTTTAGTGATGTCGTTCGGATTGACAAATACACCTACAACATTTATGGGTTTTATGAACAGGGTGTTCCATCCTTATTTAGATCAGTTTGTCATAGTCTTCATTGATGACCTTCTGATTTATTCTAAGGATGGGGAGGAGCATGTTAGACAAATCCAAATTATGGTGCAAATACTTCGTGAAAGACAGTTGTATGCGAAGTTTTTAAAGTGGGAATTTTGGCTGAAGGAGATAGGATTCCTCGAGCATATGGTATCAGGAGAAAGTATTTTTGTGGACTTAAAAAGAGTGAAAGCTATACTTGAGTGGGGACAACCCATGACTGTGACAGAAGTCTGCAGCTTTCTAGGGTTAGCTGGTTATTATCGGAGATTTGTTGAGGGTTTCTCAGTACTTGCAGACCCTTTGTCGAGGCTTAACCTGAAGGGGGTAAAATTTTAGTAGAATCATAAATGTGAGGCGAGTTTTCAAGAACTGAAGAGACGATTGACTTATGAGCAAGTGCTTGCTCTACCTACCCAGGGGGTTAGGTATGAGGTATACAGTGATGCCAGTCGTTAAGGACTTGGCTATGTACTTATGCAGAAGGGGCGTGTGATTGCATATGCTTATAGATAGTTGAAGAATCACGAGCTAAATTATCCTACTTATGATTTAGAGCTCGCAGCGGTGGTGTTTGCATTCAAGATTTGGAGACACTATCTTTATGGGAAAACTTGTCGTATATACACCGACCATAAGAGTCTGAAGTACCTAATGACACAGAAGGAGTTAAACCTCAGACAAAGGAGATGGTTGGAGTTAATGAAGGATTATGACTTAGTGATTGACTACCACTTGGGAAAAGCAAATGTAGTAGTCGATGCATTGAGTCGTAAGTCTTGTTCAATAGTAACTATTAGGCAAAATCCTTATATGACTTATTTGATGAGTATACGGAGCCTTAGGGTTGGACTCTTAGCAGCAGAGGATGACAAAACACTGCTAGCATGGTTTGAAATTCGACCAACACTATTTGATGAGATCAGAAGATCATAAGCCGATGATCCCGAGTTAAAGGTCAATTAAGAGAAATTACCATCCAAAGAGGATGAGAGGTTTTGACTGAGAGAAGACAAGTTGTTACTCTTCAAAGACAGAGTCTGTGTGCCAAATGACTAAGGTCTCAGGAGAGCTATCTTGGAAGAATCTCACAGTTCGGCTTATGCTATGCATCCTGGTAACACCAAGATGTATAGAACTCTTAGATAGAGCTATTGGTGACCAGGGATAAAAAGAGAGATGGTAAAATTTGTGGCCAGATGTCTTCCCTATCAATAGATAAAGGCAGAGCATTAGAAGTCAGCGGGTACATTACAGTCTTTTCTTATTCTAGAATAGAAGTAGGAACACTTGACAATGGATTTTGTAGTTGGACTATCTCATACATCACGATGCTATTTGGTTTATAGTGGATAGATTGACGAAATTTGTTCATTTTCTACCTATCCATATAACCTATTCGTTGGAGAGGTTGGTAAAGCTGTATATCGATGAGATTGTGAAGCTGCATGGGGTAACAGTTTCTATAATATCAGATAAGGATCCAAGATTCACCTCCTGATTTTGGCTGAAATTCTAAGAATCTTTGGGGACTAAACTGAAGTTTAGTACTGCCTTTCCCCCCAAACTCATGGTCAGTCAAAGAACTGGAGGACATGTTGAGAGCATGTGTCATGGAGTTCCAAGGAAGCTGGGACCGATACTTGCTTTTGATTGAATTTGCTTAAAACAATAGTTATCAGACAAGTATCGGTATGCCACTATAGGAAGCACTTTATAGGAGAAAGTGCAGTACACCTTAATGTTGGAATGAGGTTGGTATAGCCAAAGTCGAAAGATCCAAATTAATAAAAATTACCATTCAAAAAGTAAAAGTCATCTGTGAGAAAATGAAAGCCACCCAAGATCATTAAAAGAGTTATACCGATAAGAGGCAATGATCATTAGAATTTGTAGTTAGTGATATGGTATTCCTTCGGATATCACCATGGAAAGGTATTATCTGATTTCAGAGCTGAGGAAAGTTGAACCCTCGATATATCGGACCTTTTCATATCCTAGAGCACATCAGGACTGTGGCATATTGGTTAAAATTAACACCGGACTTAGATAGGATCCATAATGTGTTTCATGTCTCAATGCTTAAAAAGTATATACCGAACCCATCTCATGTTTTGGAGACAACTCCAATAGAGCTGAGAGAAAACCTAAGCTTTGAGGTGAAACCAGTCTAGATTCTAGATAGACAGATAAAGAGGTTGTGCAGTAAGGAAGTTCCTACAATCAAAGTTCTTTGGAAGAGCGACAGGGTTGAGGAGATGATATGGTAGCTTGAGGATGCTATAAGACGTCAGTACCCCCATTTATTTGTATCCTCGACTTAGGAGTTTCGAGGACGAAACTTTTTTGAGGAAGGGAGGACTTCTAAAGTCAAACTTTTTTAGCCCTTTTTGTATTAGTCTGTACTTGAAGATACTACTATATATTGATATATACATGGTGGTATATGAGTTCAAAAATGTATTTGAATCCTTTCTGTATGTATATGCCATTGATATATAATGTCATATGCCGTTACATAAACTTAGAGTTCATTGGTATGCGAAATCTTGGAGATTTCTAACATATAAGCTTCTAAGTGGGTAAAACCGAGTCTCTTGGATGGATATGGCCATGGTGGCCAAACTAAATGTGTTATAATGCCTTAGAGGTGATTAGACATGATTTATAGACTTATTGGACACTTAGAAAGCTTAATTGAAAAGTTAATGTACATAAGGGATTTAAAAGTAATTTTCCAATTGTTGGAGGACCAATATGTAATTTTATAAATTTAAAGGGCTTAATTATAATTTTCAAAAGTCAGTGGACCAAAATGACATAAAAGTTTTGGTCATTCTCAAATTTTAGGCTTAATTGCAAAATTAGGAAAATTTTGAAGGGTATAATGGTAATTTCACATAAGCTAAGGGTAAGGTAAATTTACCATGTTTGGTCAAAAAAGGGTCAATATTCTAGAGACCTTTCTTCCTTGTAAGTGGCCGTACCACACCATTTAGCATTAAAACACTTTGTTTCAATTTAAAGAGAGGAGAAGAGAGGAGAAAAAGAACACTTTCGACCATCACCTAATTTTCACCATTTTTTTAATTCTCCAACTCAAACCAAGGTGTTCTAAGTTAATTTGGGATCAATGAACTCAAATCTATCATTAGATTTGAGAAATTGTCAAAGGATTTTAAGATATCACTAAATGAAAGTTTAGGTAAATTTTTGTCTCATCTCTCTCTATATTATGATTTTGAGTTTGGTGTTAAGATATATTGTTCTCCATGCTTGAATATGCATGAAATATGGTTTTGATGAATGAAATGAGTCATGAAGAAGTCTCCTTAAGCCAAAACCAAGATACCCTCTCTTTGGTGAAAGTTTATAAAATTTTGAATATCTTTCAAAATTAATGGTTTAAATGAAAGGAATTGGATTTAATGGAGTGGGGAAATGCGTTGTTGTTTGGAAGTGCTTGTTATATAAAAAAACAGGAGCATGAATTACTATGATAAAGTCTTGAAAATATGACTTGAAAGTCATGCACATTAGGTGTTTGATAAAATGCCTAAGTGAACTTGGCTTAGGATTCAAGGATGGTAATGGTATGCATTGGAAAGAGGTTTTCTTGTTTACTTAGAGTAAACTTGAATTTTTGCATAGATTAATGAGTAGGGACCTAATTTGCTTGGATAAAAATGTGTTTAATTATGCTTTGAAATGTGTAAGTATTGGATCAAAGGCATTAAATGCCTTGGAAGATGCAAAAGAAATTGTATATGAATAATAAAGGAAGTAATCATGTGAAAAGCTTAATGGTCGAATCTTATAGCTTAAAAATAGTGATATTGTGTTTTATACACTTATGTGATGGTGTATAAATTTGAGATACATGTTTAAGTGGTAAATATATTGTATATTTTATGTACAAAGGCTCGGGAGCTATGGATCTAGGAGCTCGTACCGAGGATTGTTGAAGTCAATGGAGTGTACACCTTCTTTTGAGGTGAGTTGGGGAAAACATATCTCTCAAATGGGACTAGGACAATCTAAGACATGCATATTAACTTGTATGTGAATTTTGAACTTAGGTAATGCATAGTAAAATTGATTCTCAAATTGATGCTAGTATACTTATGTATTTAACAAACGACATTGTTTTGAATAACTTTGCACTTGGATAGCAAAAGATGACTTTCATTATATGAAATAATGTTTTGGAACTTACATATGTATAATCGAGTCATGTTTGCTGCATGTATGTGTTCTCTTTATCTTAGAGCTATGGCAAGGTTCCATTTTATCGATTGGACATAAATAAAGGCATGGTACCTTACTTGATTTTAGTATGAAATATTTGTCTATGATTTTTTGTAATTGGTGAGGTAATGAATGGCCATTCGTGTGCTAGGCACAACAGATTAAGCGACCCTCATATCCTTTAATGCTAGTATATAAAAGTCAAGTCCTCGCATCGACATCTTTTTATGGGACTTGCGGGTGATTGCATACCTAGAGGTCTGGTTATCGACGAGGTCATCACCTATGCTTATGACGCTCTTGTCGATCGTAGTCTGGACTCACTATAGATGAAAGTTGAGCCAACACCAGGAATTGGTGGGTGTACACACTAGTTTGGTCAACTAGTGGCAACACACATAACTATTTTGGCTTATTCTGAGATTTGGCTTCCTGACGAGATTTGTTACATGTGATGCTTTTTTGCTCTTGTGTATTGGAACTGGAGCCTATGTTCATTGAATGAGTGATTAATAAGCTAGGCTTATGTAGTTCCTAACCAGTATGGAATAAGTCATAGACTAGGCCTATGTGTTTATATGTCATGTATGTTCACTTCATAGGTGGTTATATGCATGTTAGATGCGTAAAACTATCCTTAGGTTATTTAGACCATTTTGGTGTGTACTGGTTTTTGTTTACGATATATGTTTTTTTTTCTACTCACTTAGTACATAGTGTACTTACCCCCTTCGTTTTCTAACCATGTAGGTTAATTTGGTGAGCTTGAAGCTCTAAGTGGTTCGTACGATCTTTTGCCATCTTCGGGGCATTACGTGGGTAGCCTCTATTTTGTACTTTTGTTGTATAGTGGCTCATGATTATATTGATATGCTTCATAATTTTGTAAATGAACTCTTGACTATCTTATGGTTTGTAAATGACCTTATGTATGAACCTTTTGTATTGTCGTTGAGATTGGTCTTGAGTGGACTTAAAAGTCTAGTAGTTGCGGTAAAGTTTTAATATGAATATAAAAGTACGTTTAAAACTGATTTACAGGTGTTTTAATTTAGTTTTGGGATTTTCAAAATACAATCGTTGTGTTGTCCAAAAGTTTTAAATCGTGACAATTAAACTGGTATCAAAGCAAGGTTTTTATGTTTTCAAAAGTGTTATCACTGTTTTCAAAAGATTCATGAGCCTTAGGAGTTGTTTCTGGTTGTTGACAATCTTTGGTCGAGAAGTTAAGTCTTGGATCGTTAAGTTGACATCCTTAGCAGTCGGATGATTTTGACCTTAGTGAGAGTACTTGTCGACATTCCTTAGGGTGTAAGGGACATCGAATAAGCTATGCTTAGTCTGATATATTTTATTAATATCTTTTTTTCTTTAATTTTATAGTGATAGCATGGTTGGATGAGGAAGGGAAGTCATCACAAGGCTAGACCTTTGCAACTGGAGCCAAAGGAACACATCGCTGAAGCAGTCACAGAACCTATGGTTGCTAGCTCTTCAGCTTATAGGCAACCTTACACTGCAGCACCATTAGAGGTAGCGCAGCCGGGTTTGCCACCGGTGCCGAGGGAGGCTTTGCAGCAGGTGATGACATGGTGGGCACATTACACTGTGCAGCAGCAGTCTGGGTCTAAAGCATCACAGTTGCCACCATAGGTACCACCACTGCAGTAGCCAGTTGTGGTACTTAGTCTTGCGCCAGAGCAACATTCGATGCTTGAAATCTCGAGGTATATTAAGGAAGCAAGGAACCTCGGGTGTGGTACCTTTGATGGATGCAGTGATATTATCAAGGCCAAAACTTGGATGAAATGGACTGTAAAAACATTTCATGATATGGGACTGTCTAACGAGATGAAGTTGAAGGTAGTTGTCTAATTGCTGGAGGGTGATGCTAAAGTTTGGTGGGAAAATGTCCGAGGATGTTATTGTAATCAATTTTCCTGGGTGGATTTTATCAATGAATTCAACGAAGAATATTATACCATATTTGATAGAGATCAGAAGAAGGTTGCCTTCTTTATACAACATAGGGGAATAGGTTGGCGCACGAGTTTAAGACAAAGTTGAGAGAACTTGCCACCTATGTCCCTAAATACATGGCAAATGAAGAAAATCTATATGTTCGGTTTGAAACTATATTGCATTTGACGATCAAGGAAAAGATGACGTTTACCCTACCACTATGTTCAAGGAGGTGGTACACTCAGCCAAGAGAACTGAGAGGTTGGTGAAAGAGTGCAGGAGACAATGGGAGTAAAAGAACCGAAAAAGGAAGGGAGGAGGTCCCTCCAGCCAACAGCCCAAGAAGAGCCATAGTAGTTCAGCTTCGAGTAGTAGTGGAAACGCTACATCATCAACTGTCAGTTTATGGTCATTACGACTAAGAGTTCAGAGTATTGCCCCTACTACCAGCTCTGCTTCTAGAGCTTGACCATCTCGGTCTGAACATTGTAGAATCTACAGAAAAGTACATTCAGGCAAATACATAAAGCTGAGAAAGTGTTATCAGTATGGAGAGACAGGGCACTTGAGGAGAGATTGTCCACTGCTGGCTTAGATTTCAACTCAAGAGGCAGATAGCTCGGTGCAACAAGTAAGACACCGAGGGAAGACTGCCAGGTAAGTGTTTAATCTTCTAGATCTACAAAAAGGACTAGTGTGGGAAGTAGTATACCTCTAGTAGGTTAGCAACGTTCTGCTTTGCGAGCTCAAACACGAGTTTATACAATGATGGAGGAAGAAGTTCGAGCCAATCCAGACACGATTATAGATATTTTCAAGATGAACATTTTTATGTTGTTGTATTGTTATATTGTGATGCATGTTCTGTGTAATATCGTTAAACTCATAAATCATATGAGCTACTAACACATAGTGTCATAAGGTGTTATGTGTGTTCTCAATAGAGACGTTAAAGTATTGATCGACACTGGCACGTAAAGATCCTTTGTCAGTGTGACTTTCATCGAGGACATTAGTTATCCCCTGAAGCCGTTAGATGCCCCTCTCATTATTGTCAATCCTCTTAGAGAGCAAGTGGCTTATGATGAAGCATATATGGCCTGTGAGATAAAGGTCGGTGATGCTATGTTAGAGCCAAATCTTATTCCCCTCAATCTCTAGGATTTCGAGGTGATATTGGGGATTGATTGGTTAGAGAGGCATCACGCTGGGGTTGATGGTTATAAGAAAGAGGTAGAGTTTGACACTCAGGGTAGAGTCCTGATTAAATTTATTAGTGACTGACGGATGCTCCTGAGTTGTTTGAGATCGATGGTCAAGGCTAAGTGTTGATTCGTCGAGGACGTTAGGTATACCTCTCACATGTGATTGACACTTCAGCACAGAGGGTCAAACTTAGAGATGTTCCTATTGTATGCAAGTTCCCTGATGTCTTCCCAGAGGAGTTACCTAGATTGCCACCTGATCGAGAGTTTGATTTTACTATTGACTTGGTTCTGGGGGCAACATAGATATTTATACCACCGTTTCATATAGCAACAGTAGAATTGAAAGAGCTGAAGGTTCAATTGTAAGAGTTATTGGATAAGGGCTTCATCAAACTAAGTCATTCACCGTGGGGAACGTTAGTAGTGCTTGTCAAGAAGAAGGATGAGACCCTCTGCTTATGTGTTAATTATCGGCAGTTAAACAAAGTTACCACCAAGAATAAATGTCCACTCCCCAGGATCAATGACTTGTTTGATCAATTGAGAGGAGCTATAGTATTCTCAAAGATAAATCTAAGGTCTGGGTACCATAAGTTGAAGATTGCTGAAAGTGATGTGCAAAAGATTGCTTTCCGGGCAAGGTATAGGCACTATGAATTTTTGGTGATGCCGTTTGGATTGACAAATGCACCTGCAGCATTTATAGATCTCATAAATAGGGTGTTCCATCCTTATTTAGACCAGTTTGTCATTGTCTTAATTGATGACCTTCTGATTTATTCTAAGGATGGGGAGGAGCATACTAGACATCTCTAGATTATGCTGCAGATACTTTGCAAAAAACAGTTGTATGCGAAGTTTTCAAAGTGTGAATTTTGGCTGAAAGAGATAGGATTCCTTGGGCATGTGGTATCAAAAGAAAGTATTTTTGTAGACTCAAAAAAGGTGGAAGCTATACTTGAGTAGGGACAGCCCAAGAATGTGATAGAAATCTACAACTTTCTAGGGTTAGCTAGTTATTATTGGAGATTTGTTGAGGGTTTCTCAGTACTTTTAGCCTCTTTGTTATGGCTTATCCAGAACGGGGTAAATTTTCAGTGAGATGACAAATATGAGGTAAATTTTTAAGAATTAAAGAGATGAGTGACTTCTGCACCAGTGCTTGCACTACCTACCCAGGGGGTTAGATATGAGGTATACAGTGATGCCAGTCGTTAGGGACTTGGTTTTGTACTTATGTAAGCTAGGCGAGTGATCGCATATGCTTCTAAACAGCTAAAGATGCATGAGCTAAATTATCCTACTCATGATTTGGAGCTTACAACGGTGGTGTTTGCACTCAAGATTTGGAGACACTATCTTTATAAGAAGACCCGTTGTATATACACCAACCATAAGAGTTTGAAGTACCTAATGACACAGAATGAGCTAAACCTCAGACAAAGGAAATGGCTGGAGTTAATTAAGGATTATGACTTAGTGATTGACTATCACTCGAGAAAAGCAAATTTGGTAGCCGATGCACTGAGTCGTAAGTCCTGTTAGATAGTAACTGTCAGGTAAAATCCTTAAATGACTCATTTGACGAGTATACAGAGCCTTGGGGTTAAACTCTTAGTGGCTGAGGATGACAGGACACTGCTAGCACGGTTTAAAGTTCGACCAACACTATTTGATGAGATTAGGAGATCACAGGACAATGATCCCGAATTAAAGGTCATTCAAGAGAAATTGCCATTCAAAGAGGATGAGAGGTTCCGACTAAAAGAAGAAGGGTTGTTAGTCTTTAGAGATAAAGTCTGCGTGTTGGATGACCAAGGTCTCAAGCGAGCTATCTTAGAAGAAGCTCACAGTTTGGCTTACGCTATACATCCTGGAAGCACTAAGATTTATTGAACTCTTAAAGAGAGCTATTGGTGGCCAGGTATAAAGAGAGAGATAGTGGAATTTGTGGCCAGATGCTTTCGCTGTCAACAGATAAAGACAGAGCATCAGAAGTCAGCAAGTATGTTACGGTCTTTATCTATTCCGGAATGGAAGTGGGAGCACGTGACAATGGAGTTTGTAGTTGGACTACCTCATACATCGAAGGGTCACGATGCTATTTGGGTTATAGTGGATAAATTGATGAAATCTGCTCATTTTTTCCCATCTAGACAACCTATTCATTGAAAAGGTTGGCAAAGTTGTATATTGATGAGATTGTGATGCTACATAGGGTGCCAGTTTTTATAATATCAAATAGGGATCTGAGATTCACCTCTTGATTTTGGTCGAAATTTCAGGAATCTTTAGGGACTAAACTGAAGTTTAGTACTACCTTTGACCCCCAGACTGATGGTTAGTCAAAGAGGACCATTTAAACACTGAAGGACATGCTAAGAGCATATGTGATGGAGTTCCAAGAAAGCTGGGACCGACACTTGCCTTTGATAAAATTTGTTTATAACAATAGTTATCAGTCAGTATGCCACCATATGAAGCACTTTATGGGAGAAAGTACAAGACACCTCTTTGTTGGGACGAGGTTGGCACAGCCAAAGTCGAAGGAGTCGAATTGATAGAAATTACCACTTAGAAAGTAAAAGTCATTTGGGAGAAAATGAAACCCACCTAAGATTGTCAAAAGAGTTATACGGATAAGAGGTAATGACCATTAGAATTTGTAGTTGGTAATATGGTTTTCCTTTAGATATCACTATAGAAAGGTATTATCTGATTTCAGAGCCCAGGGAAGCTGAACCCTCGATATATCGAACCTTTCCATATCCTGGAGTGTGTCAGGACTGTGGCATAGTGATTAGAATTGCCATCATATTTGGATAGGATCCATAATCTGTTCCATGTCTTGATGCTTAAGAAGTATATACCAGACCCATCTCATGTTTTGGAGACACCTCCAGTGGAGCTGAAAGAAGACCTAAGTTTTGAGGTGAAACCAGTCCAAATTTTGGATCGGCAGATAAAGAGGTTGCGCAGTAAAAAAGTTCCCACGGTTAAAGTTCTTGGAAAGAGCGACAGGGTCGAGGAGATGACATAGAAGCCTGAGGATGCTATGGGACGTCAGTAACCCCAATTATTTGTATCCTCCACTTAGGAGTTTCGAGGACGAAACTCTTTTGAGGGAGGAAGACTTGTAACACCGGACTCTTTAAGCCCTTTTATATTGGTCTGTACTTAGAGATACTACTGTATATTGATATATACATGGTTATATATGAGTTCAAAAATGTATTTGAATCCTTTCGGTATATATGCCAGTGATATATAATGTTATATGCCCTTACAT
>JAOTAY010000189.1:21947301-21963468 GCA_025629805.1 Erythroxylum baracoense
ATTGATATGATGCCATGTGGAGTACTGTAGTGTGTGCACGTAGCACTCCCTTAGCTTAGGATATGTATCGGAATGACCTACGGGCGTCCTGATGCGTACCCTAGGGTAATGGGGTGTTACACAGGTAGAGCCACGATTGTGCACTGCGTCAGGCTGATAGAAAAACTCATGTTTAGAACGAATTTTTAGACCGTTTCGACCCTGACTTTGACCTAGAGCCTCGAAGATATAAATAGAATATGATGTGACAGAAGTTAAAGAGGAGAAAAGAAGAGAAGATAGAGCCAAGAGCTACAAAAAGAGTGAGATTTTGTCGAAAATCTAAGAAAAACCTAGTCAGAGATCAACCGTTCGAGGAAGGAGACGAAGGAAGAGAGGCACGGAGATACGCTTGAGGCGACGTACTTCTCGGAATAGATGGTTTCCTGCAGTTATGACTCCTAGATCCATTCTGACAGTATCTTCTAGTTTTTATTTCGATTTCATTTATGTATGGAATTTGAGATTGATTAGAATTATTTGTCGTTGAGTGTTGATTTTTTCTTTCTAAACTAACCTTCAGGTTTATTTATTATTGAGATTAATAAAATTGATTTGATTGTGTTTTATTTCAATTTATTGTGATTCAATTCGATTCTTCATAACTGGGAAATAAACTGAGAGGGTGAGTCGGTGAAAATTATCGATTTAGGTTAACGAGAGTTAGGTAAATCGATAGGTAGAGAATTGAATCAAACTAGTAGAGTCGTATAACGAGAGATCGAGCATAGATTCCCGGTAGGTTAATAGACAGCGTTAGAGCTAATTTAGGTTTTGGACAAATTGCAGATTGAGAGATCGCAATTTCCATAATTTGAATTAGGGATTATTAATTAGGGTTAAGAATTATAACTTCAGAGAGAGTAATTCACCCTAGGATTGTCTAGGCCCATTAAATCAGAATTTTCATAATTGGGTAAATTTTCTTTAATTTTGAATAAATTTCCCCTTTCTCTCAATTGGTCACTTCTAGGTTGAATTTCGGATTATCTGTGTGAGTTTACTTTAGTTTGTTATTTTGGTGATTTAAATTCTTGTATTTGATTCTTGATTGATTTACTTTTCTGCAGTAGTTGTTAGGTTTATGACTTAGCTGCCATTAGACTTAGGACTAGTTCCCTTCCTTGTGGGATCGACACCTTAGGTACTACACGAACGACCCGTGCAAGCGGTAATTACCAAGGTTAAAAATATTGAAACTTAGAGCGTGTAACCTTGAGCGAATAGTAAACCATGAATTGCATGTATGAACGTAAATACATATTTTATGACTTGAAATGTATATCATATGACTTGTCAATATATGAAATGTGAAATTGGCAAATGGTTAAAGAAAATGTTACAATGCCTACTCTATTATCTTGGTGGTGGATAGATGGACATACCTATAGGGTTACAATGTAGTTGCTACAGTTTGACCTAACCAGTGTCCACAGTTTGATACCTTCGGGTATCCACAGTTTGATATCTTCGAGTATTCACAGTTCGATGGGTATCCACAGTTGGATATCTTCGGATATCCCCAATACTCGTTATCCACACCCACAGAAAATGTGTAGGCCTAACACATAAAGTAAAGTAAAGAGATATAAATAAGAAATACAGTATGACAACAAAAATAATCGGTATATGAATGAGCATTTGCATTTGTATTGATAATTTGTATCATTGAATGTTGAATATCAATGTTTGAGTTTTGAAGGTGAATTTATGGTATATGAAAAAAATATTGAAGTATGTTTGCATTATTTATTTGATTAAGTATGTCATCATTCTTTATATTTGTGTGATGTTCATGAATGTATGTGCTTGGCGGATGACTGTTGTGAGTGGTCATCCAAACTAAGTGTTGCCCCACTAAGCTTTCAAGCTTAGCATGATTGTTAATCCGTGTAGGTCCAAGTAATAGGAGTGAAGTACAGGGAACATCTGCAGCGACCAAGGCCAACAGATAGAAGAAAAAGTACTTTTTAGAAGGTGTTTTTAATTAAATATGATTGTAAATGTAATGGTTAAAGGAAATTGTACGTTTTCTTTGGATTACGATGTAAATGTAAAAATGTTTTACTACTATTAAATGATAATGTTAAGCATTGGGGAGTTTTGTGATGTATATATGTATAGCATTGAATCGAAATGCATGTCGTGAATGTGTGTACAGGAAATTGGTTGCCTTATGTGTGGATGTTTGTAGGTTTTGTATAAGGGGTGTTACATTTTGTGGCATCAGAGCACAGTTTAGGAGGTTTTGACCAATAAGAGTATAGTAATGTGTGATATGGTTTGGTTTTAATGTTGGTCTAATGTAGATGTTCGTGTTTTCTTATAAATAGTAGTGATGGAAAGACCTCGTGAAGCTAATGAGGAATCAACTGATAGTGTGGTAGGGAGGGACCAATCGGTTTCAGGTCCTCCTATAATAGCCCGTTTTCCATATTAAGGGTTAGAGCCTTAGATTATTGCATATGAGTCAAATCATTTTAGCATTCATGAAAAGCATTTCACTTACATGCATATCATTAGCATAAACATATTAATTATGATTTCGTATGCATTGCAAAAATCGTATACACTCAATTGACATATTTCGGGGTATGAAAGGTTTAAAATGATCATGATGTGAATTGTGTATTGTTTATGTCTTTAATTTTAGTTTGAATGGTTACAAGTATTAAATTTGGAATTAATTGTTACTATTAGAAAAGTGATGAATTAAAATGTATATTTACACTAGGAAAAATGCCGAGTGACATGACAAATTGACACATGAAAAATTAAGATGACTAAGCCTATGAAATAAGTGATAAATGGCATAGATAAATGAGTGACATTTAGCATGGGTAATTAATTGACAAATGACAGTAATGATTAAATGGCAAATGGACTAGTAACTAGGTGACATTTGGTATATTACAGAGGAGATAAATGGCTTATATGCTTAGGGACATATGTTAATATAATACGGTGACATCTAGTGCAACACTAGACTCTTTGAGCTCTTTTTTGTATTGGTCTATACTTAGAGATGCTACTGTATATTGATATAATGTATATGAGTTCAAAAATGTATTTAAATCCTTTCGGTATATATGCCAGTGATATATAATGTTATTTGCCCTTACATGAACTTAGAGATAATCGGTATGCGAAATCTTGAAGATTTCTGACATATAAACTTCTAAGTGTGTAAAACCAAGTCCATTGGATGGATATGGCCATGGAGGTCGAGTTAAATGTGTTCTAATGCTTTAGAGGTGATTAGACATGATTTATAGACTTATTGGACACTTAAAAAGCTTAATTGAAAAAGTTGATGTACATAAGAGATTTAAAAGTAATTTTTCAATTCTTAGAGGACAATATATAATTTTATAAAGTTAAAGGGCTTAATTATAATTTTCAAAAGTTCGGGGACCAAAATGAAACTAAAAGTTTTGGTCATTCTCAAAATTTGGGCTTAATTGCAAATTTAGGAAAAGTTTGAAAGATATAATGGTAATTTCACATAAGCTAAAGGCAAAGAGGTAAATTCACCATACTTGGTCAAAGAAGAGTCAATATTCTAGACCTTTCTTCCATGTGTGTGGCCGTGCACCCCACCATTTAGCATTGAAACATTTTGTTTTAATTAAAAGAGAGGAGACGAGGAACACTTTCGGCCATCACTCAATTTTCACCATTTATTTTTGATTCTCCAACCTAAACCAAGGTGTTTTAAGTTAATTTAGGATCAAGGAAATCAAATATATCATTAGATTTGAGAAATTCTCAAAGGATTTTAAGATATCACCGAAGGAAAGTTTAGGTAAATTTTGTCTCATCTCTCTTTACATTATTCTCCATGCTTGATTATGCATGAAACATGGTTTAGATAAATGAAATGAGTCATGGAGAAGTCTCCTTAAGCCAAAACCAAGATACCCTCTCTTTGGTGAAAGTTTGTAAAATTTTGAATATCTTTTGAAATTGATGGTTTAACTAAAGGGAATTGGATTTAATCGAGCGGTGAAATATGTTGTTATTTGGAAGTATTTGATATATAACAAGATAGGAGTATGAATTACCATGATAAAGTCTTGAAAATATGACTTGAAAGCTATGCATATTAGGTGTTTGATAAAATGCCTAAGTGAACATGGCTTAGGATCTAAGGATTGTAATAGTGTGCATTAAAAAGAGGTTTTCATGTTTACTTAGAGTAAACTTGAATTTTTTCATAGATTGATGAGTAATGACCTAATGTGCTTGGAAAATAATGTGCTTAATTATGCTTTCAAAAGCGTAAGTATTGGATCAAAGGCATTAAATGCCCTGAAAAATGCAAAAGAAAGCGTATATGCATAATAAGGGAAGTAATCATGTGAGAAGCTTAATGGTCGAATCCTATATATTAAAAATATTGTTATTTTGTTTTATACACTTATGTGATGGTGTATAAATATGAGATACATGTTTGAGTAATAAATACATTGCATATTATATGTATAAAAGTTTGGGAGCTGTGGATCAAGGAGCTCGTACTGAGGATTGTTGAAGTCAAGAGAATGTACACCTTTTTTTGAGGTGAGTTGGAGAAAACATATCTCTCAAATGGGACTAAGACAACCCAAGACATACATAATGACTTGTATGTGAATTCTAAATCTAGGTGATATATAGTAGAATTGAATCTCAAATAGATGCTAGTATACTTATATATTTAATAAACGACATTGTTTTGAATAACTTTACGCTAAAAGTGCCAAAGATGACTTTCACTGTATGAAATAATGTTTTGGAATTTACATATGCATAACTGAGTCATGTATGTTGCATGTATGTATTCTCTTTTGGCTTAGAGCCATGGCAAGGTTCCGTTTTATCTGTTGGACAAATAAATAAAGGCATGGTACCTTACTTGATTTTAGTACTAAATATTTGTATATGAGTTTTTTGTAATTAGTGAGGTAACGATTGGCCATTCGTGTGCTAGGTACAACAGATTAAGCGACCCCTGTACCCTTTAATGCTGGTATATAAAAGTTGAGTCCTCGTAACGACACATTTCTATAAGATTTATGTGTGATTCACACCTAAAGGTCTGGTCATTAACGAGGTCATCATCTAGGGTTATGACGCTCTTGTCAACCATATTCTGGATTCAACATAGATGAAAGTTAAGCCAACACCAAGAACCAATGGGTTTGCACACTAGTTTAGCCGACTAATGGCGACATGCATAACTATTTTGGCCTATTCTAAGATTTGTCTTCCTGACGAGATTTGATTTTACATGTGATGCTTTTCTGCTCTTGTGTACTGGAACTGGAACCTATGTTCACTAGATGAGTGATTAATAGGTAAGGCCTATGTGGTTCCTAACCAGTATGGGTTGAGTCATAGAATAGGCTTATGTGTTTCTATGTCATGTATGTTCACTTCATAGGTGTTTATATGCATGTTAGATGGGTAAAACCATCCTTAGGTTATTTATACCGTCTTGGTGTGTACCATGTTCTATTTACAATATATGTTTTTTTTCCTGCTCACTGAGTATATAGTGCACTCACTCCCTTCACTTCCCAATCATACAGGTTAATTTGGTGAGCATGAAGCTCTGAGTGGTTTGTGCTGTCTTTTGATATTTTTGGGGCATTACCATACGTGGGTAGCCTTTGTTTTGTACTTTTGCTGTATAGTGGCTCATGATTATGTTGATATGCTTTTTAATTTTGTAAATGAACTCTTGCCTATCTTATGGTTTGTAAATGACCTTATGTATGAACCTTTAGTATTATCATTGAGACTGCTCTTGAGTGGACTTAAAAGTCTAGAAGTTGCGGTAAAGTTTTAATGTGAATATAGAAGTGCGTTTAAAACTAATTTACAAGTGTTTAATTTGAGTTTTGGGATTTTCAAAATACAACCATTGTGATGTCCAAATGCTTTTAAAGATATTCAATTAGCCTTGTATAGTCGGGTTAAGGGTACTATGAGTAAGCTTAGCTCAGGTATGCGGTGGTTGTCATGTGCCAATGTAGTTCTAAGTCGTGACAATTAAATTGGTATCAGTGCAAGGTTTTCATGTTTTCAAAAGTATTATTACCGTTTTCAAAAGTTCTTGAGCCTTAGGAGTTGAGTCTGGGTGTCGACAGTCTTTGGTTAAGAAGTTGAGTCTCGAATCGTTAAGTTGACTTTCTTAACGGTTGGATGATTTCGACCTTAGTGGGAGCACTTGTCAACATTCCTTAGGATGTTTGGGACATCAAATAAGCTATGCTTAGTTCGATCTATTTTATTAAACGTCTTTTTCTTTGATTTTGTAGTGATAGCATGGTTAGACGAGGAAGGGAAAGTCGTTGCAAGGCTGGACCTTTGCGACCGGAGCTAGAGAAACACAACACTGAAGCAGTCACAGAACCTGCAGTTTCTAGCTCTTCAGCTCATCGACAACCTCACATTGAAGCACTATCGGAGGTAGCGCAGCCGAGATTGCCACCGGTGCTGAGGGGGGCTCTACAACAAGTGATGACATTGTCAGCACAGTACACTTAGCAGCCTGGGGTTGAAGCGCCACAGATACCACTACAGGTACCGCCACCTCAGCAGCCAGTAGTGGTAACTAGTCTTGCATCAAAGAAACATCCTATGCTTAAAATCTCGAGGTATATTAAGGAAGTAAGGAACCTCGGCTGTGGTACCTTTGATGGATGCAGTGATGTTACTGAGTCCAAAACTTGGATGAGATAGACTACAGAGACATTCCACGATATGGGGCTATCTGATGAGATGAAGCTAAAGGTAGTTGTCTGATTGCTGAAGGGTGATGCTAGAGTCTAGTAGGAAAATGTCTAGCTACACTACCGTAATCAGATTTCCTGGGTGGATTTTATCAATGAATTCACCGAACAATATTATACCAGATTTGATAGAGATCAAAAGAAGGTTACCTTCTTTGCACTAACACAGGCAATAGGTCAGTGCACAAGTTTGAGACAGAGTTGAGAGAGCTTACCACCTATGTCCCAAAATATGTGGAAAATGAAGAAAATATATATGTTCGGTTTGAAACTGGATTGCATTTGGAGATCCAGGAAAGGATGACAGTTACTCCCACCATTACGTTCAAGGAGATGATACAGTTAGCCAAGAGAGTCAAGAGATTAGTGAAAGAGCATAGGAGTCAGTAGGAGGAAAAGAACCAGAAAAGGAAGGGAGGAGGTCCCTCCAGCCAATAGCCCAAGAGGAGTTATGGTAGTTCAACTCCGGGTAGTACTGGAAGTGTTGCATCATTAACTATCAGTTTACGATCACCACGGTCAGGAAGTCAAAGAACTGCCCCTACTACCAACTTCATTTCTTGATCTCAGCTATCTTGGTCTGAGCAGTGTGGAAACTTGGAATAAGGTACATTCAGGGAAGTGTACGGAGTCGAGAAAGTGTTTTTAGTGAAGAGAGAGAGGGCACTTAAGGAGAGGTTGTCCACAACTTGCTTAGACTTCAACTCAAGAGGGAGATAGCTCAATGTAACTAGTGAGACACCAAGGGGAGACTGCCAAGGTAGGTGTTTAGTCTTCTGGATCTACACAGAGGATTGTTATGGGTAGTAGTATACCTCTAGCAGATTAGCAACGTTCTACTTTGGGAGCTCAAGCACGATTTTATGCAATAACGAAGGAGGACATTCGAGCCAATTCAGACAAGATTATAGTTAATTTCATGATGAACGTTTTTATGTTATTGTATTGATATATTGTCATGCATATTCTGTATAGTACCTATAAACTCGTAAATAGTATGAGCTACTAACGGGTTGTGTTATAAGGTATTATGTGCGTTCTCGATAGAGACGCTAAAGTTTTGATCGACACTAGAGCATAAAGGTCCTTTACCAGTGTGACCTTCGTTGACGACATTAGTCATCCCTTGAAGCCGTTAGATCCCCCTCTCATTATAGTCACCCCTCTTAGAGAGCAAGTGGCTTGTGATGAAGTATATACAGCCTGTGAGAAAAAGGTCGGTGATGTTGTGTTAGAGGCAAATCTTATTCCCCTCGATCTCTAAGATTTCGAGGTGATATTAGGGATTGACTGGTTAGAGAGTAAATGTGCGAGGGTTGATTGTTATAAGAAAGAGGTGGAGTTAGACACTCAGGATAGAGTCCTAATGAAATTTACTGGTGCCCAACAGATGTTCCTATTGCATACGTCAAGGATACCTGGCATACCTCGGACATGTGATTGACACTTTGGCATAAAAGGTCAAACTTGGAGATGTTCCTATTACATGCGAGTTTCCTGATGTCTTTCTGGAGGAGTTACCTGGAATGCCACTTGATTGGGAGTTTGATTTTGTGATTGACTTGGTCCCGAAGACAACACCAATTTCTTTACCACCGTATCGAACGGCACTAGCTAAATTAAAAGAGCTAAAGGTTTAGTTGCAAGAGTTATTAGACAAGGGCTTCATCAGACCAAGTCATTCACTGTGGGGAGCACCAGTATTATTTGTTAAGAAGAAAGATGGGACCCTCCACTTATGTGTTGATTATCGAAAATTCAACAGGGTTACCATTAAAAATAAATATCCATTCCCTAGGATCGATGACTTGTTTGATCAGTTGAAAGGAGCTACAGTATTCTCAAAGATAGAACTGAGTTCTAGGAACCATCAGTTAAAGATTGTTGAAAATAATGTGCACAAGACTGTTTTCTAGAAAAGGTATGAACATTATGAATTTTTGGTGATGCCGTTCGGATTGACAAATAAACCTGCAACATTTATGGATCCCATACACAGGGCATTCCATCCTTATTTAGATCAGTTTGTCATAGTTTTTATTGATGACCTTCTGATTTATTCTAAGGATGGGGAGAAGCATGCTAGACATCTCTAGATTGTGTTGCAAATACTTCGTGAAAGATAGTTGTACTTGCAGTTTTCAAATTGTGAATTTTGGCTGAAGGAGATAGGATTCCTTAGGCATGTGGTATCAGGAGAAGGTATTTTTGTGGACTTAAAAAAGTGCAAACTATACTTGAGTGGAGACAAACCAAAAATGTGACAGAAGTCCACAGCTTTCTAGGGTTAGCTAGTTATTATCGGAGATTTGTTGAGGATTTCTCAGTACTTAAAGCCCCTTTGTCGAGGCTTACCCAAAAGCGGGTAAAATTTCAGTGGGATGACAACTACGAGGTGAGTTTTAAGGAACTAAAAAGAAAATTGACTTCTACACCAATGCTTACTCTACCTACCCAGGGGGTTGAGTATGAGGCATACAGTGATAACAACCATCAGGGACTTGGCTTGGTACTTATGCAGCCCGAGTGAGTGATCGCATATGTTTCTAGACAACTGAAGAAGCACGAGCTAAATTATCCTACTCATGATTTGGAGCTCACAGCGTTAGTGTTTGCTTTTAAGATTTGGAGACACTATCTTTATGGGGAGGCTTGTAGTATATACATCAACCACAAGAGTCTGAAGTACCTAATGACATAGAAGGAGCTAAAACTCAGACAAAGGAGATGGTTGGAGTTAATTAAGGATTATGACTTAGTGATTGACTATCACCTAGGAAAAGCAAATGTGGTAGCTGATGCACTGAGTCGTAAGTCCTGCTCGATAGTAACTATTAGGCAAAATCCTTATATGACTCAATTGATAAGTATACAGAGCCTTAGGGTTAGACTCTCAGTGGCTGAGGATGTCAGAACACCGCTAGCATGGTTTGAAGTTCATCTAACACTATTTGATGAGATTAGGAGATCACAGGTAGATGATCCCGAGTTAAAGGTCATTCAAGAGAAATTACCATCCAAAGAGGATGAGCAGTTTTGACTGAGAGAAGACAGGTTATTAGTCTTCAGAGATAGAGTCTATTTGCCAGATGACCAAGGTCTCAGGTGACTATCTTGAAAGAGACTCACAGTTTAACTTATACTATACATCTCGGTAGCACCAAGATGTATCGAACTCTTTGAGAGAACTATTGGTGGCTAGGGATGAAGAGAGAGATAGCAAAATTGAGTTAAGTTAAACCCTCTATATATCGGACCTTTCATTATCCTAGAGTGTGTCAGGACTATCGCATATCGGTTGGAATTTCCACCAGATTTGGATAGGATCCATAATATGTTCCATGTCTTAATGATTAAGAAGTATATATCGGACCTATCTCATATTTTGGAGACACTTCCAGTGGAACTGAGAAGACCTAAGTTTTGAGGTAAAAACCAATCCAAAATTATGGATCAATAGATAAAGAGGTTACGCAATAAGGAAGCTCCCACGGTCAAAGTTCTTTGGAAAAGCAACAGGGTCGAGGAGATGACATGGGAGCCTGAGGATGCTATGAGAATTCAATACCCCCATTTATTTGTATCCTCAACTTACAAGTCCTCCCTCGAAACTCTTTTGGGGAGGAGGACTTGTAACACTAGACTCTTTAAGTCCTTTTTTGTATTGGTCTATACTTGGAGATACTATTGTATATTGATATATACATGGTTGCATATGAGTTCAAAAATGTATTTGAATCTTTTCGGTATATGTCAATGATATATAATGTTATATACCCTTACATCAACTTAGAGTTCATTGGTATGTGAAATCTTGGAGAATTCTAACATATAAGCTTCTAAGTGCGTAAAATCAAGTCCATTGGATCGATATGGCCATGGTGGATGAGCTAAATGCATTCTAATGCCTTAGAGGTGATTAGACATGATTTATAGACTTATTGGACGCTTAGAAAGTTTAATTGGAAAAGTTGATGTACATAAGGGATCTAAAAGTAATTTTTCAATTCTTTGAGGACCAATATGTAATTTTATAAAGTTAAGGGGATTAATTATAATTTTCAAAGTTCGAGGACCAAAATGAAAATAAAAATTTTGGTCGTTCCCAAATTTTGGCTTAATTGCAAATTTAGGACAAGTTTGAAGGATATAATGGTAATTTTACATAAGCCAAAGGCAAAAAGGTGATTTCACCATGTATGGTCAAAGAAGAGTCAATATTCTAGACCCTTCTTCCTTTTGTGTGGCCGTGCACCCCACCATTTAGCATTAAAACACTTTGTTTTAATTAAAAGATAGGAGAAGAACACTTTCGACGCTCACCCAATTTCCACCTATTTTTTATTCTCCAAGCCAAACCAAGATGTTCTAAGTTAATTTGGGATCAAAGAACTCAAATCTATCATTAGATTTGAGAAATTCTCAAAGGATTTTGAGATATCACTGAGGAAAAGTTTAGGTAAATTTTGTCTCATCCCTCTCTACATTATGATTTTGAGTTTGGTGTTATGTTGTTATCCATGCTTGAATATGCATGAAATATGGTTTAGATGAATGAAATGAATCATGGAGAAGTCTCCTTAAGCAAAACCGAGATACTCTCTCTTTGGTGAAAGTTTGTAAAATTTTGAATATCTTTTGAAATTGATGGTTTAAATGAAGGGAATTGGATTTAATGGAGTGGAGAAATGTATTGTCGTTTGGACGTGCTTGATATATAACAAGATAGGAGCATGAATTACTATGATAAAGTCTTGAAAATATGACTTGAAAGTCATTCACATTAGGTGTTTGATAAAATGCCTAAGTGAACTTGGCTTAGGATTTAAGAATTGTAATAGTGTGCATTGGAAAGAGGTTTTCATGTTTACTTAGAGTAAACTTGAATTTTTACGTAGATTGATGAGCAATAACCTAATTTTCTTGGATAAAAATGTGCTTAATTATGCTTTAAAATGTGTAAGTATTAGATCAAAGGCATTAAACGCCTTAGAAAATGCAAAAGAAAGCATATACAAATAATAAGGGAAGTAATCATGTGAGAAGCTAAATGGCTTAATCCTATAGCCTAAAAATAGTGATATTGTGTTTTATACACTTATGTGATGGTGTATAAATATGATATGGATGTTTGAGTAGTAAATACATTGCATATTGTATGTATAAAGGCTCGGGAGCTGTGGATCAAGGAGCTCGTACCGAGGATTGTTGAAGTCAAGGGAGTATACACCTTTTTTTGAGGTAAGTTAGGGAAAACATATCTCTCCAATGGGACTAGGACAACCCAAGACATACATAATGAATTGTATGTGAATTTTGAACCTAGGTAATGAATAGTAGAATTGAATCTTAAATAGTTGCTAGTATACTTATATATTTAATAAACGACATTGTTTTAAATAAATTTGCACTTGGAGTGCAAAAAATGACTTTCACTACATGAAATAATGTTTTGGAACTTACATATAAATAACCGAGCCATTTATGTTGCATGTATGTATTCTCTTTTAAAGGCTTAGAGCTATAATAAGGTTCCATTTTATCGGTTGGACAGATAAATAAAGACATGGTACTTTACTCGATTTTAGTACTAAATATTTTTATATGATTTTTTGTAATTGGTGAGGTAACGATTGGCCATTTTTGTGCTAGGCATAAAAAGTTAAACGACCCCCATACCCTTTAATGTTATTACATAAAAGTCGAGTCCTCGTAACGACACTTTTCTATAAGGCTTATGGGTGATTGCACACTTAGAGGTCCGGTTAGCAACAAGTTCATCACCTAAGGTCATGACGCTCTTGTTAACCGTAGTCTGGACTCACCATAGATGAAAGTCGAGCCAACACTGGGAATTGGTGGGTGTGCACACTAGTTTGTCTGACTAGCAATGGCACACATAACTATTTTAGTCTATTCTGAGATTTGGCTTCCTAACAAGATTTGATTTTACATGTGATTCTTTTATGCTCTTATGTACTGGAACGGGAATCTATGTTCATTGGATGCGTGATTAATAAGCTAGGCATATGTGGTTCCTAACCAGTATGGGTTGAGTCATAGACTAGGCCTATGTGTTTCTATGTCATGTATGTTGACTTTATAGGTGGTTATATGCATGTTAGCTAAGTAAAATTATCCTTAGTTATTTAGACAGTGTTGGTGTGTACTGGATTCTGTTTCCAATATTTTTTTCCCCTGCTCTCCGAGTACATAGTGTACTCTCCCCTTTCATTTCCTAACCATGCAAGTTAATTTGGTAAGCTTGAAACTCTGAGTGATTCATGCAGTTTTTTTGACATTTTTAGGGCATTACCGCACGTGGGTAACCTCTGATTTGTACTATTGTTGTATAGTGACTCATGATTATATTAATATTCTTTATAATTTTGTAAATTAGCTATTGAATATCTTTTGGTTTGTAAATGACCTTATGTATAAACTTTTTGTATTGTGGTTGAGATCACTCTTAAGTGGACTTAAAAGTCCAGAAGTTGTAGTAGAGTTTTAATGTGAATATAGAAGTGCGTTTAAAACTGATTTATAGGTGTTTTAATTGAGTTTTGGGATTTTCAAAACACAACCGTTGTGCTGTCCAAATGTTTTTAAAGATATTCAGTTAGCCTTGCATATTCGGGTTAAGGGTACTATGAATATCCTTAGCAAAGTATACGGCGGTTGTCATGTGCCCGATGTGGTTCCGGGTCGTGACAACAACTACTTAACTAACTAACACAATTTTAACCTAAACACACACCAATCGATTAAAGTTAAACACTAAACACATCTAAAACTACCCACAAAACATGATGAAATATATGACTTTCAACATCCCTATACTTAAACGTTTACTTATCCTCAAGCAAAACAACACATCAAAACACTAAACAAGAAAATGCAATAATGAGGCAATAGCATTCAACTTCATGAATCTAATTTCACTTCGAGCACTAACCCTAATGTTGTTCTAACTCATTAACATGTGAACTCTGCGTCTAAGTAACTTGGACTTAATATACAGTTTCCAGACCTTAATGTTAAAGTTTATTCACCCCTATCACGTGCACATACACATTGATAATTATTCAGTCAATAAAAAATGTAACTTTCCTTAAGTATGTTTTCATAAAAATTCAAGTTGTTCACAATATTAGTAGATTTTATTTGACAAAACATAGTTTTATTAATTTTGATTGACATAAACCTAGCCTTTTACCCGAAGGCAAAATTTTGTGAAGAATGTCAATCTGGTTACTAAACTAGGTCATGTTTTGATTATGTAGCTTAGTTGGAATGTCATTATATCCTTTTGACATGAAGGCACACATTTGTGATGCATATCGATCTAGTTTCTTAGCTACATTATATTCTTAACCAGCTACTAGCTCTATTCATAGCCAGAAAGCCAACGAAATAGTTATTTGCTTATTATTTACACACATTTATTATTATCATCTAGCTCATTTCTTTCACTAGTAATTCTCATAAAAAGGTACTAATGAAGCTACTTATTCGATTGGCCTAAAATTATAAATGAATGTGACAAATTCCTAGGGTAAATAAACTAACATCATATCGTAATTACAAGTATATTTAACCAAAGTAACCTAGGTTATTAATTTCACAAGCTAATAAATCTTCAAAACCTAAAATACCATGTTCAAGTTTAAATCGACTTTGTTAAGTCTTACCTATTGAAACATTCACACAAATCACATTATGCATCTAAAACAAACTAACATACGATATACAAAATTCATATTCAAAATAAAAGCATACATCGCACATTCCTCCCTAATGTTAGAAGCGTAAACAAACAACACATAAGGTGGGAATACACAAAAAATAAAACAAAACATAAAGAAAAAATTTTAAAGAGAAAGGGTTGGAACACAAAACCGTCATGAAGATGGAGGTGGTGAGGGTGATGGTGTTAGAGGGGGAATCTCAACTCCCTGAGCAACAAAGCATTTTATAATGCTTTAAATGTCTTTGCATTGTCTACGCTGCTCCTGTGTAATCTCCTTCAACCTCCTGTAAGTCTTTGTCAGTTTATTCAGCACTTTCTCCTAGCTCTATCTCCGTTGCTCCTGTGTAATCTCCTTCAACCATTTGTAAGTCTTTGTTAGTTTATTCAACACTTTCTTCCAGCTCGTTTCTTCTGTCTCCTCTCTAGAATCCTTACTGGTTAAGTCCTATTCTTGTTGCTGTGGTGTTGAAATCAAACTTGCCTTCCTGCCCCAGTTTTAACATGAGATTTGGCACTGATATCTTAAATTTCCATATTATGGGTCTTCAACGTTTCAGCTCGCCACAAGTGATAAGTGTTAATGAACTCAGAGTGATAGACAGTTAGTCCATTGCATTCAACAATATAGTACTCAGCAACAGTCATGACCAAGTGCCCCATGCCTAAATTAATACTCCTCTTACGTAAAGTAACAGCAATGGCATTAAATATATGGGTGGAGGTCCAAACTTGGATGTTATAATCCGTACACCACAAAATAAAAAGCTCCCTTGCCGAACACTTGTTGGTTTTAGGTTTGTCAAAAATGGTTTGACATATAAATTTGTGCAGCAACAAATGTTCATGACTTTGAATAATATTATTTTGGGCATTTTTAGCATTAAAGCTCTCTAGCCCAGTTAGCTCAGTCCAATAAAAGGTGACACGAAAGTCATCGTGCTGATACACTATTGGGGATTAAAGGAATCCATAAATTTCAAACATGATTTCGTAATTTAGCTTATATGGTTGACCCTGCAACTGAAATCATAATTCCTTAGGATTACTTGAGTCATATTGGAGTGATGTAAAGAACTCTAAGGTTAATTCTTAGTAAACAGGATAATGGAAGTTTATGAATTTTCCCCATTAGATTCTTTCTCTTACGGTTTTAGCCTCTTCTCTCAATCCTATTCTTTCTAATGTATCAAAGAAAAAGTACTTAGGCACAAATATTTGCTCAAGGTTAAGAGATTGGAATCGTTTACCTTCCTCCTCTAAAAAGATTGGGATGGGTGTGTTGTAATCCATTTCCATGTTCTGTTGGTCATGGCCAAATACTTGAACTTTTCCCTTGGGTTGGGTACATTTGACAGTTTTCTTACTGCATAGCCCCATTAGGAATGAGAGTTGTGAAGAGTTTGGAGAGAGTTAAAGAATTGAAGGTGTTTAGAGAGAAGTGAGAATTAGTAGGATTTAAGGCTTGTATGTAATAAATACCATGTGTATGTTATGTTCTGAATATGACCCAACCTTTTTTGAATGTGGTTCAGCCGGATTCTGACGAGGCTGTACGTTGCCGTTTGGATCCATGGAAACAACTGTTGAACACGAGAATTC
>JAOTAY010000189.1:21993765-22010961 GCA_025629805.1 Erythroxylum baracoense
GCATGAGGTGTGGTGATTTACCACACCTGGACCCGTTTCTTTGGTCCGACCCGTTCTCTGGAAACGGGATGTTACACATTAGGTATGCTTATTTTTATTATCATCTCCTATTCACACTTGACGAGTTTAGTTAACAAAATTTATGCATATTCTCATATTTGTCCTATAATCCATATAACCAACATACGATGAGAGTTCATAGTCATACATATGTTAAAAATATATAATGTCTAGATTAATAAATCGATCCTTGAGTATATTTTGTATGCTATATTCCAGTTCATATCTCACATTTAAATCTCCTTTAATTTCATTTGTTTTATTGTGTTACAAAAATATTCAATTTCTTACTAAGAGTGGATATTAGTTTTGAAAACATAAATGTGAGTCACTAATAAAAAATGACCTTCCTATACTTTAAATTATCTTAAATTGAATTTAATTTACTTTCCTATTATTGTCCTATTAGATGGCATCAAAGATAAGCTTCTGGTAATGTTTTAAAGTAGTAAATCTTAAATTTAGTTCTTAAGAATTAGACAAAAATACTAAGGGCATATTATGAGATTCACTTATCCTCTAGGTTCTCGTACAATGTAAGTTGAGATCTTATGACTTACATTAATCCCTTTCTATGGTCATTTCTACATACATGATAAGATTCATATGCTAAAGTATTAAATCTTATTAATTTAGAGCGTAGCCTTTTATAAATGCAATATTGTATAGATGTTATTTCACAAGCCACTACAATTGCACCTATCATACCAACTAAAAGAATTATTGAAATGAACTCAAATGGAAGAAAAAAAATCTGTTGATAAATGAATTCCAATATGTTGAACATTACTTATCAAATCTTACTCTAGAATCTAGTTTGTTCTTGTAGTCCAAATAATACTGTACCAAGACATACTTGAAATACTAGTAAATAGTGAAATAGGTAAACTTAATGTTTAACCCAAGTTTACCTGTTTACTCTAAAATTTATCTTTTTGAACTCTTATTTGGAAACTTAAGATAGATATGGTGACCATATGATCACTCAAAATCTATTTTCTTTTAACTTGTCATCTAATTCGACATTCACGGTTTAAGTTTCTTATCTGTAGATCTCAATGATCACCTTGATAATAAATTTAAAACCTTCTTCATCCCCAGTCATCATAGATATTAAAGGCGATTGCCCATATGAAAAGGCTAATCTTTAATAGTCTGATATATTCTTTGATTCATATAAAAATGTAATATAAAGTAAACATATTTCATAACTAAATGCTAAGTACTACTTTTAAATTAATAAACAATGTCAACGTAAATTTGTATTTGCACATGATAATAAATTGAATGAACATGTATGAAAAAATGTTAATCAATTACATTTCAATATATACATCATCATGGTGACTTTGCCTAATATATGTATCTATTTTGTCATCGGGTTTACCACCATATCTTGTGTAGATATATACTTCATGTTCACTTCTTCTTATGAAATTATATCTTTCATATAATTGTACTTGGTATCTATATTCTTGATTTTACAATAAAATTCAAGGTCTTTGGTATAAAAGATTATTACTTGACTGTCACAGTTAATTATTATTGGATCAGTCTTGCTTTAAGTGACTTTCAAATTAACCAAGAATTGTTTAAGTCATAAGACTTCTTGTACTGCTATCGAAAATGTTATAAATTCAGCTTCCATTGTTGATATAACAATATATGATTATTTCTTTCTTTTCCATGATATAACATCATTATTGAGTAAGAAAAAAAATCAAGAGATATATTTTCTCTTATCTAAATCTTCTCCCCAAACTGCACATGCATACCCTTTTATATGTAGGTTGTTGCCTTGATAACACAATGCATAAACAATGTTTTCCTTTAGATACCTCAGTATTCTCTTTACTACTTTCTACTATGCTTATCCTGAATTTGACTAATATCTGCTTACCATTTAGGGATGACAATGGGTTGGGCCAGGCTCGGGCTAGGTCTGGCCTAACCCCTAGTTGCTAGGGTTCCGAACCCAACCTGAGGCCCAATCAGATTTGAGGTAGCAGGCCCAATCCTTAGCCCGATCAGGCTAGAGGAAGCCTAACCCAAGCTAGAGCTCGAATAGGCCCAGGCCAAATTTTTTTAAAAATTTAAAATGCCAAAACGATGTTGTTTTCAACAAATCGACGTTGTTTTTCATATAAAGGTTGGGTCTCGAGTTTGGGGTGGGGCCTGGGCAATCTGGACCAGAGCTTGAAACTTGATTTTTTCAAGAAAATATGATCTAAGGCCTAGTTAACAAGTGTCAGGGCGGGCCAAGTTAGGACCAGACCTGGGCCCAGTTTCCATCTCCTTCATCATTCCAACAACGTAACAAATATTTGGCCTTGTGCACATCATGCCATTCATAAGACTTTCAACTGCAACTAAATAGGATATTTTCTTCATTTGTTCCCTTTTTTGGTTTAGAAGGTAAAACTTCTTGTTAAGACCTTTGCCTTCAGTAATAAGATTATCTATTTAATTGCAATCTTGCATACAAAATCATTTAAAAACTTTTAAATATAAATCGATTGAGAAAGTGACAATAATATTTTGAACAATCTTTGGAAATCTTAACTTCAAGAATATATGCAGCTTCACCCATATCTTTCATCTTAAATTCAAGTTATAACTAGTTTTTGATTTGCTTGACAAACTTAATCATATAAGTAATCAAAATGTAATCCATATATAATGATAAAATCACAAATTTATTTTTGGATCTCTTAATATATACATAGTTGTATTTATCAAGCATATTAAAATCAAATGAAATGATTACATTATGAAAACAAAAGTACCATTAACATGAGGACTACTTTAGACCATAAATCGATTTTAACAACTGACACAGTTTAGTTCTTGGAATGTCTCAATAAAACCTATATGATGTTTTATACATATTTTTTTCTAATTCTTAATTCGAAAAATTAGTCTTGCCATTCATGTAATGTAATTTAAGATCCAAACTAGCTATTATAGCTAAGATTAGGCAAATTGAAGCAAATATCAAAACAAGTGAAAATTTCTCATTATAATCAATTCCCTTTTATTATATATATCCTTTCGTGACTAGGTATGCTTTGTATAGTTTTATAGTAGCATCAACATTTTGTTTTATTTTAAATACATATTTGTTTCTAATAGCTTTATGCCTATTATAGAAATTAACTAAGTCTGATACTTGATTCGAGGTTAAAGATTTTATTTTTCTTTCATTACTTATATCCATTCTTCTTTAGTAGGACCAGTAAGAGCCTCGTGTACATTCCTTAAGTTCATAATCATCTTGTGGGATAATCATGTGTTTTCCGCTTTTATTGTAAAATGACACCAAGGTATCATACTACAATTACTTTGGTGTAAATATGGTTCATGACAAAAAAAATTATGAATATCTTGATTACTCTAACTTGAATTAGATAAAGTAGGCAAACTTTCAATAAGTTGTAATCTTAACTATCTTTGAGTTAATTCTTCAAGTTTTAGACTAATCCCACTTGAAAAGCCCCTTTTTATGATTTTATGTAATGTAATCATTTTTATTAAGGGTTTCATATAGGAATAATTCTTTTCTGATTTCATCCTGGTTTAGAAAATCATTCTATAAAAATGTGACATAGCATTATTCAAATTCAATTACACCTTCATTACCTTGTTCATTTATGAACATATTTTTTTTTGAGTGTTCAAAGTATCTAATAAACATACTTTTCTTCCCTCTTAGGCCTAGTTTCCTATATTTATAAGAGAGATCATAAACATAGACAGCACCCCTACGGTCTTAGATGTTCCATTTTAGGTTTTCTTCTAATCCACAACTTATACAAAGTGTTCATAACTGATTTTGTGGGCACTCCATTAAGTACGTAAGTGACTATAAATAATATATCACTTCAATAGGTGATAGATAAATTTTTTTGAGCCATTATAGACCTAACCATTTTAATAGTGTTTTACATCCTTTCATAACCCTATTTTTGCTGTGGGGATTTTTTCATCACGTAACTTTTGAACTTATCATATAAGTATTCTTTCTCTCGATCAATTATTAATGCTTTTATTTTCTTGTTTAATTGATTTTTTACTAAATTCATATACTGTATCAAACAATTTAATGCTTCCGATTTATAAGAAATCAAATAGACATGATCATACCAAATATAGTCATCTATATCAGTGATGAAGTATACAGCCTCACACTGTGCCCTTACATTCACTATACCACAAATGTTTGAATGAATCAATTGCAATAGATAAGAAGCTCATGTTCCCTTTCTAAATGGCTTTTATGTTATTTTTCAGCTATAAAATGTTCACAAATAGGTAAATTTACTAGATGATTAGTTAAAATGTTATAAAATTGCATCATTATTAGAATTACTAGATGATGTAACCATGAATAAATTATGTTATTATTGGAACAAACAACATTTATAATGATAAAACCTTCTAATATAAATCCATAACCATAAAAAACATGTTCAAGATATAAATCTATACCACTATTATGGAAATTACATCAAAACCAAGACTTATTAAAACCAATAGATAAATAAGATTCCTTTGAATCTTTGGAGCATATAATACTTTATGTAAGATTAGGGATCGACCTCCACATATATACATAACCCTTGAATTGTCTCTTACATAAATCCATTGTGTTTTATATGACATTTTCCAAAATTCTATGAAGGTAACTCTATACTTTGCTACATGATTGGTTACTCCTAAGTCTGCAATCTACAAAGGATATAATTTTATTTGAAAACACAACAAGAGACGTTCAAAAAATAAATGTCTATATAATAAGACTTTATCTTTTTTGGTTCATGATATGTGCTTAATTGTTGATACATTTGTTCTATTACACTTAGTGATTAATGCTTTAAAATGGATACTCACTTTAGCTCATATTTAATTTTAGGTACATTTCAAAACTGAAGGAGCTAAAGTGACACAAAAGCATACTTATTGAGTCATCTTCTCAATGTTTATACTTTGTTGTCTTCATGGAGCGAGAAGAAGAAAAAGATTAAAAGAAAAAGAGACATGATAGAGCATAAAAATGGAGATATATGTAACATTCTAATTTAAAAAGACCATAGCTGTAACATGAATTACACTACTAAAAGAATTAAGCTATTTGTCCATTTATCATATGAATTTAACCTAGTTTTTAATATAAGAATAAGATGTGTGTGGTCGGCTACTACAAGAAAAAAATGAAAATATGGCTATAACATGGAGGAAAAAGAAGACACATGTATAAAGTTACCAAAGAAAGACACATGTCCATTTATGTTATTAAAAAGCTAGCTATTAAATATGAAAAGGACATGGTATGTGTCATGGCTGAAGTATGTAAGGGGCTGAAGGGAATAAAGAAGACAGTGTGATAGATGAAGCATATAAGGGTTGGAATCATTAGACACTTATCCCATTATTATCTTAACGTAGTTTTTAATCTAAGACATGGTGTGAATGGCGGCTGGACAAAAGGAGAGAGTGAAAAAAAGAAGACAACACTTAGACGTTATATTCATAATAAAAGAAATTTTCTTGGTAAGGGCTGGAGCAGGGAGGTGAGGAGGGTTGAAGCAAAGGAGAGTGGACAGCAGCTGATCCTTCTTCATTATTCCTCTTCGGTCTTCAAGAAGGAGAGTGGAAAACAACTGATTCTTCTTCATTCTTGGAGATTACAAATGGAAAGAGTGCAGAAAAATGACTATTCCTAATTCTTTTTTAATTCTGGTCGGTTTTCAACAATGATGGATACATTCTTAGCTGATTATTGGAGCTTGATGCAAAAAATGGATGGCTAACCCGCCCGACATTGGTTCAGAGTTTCAATCAACGCTGAGGAACACATTTAAGCATACATCATTGTGTATCGTTTTCTTTCCCTTTTTTTGGGACTGTTTACATTATCTTGAGTTTAGTGATTGGGTGTTGTGTAAGAATGCTTTTGATGCTCTATTGAATCATTTTTCATGAAAACCCATTGCTAGAATTTAAATACAATATGTAATAGTCATTTTTGAAGTCGTATGTGATAACTAACGGTATTAAATCGTTAGGGATAACATAACATAAGTTAAATAATCCGAGCTTGTGTGATTATTGTTTAGATTGTTTATTTTTTCTTAATCATATTACAACTGTTCGATTAAACTTAGAAAGCTATTTCTAGGTTATCCAATAGTTATGGTTAATTAACGAGCTCTTCTTAATTAACTACAACGTAAGAAAAAATTGAAATTAATAGAGCTTGTTATTAATTCATGATCAATAGTCTAAAGAGAGGTGTGAAGATGATAATTCAATGACATATGTGAAATTATGCTTAGGCCGAGTTTAAACCAAAGAACCGAATTTCAACCCATTAATCAATTTTATCACTTGCTATAGTTTAATTTGGGTTGTTTTTATATATTCATTTTTACTTTGTTTTCTAATTTGCATCGAACCAAACCCCCTATTTTACACATAGGTATAATTTAGGAAAGTAATTGGATTTAATCTCTGTGGGATCGACCTAGACTTACCACTATTATAGTTGTAGGCCTAGTTTAATTTGTGTAGTGTTATGAGGCACTACCAGTTCACTATAATCGTGAGCAATTATTTCCATTGATAAAGCAATTAATTCTTTTGATGTTTTGCTTTTTAAAAGGAGCTTTTCTTTTTGAATATTAGTTCCACATTGCCTTCTCGGAGTTTTAAGTACAAGGGGTATTTCTCTTGCTCCATTCCCACTTATGCTCATCATGATACTTATACTTCTGGTTTATTGTTCTTTACGAGTTATAAACAACTGCATATACCTTTGAGGACATTTTGTAGGCTTCAAGATGTTCTTCTTCCAATATAAGATGCCTCATAGCATCTTTCATCGTCATGATGCTCTTATTATGAGTTAGATGCGTCTTTGTATGCTCCCACACTCTAAGATAACATATGAATCTTTTATATGATGAGCATGGAGAGAGAACCTCCCTAATTATGCACCAATCCTTCTAGGCTGACTAATTTTTAGAAACATCAAAGACAAAGATTGACGTGGATGCAAGAACATTGAATATGGAATTTGATTGTAAGATTGTTCGCTTTAATATTTCTGAAGCTATGAGGTACCCTAGTGATGTTCATTTAGTTTTTTTAATTGATGTCATTGACTGCCTGTCTCAAGAATTTTTTGATATCAATGGGAAAAATGAGTTAGAAATCATTCTTTGCATGAGTTTAAAGGAAAAACTTTACACAATTCTAACTTGATCATTACAGATAAAATGGAAGAAATTGTGCTAACATTGTAATGACTGCAACCAATACTAAAAAGTTATGTATTTCTAAATATTAAACTGCCAATATCTAATATGAAATCTTTACCTTCGGTTATGTAGGCACCTATAATTGAAATGAAACAATTACCGGAGCACTTAAAATATGTGTTTTTCGGGGAAGGAGAAACATTTTCGGTAATCATGGTAAGGAACTTAACCAAGCTTCAAGAAGAAAAGCTCATTTAAGTACTTAAAAACCACATCACAACTATATGGTGGACCATAGCTAACATTAAGGGTATTGGCCCTTTGACATGTATGCACCGAATTCTTTTGGAAGAAGGATCTAAACCATCAAGATAATCACAAAGAAGATTGAATCCTCCGATGATGGAAGTGGTAAAGTTGGAGATCTTAAAGTTGCTTAATGTTGGTATCATCTATCCAATTAGGATAGTAAATGGGTGAGTCCAATCCAAGTATTACCAAAGAAAACTGGAATTATAGTGGTGAAAATAAGAATAACGAGTTTGTCCCTACATGAATTCAAAATGGATTGCGAGTATAAATCGATTACAGGAAGTTAAATTCTTCTATATGTAAGGATTAATTTCCACTCTGATTCATCGATTAGATGCTTGAAAGACTTGCAGGACAATCTTACTACTGTTTTCTGGATGGGTATTTAGGATATAACCAAATCGTGATAACTCTAAAGGATCAGGAGAAAACTACCTTCACATGCCTATTTAGTACATTTGCGTACAGAAGGATGCCATTTGGACTCTGCAATGCCCCAGCCACCTTTCAAAGATGCATGGTAAGTATTTTCTTTGAATATGTTAAGCACATTATTGAGGTCTTTACGGATGATTTTACTGTCTTTGGTATTTATTTGATGCATGCTTGGATAATCTGAATTGTGTACTTGAATGCTGCATCGAAACTAATCTTGTTTTCAATTTTAAAAAATGTCATTTTATGGTTAAACAAGAAATAGTTTTGGGACATGTAATCTTATATAGAGGAATTGAGGTTGATAAAGTTAAGTTAGAAATTGTGTGAAACTTACCTTACCCCACAAATGTGTGGGAGGTTCGTTCTTTTCCTAGACATGTAGGTTTTTATCGTAGGTTTATCAAGGACTTCAGTAAGAGCTCAACAAAACTCTATCATTTTTTACAAAAAGATATGCCTTTTGATTTTGATGAGGGATGCAAACAAGCATTTGACAAGTTGAAAGAGCTTTTGACTTTAGCACTAATCATTCAACCACCTTACTGGAGTCAACCATTAAGATTATGTGTGATGTTAACAATTTTGCTGTGGGTGCCATCCTTGGTCAAAAATGTGGTAAGATGACTTATGCCATTTACTACGCTTCAAGAACTCTCAGTCTAGCACAATGCAACTACTCTACCACAGAAAAGGAGCTTTTAGCTGTTGTGTTTGCTTTAGATAAATTTAGACCTTACTTGCTTGGTTCTAAAGTGATTGTATATTATGATCATGCAGCATTAAGGTATCTTTTATCAAAGAAGGAAGTGAAGCCAAGGCTTATTAGATGGATTTTCTTGCTCTAAGAGTTTGATTTAGAGATCAAAGATAAGAAAGATATAGAGAATTTAGCCGCAAAGAAATTGAGTCGAGTTGTGAAGGAAGAGGATTCAATACCATTGCAAGAACTATTTTCAGATGAGCAATTACTAACACTTCCAAGTTAAGGTTCCATGGTATACTGATATTGTAAACTATCTAGTGAACCATGGGATACCTAATGATTTGAATAAAGCTAAACGGAACAGAACAAAGAGTGAATTGAAATATTATATTTGGGATGATCCTCAATTAAAGAAGTGTTGTTGTAACTAAGTGATTAGGAGATGTGTGTCTGAACATAAATATGAATAAATTTGAAATTTTGCCATTCGTATGCTTGTGGTGGTCATTTTAGGCCTAATAGAACTGCTAGGAAAACACTTGAATTTGGTTTTTATTGGCCAAATATATTTTGAGATTCCTATATGTTTTGCAAAGCATGTGAATAATGCCGAAACAAGGTAATTTATCCCATTGAGATCAAATGCCTTTATCTCTACTCTTGCATGTGAAATTTTTGATATATATGGCATCGATTTTATGGGACCATTTCCTTCTTCTTTTGGTTTTGTTTACATTTTTTTAGGACTGATGATTCTAAAGTTATTGCAAATTTTGTCAAGTCTAACATTTTTGCTAGGTTTGGAACACCACGAGCGTTGATTAGCAACAAGGGTACTCATTTTTGCAACCGATTGTTGAGGAATCTTTTAAGGAAGTACCATGTCACTCATAACTATCATCCATAGAGGAATGGGCAAGTAGAGGTGTCAAATAGAGAAATAAAGTCCATTCCTGAGAAAATGGTGAGCCCAATTCGTAAAGATTAGAGCTAACAACTTGATGATGCTTTTTAGGCATATAGGACTGCATACAAGACACCAAATGGCATGTCTCCATATCGACTGATTTATAAAAAAATTGTGTCATATTCCAATGGACATTGAGCATAAATGTTGGACCCAAAACTTTTCTTGGAAGTTATAATTATTAAATGAGAAATTTGTTGGTGTTTAGTCATGAGTAAAAATGGCAATCCTTGAATTAGAAATTTATGGAGTTTATTTATGAATATTTTTAATCATATATGGTTGCATGGATTAAATGGAAGTGTTAGAATTAAGTTAAGGAGTTAGAAGATATTAAATCAAATATGGAATGGTAAGCTTGGAAAGATAAAAAAAATTATTGTCTTCAATTAATAAGAGAAGAAGTGAATGAAAGGTATGTGGGTGAGAGACATGTAGAAGTAAGAAAGAAAGAAAAGAAGAACCTATAAGAAGCTAGAGAAAAGGGAGAGAGTTGTGTAACAATAAGAGAAAGGGAGAGACGTGTTTGAGAGGTTAGGAAAAAGAGAGAGATTCGTGTAAAATAAGAAAGAAAGAGAGAAGAAAAATGTAGGAAGAAGTAGAAGAAGAGAAGCAGAACCGAACCAGCAAGGAAGAAGAAGGAAAGAAAGATAAAGGAGATAAGAAGTGGAAGAAGAAGATTCAGTTGAGTTTTTGGTAACCTATATCTTCTTTTCTTGTTTTGATAGAAGAAGAAAGTAGAGAAAAAAGGTTTTTATGTGCTGAAAATGAAGAGAGAAAGAAGAGAACCAAGAGAATTATTTTCTTAGATTTTTCATGAACTTTTAATTGGATCTTAGTTATTCTAGTTTAGATAAACTAAGAGTGGATTAAGTCTATGCTCATTTTTGGATATTTAAACCTTATGGAAGTTTTATTCGTGTATATTGATTGAATGAAAAATATGTTTGTTTGAAGGGAATCAAGAAAATTAAAGGTAAGAGTAAGAGGAAAGACAAGCTTAAGTTTGAAGTTATAAGTAAAGAGGTGGGTAATATGTTCATAGTATTATTTGCTTATTGTGTACTTAAATGTTTGTTTTTATTTATTGTGAATGTGAGAAAAAAATGCACTGTGATTTGTTATCATGTTTATTTTGAAAGATTTTGCTGAATTTGGTATTAATGAACAGAAGAAAAGCATAAAAAGCATGAAAGTATGAGTATGATATGGAATATGTAAGCTTCTGATTGCTTGTGTCAGTAAGAAAGATATCATTTCATTCGTCACGTGCATGTCGACCTAAAGCCTTCTTCCAGCTGCCCGCTTATGGCACATGAGCTTCGAAAAATGGACTCATTCTGTTCATGGTGTAAACTTCGGTTTTCCCATTCTGTTATATAGGATTCTCTCGAGCCATTGTTTGTGCATTTCATTGTCATTTGTTGAGCATGATATATGATTGCATGCTTTGTTTTAATGATTGAAGAATACATGATATGATTTATGTGATAACATTTTTATTCTGTGTTCTGTGAGCTGGAATTGTGATTAAAGTGCTATATAAGTATATATATGTGTTTGATTGTTTATAGCTCATCACCGATGGCTATAAGCATATTAGCCACTGAGCTTTCCAGCTCACCCCACTATTTTTCACTCCTTAGGTCCAAGAAATAGCATATCAGCTTTGAACCTTGCAAAACTTTGACTGATTCCAAGAATTTATATTTCTTTTGTAACTAAGTTTGGATCATTTTTGGTAGCTTTAGAACCATATGAAGCATGAGCATTCTTAATTTTTTTGTATTATATTACTGAAATGGTTTTTTTAACATGTAATTTGAAGTTGTACAATCTCTGCTTTTGTTAGAAACATGACAGTGGGAACTGCAAAAATTCTCTTTTGGTTGGAAATAAAATTGTTAGTTGTTTATTGGCTTTTGAATAGATTTATCTGAAGAAATTGGTTAAGTTGGGACTTTTGTATGTATGGTTTTGATTGCTGGAATCGGGTCTATAGAAATTGTATAGAAGTTTATATATTGACAGATGAGAGAATAAGAGAAAAAGGGAAAGAAATGTGTTCTGAAAATTGCAATGAATAAACTATATTGATCTAGGCAGAATTTGACAAAATTGTTTTCATAAAAGTTTTAGCTCTTTCTTTTAGCTTTCTAATGACAAAAAGTTTATAATTTTTAGACAACGGGAGTGAAAGTTATGAAGATCTGAAGTGTGTGTGTGCAGCAGGACAATTCAAAATTTTCATGCAAGTCGAGATCGTACACAAGCACGATCACGACGAACCGCAACTGTTCACTGAAAGTGCACAATCGCGACTCTTCTTTATTTTAAGCTGCGCGTTTTAAAATGCACGGTCGTGGCTTCTTCACTTCTGTTTCTTCTTTTTAATTTCCTTATTCATTTGTTTGTATTTTGTCCAACTCCCACTCTAATTTATTTTCATACCCATTTTATTTTATGCTATTTATTTTATTTTTTATGTATTTGTTTTTACTCCCACTATGAATTCTTTTTATCTTTATTGTAGTTTTATTTATTTATTTTATTTTAAAAGTCCCCTAATTTTGGCACCTTGTCACCACAAAATAAGGACCGAGACCCGGGGCCAATACAAGAGTTCAGGTTTAAGAGGCATGGTGAGTTTCAAGCTAACTTTGGCAAAAAATTTAGTAAACGCCAGAATAGACCATCATCATCACAGTCTAGATCCGGGCAGTCAGGATTTAAATCTAGAGGCGGTTCTGTTCATTCTGGTGGTGGTAGAGGCCAGGTATCTGGAGGGCAGACTTATGGCAGACAAACACAATATATTCCTAATTATGAACATTATGGAAAAAGACATGGTGGAGTATGTTGGAAGGTATCAGGAGTTTGTTTGTGTTATGGCTCCTTAGAGCATTAGATTAGAGACTGTCCATCAAATTTAAGAGCATAGTCTAGAGTGAGAGGAGGACCAGTGACGGAAATGACTGTCTAGCATAGCAAAGCTAGTGGAGTAGGACAGAGAGGCAGAGGTAATGGTAAAGCAATCTCAGCAGGTCCCAGTGTTAGGACTGAAGTACAAAGTAACCAATCACAATCTCAGGCTAGGATTTTTGCCATTACTAGACAGGAGGCACAGAGCTCCCCAGATATTATTGCAGGTATATTATATGTCTTTGATCTTAAGGCATTTGCATTGTTAGATCCAGGATCTACGCATTCCTTTATTACCCCACATCTAATATCTCAATTGCATTGTGATAGAGAGATGTTGGAGTTTGGCTTAGAGGTGAGTACTCCTGTAGGTAGTACTACAGTGATTGGAGAAGTATGTAAAGGGTGTATTATTCGGGTTGACTAAGCTGAATTGAAAGTTGATTTGATATTACTGCAGTTGAAAGAGATAGACCTTATTTTAGGTTGGACTGGCTTATTGCTCATAGGGCCATGATGAATTGTTACACTAAGGAAGTTATTCTTGAATCTCTTACTCAACCAAGAGTAATATTTCAAGGTGTTAGTCAAGCAGTGCCAAACAGATTGATTTCATCAATAAGTGCTTTTAGACTGATTCGAAGTAGATGTAAGGCTTATTTAGCCTATATGACTGATACCCGAGCTGAGCAAACATTAAAGGATATTCCTATTGTTAGGGATTTTCTAGATGTCTTTCCCACTAAATTATCAGGATTACCACCAGATAAAGAAACCGAGTTCACCATTGACCTTGTCCCAGGTACCACTCCTGTATGTTCCTCCTTATAGGATGGCACCTGTGGAGCTTAAAGAACTTAAAACTCAGTTGCAGGAGTTATTAGATAAGGGTTTTATTAGACTCAGCGTGTCACCTTGGGAAGCACCTAGAAATGTGTCAAAGATTTAGAGTTTTCTTGGGCTATCAGGTTATTATAGGAGGTTTGTTAAGGAGTTTTCATTGATCTTAGCCCCTTTGACTAAGCTCTTAAGGAAGAACATAACTTTTTGATGAACTAATGAATGTCAAAGGAGCTTTGAAGAGTTAAAACATCGACTAACTACAGCACTGGTGTAGACTATTCCATCTGGATCTGGAGGATATGCTGTATATAGTGATGCTTCACACCAAAGGTTAGGATGTGTTTTGATGCAATATGGTAAAGTGATTGCTTATGCTTCTAGACAGTTAATGCCTCATGAGTTTAGCTTTCCAGTTCATGATTTAGCACTTGCTGCAGTAGTATTTACTCTGAAAATTTGGAGACATTATTTATATAGTGAAACATTTCATATTTTTACAGATCATCGAAGTTTGAGATATTTGTTAAGTCCAAAGGAATTTAATATGAGACAAAGGAGGTGGATTGAGTTGCTTGAGGATTACAATTGCACAATAAATTACCATTGAGGTAAGGCTATTGTTGTAGTTGATGCATTAAGCAGGAAATCCAATAGCAATGTAGCACAAATTTAAGTATCGAGGTTACCAAATCTAGTTCAACTGAGAGTACTGAATGTTAAGCTAAGTTTGGGGTAGAATGAAACATTATTAGCTACGTTTAAACTAAGGCCAGTATTACATAACAGGATCAGAAAAGCTCAAGTTAAGGACCAATAATTAGTGAAGATTGTCGAGACGTTAAAATAGAATTTGAGTCCTGAGTTTGAGTTGAGAAATAATACATTGTGGTTGAATTAGAGATTATAGGTATCAAATGTTGATGGTTTGAGAAAAGAAATTTTGGAAAAAGCACATATAGCAGCCTATGCTATGCATCCTAGTACTACTAAGATGCACAATGCTTTGAAACAACGTTTTTGGTAGCCAGGGATGAAGAAGTAAGTGGCCGAGTACGTTACCAGGTGCTTGACATGCCTACAAGTTAAGGCAAAGAATTAGGCACTAATTGGGAAACTGCGGTCATTACCTATTCCAGAGTGGAAATAAGAGAGGATTACAATGGATTTTATTATGGGTTTGTCGAGAACTTCGAGGCAACATGATACTATATGGGTCATTGTTAACAGATTGACAAAATCAGCTTATTTCTTGCCTATTAGAGACAATAAAACACTATATCAGTTAGCTCGGAGATATGTAAATGAAATAGTGAGGTTACATAAGGTCCCAGTGTCTATTGTATCAGATTGAGATCCTAGATTTACTTCTAGATTTTGGGGCAGCCTACAGATAACATTGGGTACAAAGTTAAATTTTAGTATAGCGTTTCATCCTCAAACAGACGGACAGAGTAAGAGGACTATTTAGACTATTGAGGACTTGCTTAAGCTGTGTGTTTTGGATTTTCAAGGAGCATGGGATGAGTATATAGCTCTTGTTGAATTTGCATACAATAATCATTATTATAGTAGTATTGGTATGGCTCCATATAAGGCATTATATGGCAGAAGGTGTCGAGCACCTTTGTTTTAGGATGAAGAAGACCCAGAGTTGATTCAAGATACCGTTGATACGGTAAAATTGATTCGCAATAGGATTAAGGCAGCTTAAGATAGGCAAAAGAGTTATGCAGATCAGTACAAGAGGGATATGAAGTACCAAGTAGGAGATAAGGTATTTTTTAGAGTGTCACCTTAGTGAGGAGTGCTAAGGTTCGGTAAAAAGGGAAATTAAGCCTAGGTATATCGATCCTTATGAAATTACTGAGAAAGTAGGTCCATTGGCTTACAAATTAGCATTACCTCCAGAAATAGCTCAGATTCATAATGTATTTCATGTTAGTATGCTCAGGAGATATCGGTCAGATCTAACACATGTATTACCGACACAAGAGGTTGAGATTATAAATAATTTGAGTTATATAGAGGAACCAGTTAAAATAGTTGGATATCAGACTAAATAATTAAGAAATCATGCAATTCCTTTGGTTAAAGCTCTTTGAAGAAATCATTTGAGAGAAGAAGCTATATGGGAGATTGAGGAGAACATAAGAAAACATTAACCCAACTATTTGATCAATCAGCTAAGAATTTCGAGGACAAAATTTTTTAAGGAGGGGAGAATTATAATAGTCAGTTTCAAAAAATACTGAGGGTTAGAATACTGAGTCACATGAGTTACATTATTATAGAATTAGTTTGGTGAATTTAGGAGATAATTTTATGAATTCATTCACATGCATAATATTAGCATACGCACAAGAATTATGATTTAGAAAAAAATGCAAAGATTTTATGTGCAGTCAATTGACATGTTCCGGGGTATGAAAGTTTCAAATTGATTGTGACATGATTGTGCATTTCTATGGTTTACCAATAAAAATATTTGATGGATTATAATTAGGAATTTGGAGTTTATTTGTCACAATTGGAAGATTGATGGATTAGTACGTACAGTTAGTCTAGGAAAAATTTCAAGTAGCAAGATAAGTTGACATGTGAAAAGTTAGGATGACTAAACTTATAAAATGAGTGACAAATTGCTTAGAGAATTAAGTGACAAATGGCTTAGGAATTAAGTGACATTTGGTAGCCAAAAAGAAGGACGTGTATCTTTCTTAATTACATGACAAGTTTCCTTAAAGAAAGAACACTCATCTTACACCATATGACTTAAAACATTGCATAGTCATCTTCTTTGCTATTTCAGTCGTATACTCTCTCCTTCTCATCCCTCTTATTGCCGAAACCCACCCATAACCCACCTCTTTGAGTTTCTACCTTAGTTCTATACATTACCACCCAAAACCTATGCAAAATCCTTCATAAAGATATCTATAGAGGCAGAACATTGTGATATATACTGTTGTCTTCATTTTTTGGTCATGGTTGAATCATCACACCCCTTTAATGTTCTTGAAATGTTCTTGCATGTGAGGTGAAGCAAGCTTGACATTTGAGGTGGCATTCAAGCTAATCAAGTAAGTGAAATACTGACCTATTGTGGTATATGTTAGTAGAATTTTTATTATGGCTAATTAGGGATAGATTGAATGTGGTGTTGGTGTTAAAGATGTGCTGGAAAATGAAAAACAAATAGGTACTTTTCTATTCTATTTTTTCATGTACAAAAACAATAGTTTATGGGTTGTTGTATGGATGATTTAAGTTGGGATAATTGATGAGGAATTTATGCTAATGATAGGTGTTATTAAGGTGTTTTCGAATATGAAAAATTAGTGCTGCAGGTATGTTTGTAAAAACTGACTGTTAATAACATAAGTAAGCAGAATTTTTTAAGTCTTAGTGTAACCAATATGAAATTTAAATTAACCTAAAATGAAGTAACCTTAAAGGACATGAAATCTAGAAAATTACAGGTGTTATTGATGTCTCTAAGCTTGTAAAATTTGTGAAGTATTGAAGGTAGTAAAGTTACACATATTAGTGATGTTGATGACAAATTCTAGAATTTTAATTTCAACCTTGTGTACATGTCGAACTAGCTGAGAAAAATCACTCTAAATTGGTATATTTGGACTTGATTAAGGCTAGGAATGAGCCTAGATTGTTGCTTGATTAATTGGTTAAGA
>JAOTAY010000189.1:22015845-22026470 GCA_025629805.1 Erythroxylum baracoense
ATATGATACCCCGGAATTGTCATTGAACATGCATTGTGCATACATTCTATACATTGATGTGCATAAAAGAACACTTGCACATTTGTGGAAAAATGTGATATTTGTGAATGTGTTGTATATGTTTTGGAGGAGCACATCGGCCGCCAGTCGGACATTGCAGGACCATCCAGGCAATAGCTTCTTGGAGCGTACTGTGAGTAAACCTAAATGAATTTCCTAGGATTGATTTAATTTGATTTGTTAAGCTTCTAATTATTGATCTGTTTGTGAGTTGTTTCTAGATTCCGGACCTGAGGTTCGAGAAGTTTAATAGTTGGGCATATTGGGAGTGTTTTGATTTGATATGAATTTGACTTTTGATTCTCAACAAAAGTTGAATGTCGGGTTTAGGTCCGATGACTATGAAATCTTGTCTGAGCATTTGTATAAGATTATGATATATGAGATTTTCTAAAATTGTTGCATTTCATAAATTGCTTGCTCAGATAAAGGCGTTGTGACCTGAGTTGCCAGTATGAAGCGCTTCCACATAGAGCTTTGCTCTATGATTTCTGATTTTGCACGTAGAGCTACACTCCGTGATTCTATTTGACTGAGCCCTATAGGCCGGTATTTGCATAAGTTTGTTATAGGCACTTGGTCACAACAATAAGAAAGAATTTGAGTCTCATCTATAACTAAAATTTATTGAATGATTGCAAAGCTGAATGAGTAATAAATTGATGTGATTTGTTTTGCCATACTTAGTAATGTGAATTGTGTGATCTTATGATATCCCATATTGTGTGAACATCTGGAATGTGTTTATTATCTGAATGAGTGTCTGTAAAATATGTATTATGTGTATGTGATCTGGTGAAATCATCGATGATGGTTCACTCATTGAGTTCGCAAAACTCATAAAATTGCAATGTGGTTTTTCAGGTACGAGACAGGAGACCTAGTTCTTAGACAGGACTAAAGGACTCTTTTGGATTTTTTATGGCTCAGAGGCCTGTCAATTGGCTTCAAGAGTGTTGTGTCTTGTTTTTTTGTTGTTTTTGTTAGAACCTGTATGAGGTTATGTAAGTAATTATCTAAAGGAAATAGTGTAAATTTTGTGGATTAATGCAATGAATGGTTTTTAAAATTTGCTGACTTTTAAATGATGTTAGTTGATGCCATATGTAAGTTGGAATTGTTTTGCTTTAACATACCATTATCATAGGTTATGTTCCTGAAAGTTTGGGTATGTACCCTATGGTAGTGGGATGTTACAACTAGCATGCCTTAGGAATCTCCAAAGGAAAAAGTGATGCAGTCCGAATCATGTGGGTTTGATCACCCAAGACAAGATTGTCAATTTGATTAACCCGAGCATCTAGACTATTTGTGGAATGCTCCAAGAAATCAAAATAACCGTTATAGTAACATGTACAATTCGAGATGGAGGAACCACCTTAACTTCTTATGGGGAAATTAAGGAGATCAAAGGAATAACCCTTCATTGGGATTTCAAGCACAAACATCATAACCAAGGAAACTGGATATGGATGAGATGATATTAGAATTCATTCAAGATTCCAATACAAAACATCAACAAACCGAAGCATCCATACGAAATATGGAAATAAAATTTGACCAACTGGCTAAATCCCTAGTGGAGAGACCTAAAAGGAGTTTATCAAACACAACTGAAACAAATCTGAGGGAAAGGTTAATGGAAATCACCCAATCTAGTGCAAAGAAGCCCCATAAGGAAGAAGTTGAAGAGGTGACTACTAAGGGTCACTCTGAAATGGTTAGTGAAACAACTCTGAATCAATTCAAGAACTCTCAAGCTCTATTCCAAACCCTTTTCAAACAAAGAGAAAAGAAATGCAAGACAAGTTAGTCTATGTCATTGGTCTGTTGAGGAAACTTAAAGAAGAGTTTCCTTATGATAAACTCCTTTTGCATAAACCAAAGAGTCTAGAATTATTGATAAAGATATCGTTAAACAGAGAGCTAACTTTAGAATTCCTCTCTACATTTTCTATAAGGAAAGGACATTGTGATGGGTATTGCCCTAATACAGTTTAGTTCTGGATGATGGGGGTGATAAGTGTGAAATGCATCGTATTTTAAGGTATAGTTTGATATGTGTTTAGTCATTTATTCAATTGTTTAGTTTGTGTTTGTGGCAAAATTGTGTTAGTTTATGATTTATTTATGTTTTAAGTGTTTTATGGGTTAGAACAATCCTTTGAGCTTAAATGTGATGTTTTTAAGGTACCTTGATGTATTTATCAGTGTTTTAGGGTAAAGATCGAAGAACGGAGGAGTTTCGGAGCAAACTAGGGCCAATGGCATGGTCCAAAAGGCCATGATTGTGATAGAAAGGCCTGACATATGCCACAATCGTGGCCTGCATTGGGCAGATGCACAACCACTTCCAAACTTCAAGTTTCGAGGGATTTTTTAGACCTTTTGAACCCTAGAAAAACCTAAGTTTAACCCTAAGCACAAAAGAACATAAATAGAACAACAAGAACAAAAAGGGAGCTTTTGCATCTACCACTTTCAGAGAAACCCTAGAGAGAATTATCGAGAGATAGAAAGAGAAGAAGGAAGAGAGAAGAGGAGAAGAAGCCAACTAGGCGTACTTCCCATATCAGGAGTGTTTCGACGTTGCTGACTCTATCGTCCATTCAATTTTGTATTTCCTGTTATTTTCAATTTTATTATTATATAGAATTGGAATAATAGTCGATGATAGGAATTTTAGATGTTGATGTTGCTTCTAAACTCTCCTTTGAGGTTTTATCTTTGATTTAATGAAATTTAATTATTTACGTTATACTGGATCTATTATGATTTAATTTCTGCAATTGTATAATTCGGTGATAAACTGAGAGGGTGAATCAAGTGAAAAATAATTAAATTTTTCTAACAAAAGTTAGGCGATTTAATAGAACGAGAATTAAATCAAACCAGTAAATTGTGCAAAGAGAGGTCTTACATAGGTTTTCAATAGTTTATTAGACCAATTTAGATCCAACTAAGGTTTTAGATAGGTTATTAATTGAGAAATTGCAACTTTCATATTCTGATTAGGGTTAGTGGTTATAACTCAAGAGAGAGTAATCAACCTTAGGATCGTCTAGAACCAATAATCCAGTAATTCATAATCGATTAGGTTAGTGTTAAAGATTAGTAAAATTCCCTTTTGTTGATGGATTATAAAACCTATCTACTTATTTTACGCTAAAAAACTACAAGTAAACGGGTCGTGACTTATAGTTAGAAAGAGCGGATATCGATCCCACGGGGATTGATGCCCAGACACCATTTAATTTAGAAAAGACTTTGTTTAAGAGATAAAACTGTTTAATGCAATTAATCTAGAAAATTAAACTAAAATAAAAAAACTAATGTAACCAATGGACAATACCGCAATTGCAGAAAATTTGAATTCAGCGATCTCAACGCTAGAGATTACTTTTTCCTTATTCTGTCTCCCTTATATTTTATTAATTGAATTGTGTCTTACCCTAGATTTCCGAATGTACTAATTAACCTCTCTCAAGATGTAACTATTTGTCCCTACTTGAATTGATGGGAATCGATTGAACGGCCTCTCAACCTACCCAATGACTCAACCGATTCAACTTGTTGGTACACTATCCTATGGATGAACAATTGACTAATTACGATCTCTCTTCTAATTATTCAACTAACATAATAATTGCTAGTCTATAGGTCGCCAACTCTTATTGTACAATCCTACAAGATTTTCATCTCACTCACTCTCTCAATTTGTTGTAAGATGACAATTAAGAACAACAATTATCAAAGACACTTCATTCAATTCAACAAAACATGAGTTTTGACAAAATAATGAAAAAGCAATCCCTAATATGAAATTATCCTAACATAGTCTCCATAACACTATCAACATTCAAATAACCCATCTTTACAAAGAAAGGAAGAGATTAAAATGATAGAAAGTGAATAAGAAAACTCCTTTTCTTCTTTGCCAAAATATGGAATTTTGGTGTTGATGTGCTATTTTTCCCAATCTTGATGATGATCCTTGTTTTCAATCCTTTCTTGATGCTCCAAACATGTGTTCTTCACCCAAAGATGGTCTTTCTACAGGTGGGTGTCGTCTCCTTTGAAGATGGAGGCTTAATGATGTTTTTATAGTCCAAAAATCCAAGATTTAATGAAGCCTTGCAGATTACCTCGGATTACAATTCCCATGTCCGTGGGAATTACAGGCAGAAACATTCTGTTTTGATTTCCCACATCCGTGGGAATTTGCCTAATTCCCACGACCGTGGGAATTGGACACAGATGTAATCCTATTGTCTTCTCTTCTATAATCTCTTGCTCATCCTCCAACTTGCTTCCTCTCCTTTCTTATACAAAAATAAGCATTTCTTACCCTCAATTAGCATCCAACACACAAGAACACATTGGAAATCAAACTTAATGAAAACATGCAAACTAAATCCTAAACTAGAATGATAAGCAACTGTTATGCAAAAAAAAAGCTAATTACCTATAAAAAACATATCCTAATGCACACCTATCAACATCCCCACACTTGCATCTTTGTTTGTCCTCAAGTAAAATAAATACAGCTAATCAATTCAACCATTTCATTTTCACAAAGATCAAAACACACAATCCCTAAAATTCAAGCTAACTCAAATATCAAGTTAATGCATATATCATGACTACTTTTTTCATTGGTGTACACAAGCAAACTCACGATTTGCACAATCACTCAAAGGTAAGTCTAGATGAATAAATGAGTTTTTCTCATGGTTTTCACTCATTTCGCTCAAGTGTTTAAGGGTTAGTGTTTCTCTCAAACTTCCTATAGGAAACTACACTACCATAGGTTTACTAATACGCTAATTCTCCTCTACAATGATTGCATGTGTAAATAGATCAAAAGGACTTATTTAGGGTTGTAATGTGGTAAGGGTTAAGGTGGATCAAAAGAGAGGAAAGAGGGTTAAGCATAAATATTAATAAAGTAAGAAGTGGATAAAATTGGGATAATCAAAACATACTCCTAGGTATACCAATATAACCAATATTCTGCACTTATTGATGCTACTCACTTGTTCTTCCTTTTTCTTTTCTTTTCTTTTTTCATTTTTCATACTTTTCCTTCTTTTTTTTCATTTTTCACTCTTTTTCTTCATACATGGAAGAACTATGAATCACAACTAGCACTCTATACAACGTAGTCCATCGACAGAAATATACTCAACTTGTCTCGGTAAAAATTTCACTCAATCCCAACTTAATGTTTTACTTAATACTCTTCTAAGCTTGTGAAAGGATTGGATAATGGGGTTTAAGGCTTTTAACATTTCGGGTGTTTTTAAGAAACAAAAGGTTAAGGCTCAATTGGGGTAGTAAGGTATAATCACGGGTAGGTCATTTAAGCTAAGGGTTGACACAAAAAAGGGCCTAGATCATCTCTATTAAGCATGCATCCAGTAGACTCAAACTGATTCAAAGCAAGTTCTGAAGGTAGTAACCTATTGAAGTACACTCAAAAAAGAAATGAAATGACTATAGATGGAGTCATATGGCTCAATCCTCACGTTAACTCAAATGAAGACTCATTATGCATCTCTACACTACGTCATTGTTCAAATGTCAATTTCTGACTAAGCTTATGTAACCAACTACTTTTGATCACTCTAGATGGTTCGCTTTCTACTTAAGTAGACTAATCTGCTTTCAAGCATACATTCAGTCTAATTCCAACTAACATGACAGAATCTCATGGCAATATTTATCACAGTGACTCAAATATGGTTCCATTGCTAACACAAAACACATACAATATGCCTAAACATGAATCCTATTCAACACAATGTAAAAAAAATGCAATTAAGAAAGTTGATATCACCTCCCCACACTTAAAGATCACATTGTCTATAATGTGACAAGTCAATAACCAAATAAAGGGAAATGACATCAAACCATATAAAAAATTGAAAACAAACCAAACAAAAGAAATTTAAACAAACGAAAGATATCAATCCAAACAAAAGAAAATGAATTCAAACTAAATTTAAAAGGGATTAAATCTAAACAAAAGACATTACACACAAACAAGTAATATGAAACCAAATACACATAAAATGAAATGCAATAACATAAATGAAACAACAAAATTTAAAAGTTAAAGGGTAAGAAAAGCTTATTCCGAAGATGGTGGTGATGGTGATGGTGATGGTGTAGGAGCTTTAAAATTGTTCCTTTGATAGAAGTTTAAAAACCTTCTCTTTAAGCTACGTTGCTCCTTGTGAACCTGCTACATTTAAGTGTCGAGTTTATCGAGTTAGGATGTCATCTGTTGTTGATTTATGGCTATTTGGTCAATAATCGATTGATATTGGTCAGCAGCCACTGGTTCCCTTGGTTGCTCCGCTACTGCTTCCTCCTCTAGTTTTGGAGCTGTGCTGGATGTGGAGGGTCGGTCTATGACCACACTGGCACCCCTCCTATTCCTCACTACAGTGCACGCTTGAGGATTGTGAAGTTTCGTATATTGGACCTTCACAATCTCAGCGCGTCTCAAATAGACTATATCAAACACATCGTGGGGAGCAATATGCAAATTCTCCATATTAACATTATAAAAAATACCTAAAGCAGAAGTAATACGAGCCATCCCAAATTTGGGAAGTAATATGAGCGATCCCAAAAGACGTATTCTTTTTACTGATCACACTCCCTAGTGATCGAAAAATTCTATAAGGAGTGTTGATTTTAAGCTTTCTATCCATGCACCATAAAAAGAAAAGTTCTTTAGCTGAGCATTTATTAATTTCTGTTTTATTAAACACAGCCAAGCACATGAATTTATGTAACAACAAATGCTTAGCACTTCGAATCAGAGAGTTCGGTGCATTATGTGAATTAAAATGGGCTTAAGATTTTTTTATTCGACAAGTTAAACAATTCATGCATGACAGAGTAATCAAGTTTAAAAACATTGCAACCTAACCTAAACCAAAACAAATCCATTTTAAAATTATACCTAACTATTGTGAAAAACTCTAAAGATATGGTGGCAGCAATAGGTACGTCACACCGAACAAATTTATTCCACCCTATGTTCGTAGCTAATTGTTCAAGTCGGTGTCTCACTCCTATATTTTCTAAGACTTCAAAATCAAAACACCTAGGAGTAACTATTGCTCTACTCCTAAAGTCACAAAAACACGCACCTTCTTCTTCAGAGTAAATTAAAAATGGGGCTCGATAGGCTGCTATTAAATTGGTTTTTCCTTCATCGAAAACATGAAGGAGGAGCCCATCGACTAGTTGCCAACCCTTGTTTTCCTTAATGGAGCCATTGTTAGAAGAAAATTTGCAAAACGAAAGAGAGAGTGAAATTTCGTATTTTAGAGAGAGAAAATAAAATCCCAGCTAAATCCTTGTGTTTTTGAATGATTGATGCATGAAAAGAATGGAGGAATGTAAGATTAATGGAAAGGGATGAAGAAAATACCAAAAATCTAGATGAAAAATGAAGAGTTTTAGAGAGTGAGAGGAGAGAAAATCGTGTTCTAGAGAGAGAGGGAGTGAAATTTTGAAAAGTGAATGAGAGAAGAAAAGGGGAAATTTTTAAGCTCCCTTTCGGATGGGATTCCCTCCCACAAGCATGGGATTCCTCTCCAGAAACTTTCTGGAAAGGATTCCCACGTCCATGAGAATCTACAGAATTCCCACGAGCGTGGGATTCCTCTCTAAAAAGTTTCTGAAGAGGTTTTTCACATCCATAGGAATCACTAGAATTCCCACATATGTGGGTTTTCTCTCCAGAAACTTTCTGGAGAGATTTCCCACATTCATGGGAATCACCACAATTCCCACGAACGTGGGAATTGGTGATCCTCACAAATTTCAAACCTTCTTCCAAGCTTATATGCATTCTCCATGATCCCAAAACCTACAAACACTTCAAGATAATATTATCATTAAGAAATTTGAAAAGAAAACAAATTGAAATCCAAACAAAATCAACACAAACATCAGTCAAATCTAATTCAGACATGATCATAACTAAGGATTTCAAATGAACTATTAATTGAACAAAACAAACAAAGGCTAGTTAACTCCCATGGGTTGCCTCCCACGCAGCGCTTCTGTTACTGTCGGTAGCTCGACTCTCCTTCTTACTCATGGTGGTTCAAATGACCGGAATGATAGCGGTGCGTAAACTGATCTCAAACTTTGTACAGAGGCTACCGTATTTTGGGCTCCACCTTCATTATTGTTTTCCTTTTTTCACCTTCTCCTATGCATTCATTTCTTCCCAAATGTATTTCCGAGGTCCTCAATATTTTCCCATCCGCCTTGGAGTTTAGGTTTCTTGCTGTCTGACGGAGATAAAATAGGACAATAATTCTTCTTTGACACCTTGAATGTTAACTGCTCCTTCCCTACTCTTAATATTAACTCACCCTCATCAACGTCAATAATCGCACGAGCAGTAGCTAGAAACGGTCGCCCAAGAACCATCGAGGTTTCTTTGTCTTTACTAATATCCAATATGTAAAAATTCACGAGAAAGAGAAATTTATCAATGTGTAGCTGCACATTCTTGATGATCCCCTTCAGTAAATGCACCTTCTTGTCAGTCATTTTCACTAACGTCTTAGTTAGGTCTGGCTCTTCTAGACCTAACTTCTGACTAAATGAATATGGCATCATGTTGATACCTGCTCCCAAATCTACAAATGCTCGATCTATCTTAACTCCATTTATACTACACGAAATGAAAAAGTCTCTTGGGTCTTCTTTCTTCTATGCTACATGCAAACTTTCTCCCGATATGTGATTGATAACCTCTTCTTTCAGCGATCCCTTTAACATGAGCTTTGTCTGGAGTTGATTTGTTTTGTCTGTCATCTCGCTTAACTCCCCTTCCTTAGAATTCCAAGCTACTTCACTTGAAGATGACTTCCACTGAGCAAAAATTTGATGTGGAAGTCCAAGCTGAAGTTCCTTAATCGGCTCATTTACTGGTTCACTCGGAAGGACTTCCAACACTGTTTGTTCTTCTTACTTGTTTCCATCTTTCTCCCCATGTTTGGTTTCTTCTTTCTCTATTCGAGTAATGGCCATGATTCTTTCCTTCGGATTCACCTCAGTGTTGCTTGGTAGACTACCTGCATTTTGTGAAGATAAAGCGTTAGCTAGTTGGCTTACTTGAACTTCTATATTGTGGATGGATGATGTATAATTCTTCAAAAGATGATCGAATTTTGCTTCCATCATCTTTTGATTTTCCTCCTGGCTTACATGCATCCTTTTTATGATTCTCTTCTTGTGCTACCAATTTGGACCCCAACCTCCATCATCTTATCCATTTTGCTTTCCAATGCTCCAATTCGATCTTGCTGGAATCCTAGCAGTCCTTATGGTCTTTGTTGGCCATATGCATTATTGTTACTCCAAGAAAAGTTTGGGTGATTTTTCTAACCCAGATTATATGTATTTGAATATGGGTTATTGCCTCACTGTGGCTGGCCTAAACAGCTTACCTGTTCAATCCTGCTAGCTCCCAATAAGAAACATTCTTCTAAGATGTGGTTGTTCTCCCCACACAACTCATATTGTGCTTGTATTGCCTTAACTGCTGATTTAGACGCTCCTTTGCATGCTATTTAGCTGCTTTGTCAAAGATATGATATGAGCATGTAAGGCAATAATTGAGTCAATAGGTATCACACCTTTTTCCTCCTTCTATCCTTGAATACGCCTTTCGCTCGACCATATGTAACTGTTGCTTGCCAACTCTTCCAACAAATAATGAGCTACTTCTACCTTTTTTCTCATCAGTGAACCTCTAGCTACTGCATCAATTGTGCCCTGTATGCTAGGATTCACTCCATTATAGAATGTTTAAAGTAGAAATTCCCTCGGGAGGTTGTGATGTGGATAGCTCCTTTGAAGTTCCTTAAATCTATCCTAAGCTTCATAAAGAGATTCTCTATCATTTTGCTGTAAATTTTTATCTCATTGATAATCCTCGTCATTTTTGTCAACGGAAAATACTTGGCGAGGAATGCTTAGGCAAGTTGTTCCCAAGTCGTGATCTGGCCTAGATTCAAATAATTGTACCATGCTTTAGCCTGATCCTTCAACTTGAATGAAAATAGTTGCAGCTTCACCGCATCGTCATATATTCTGTTGAATCTGAATGTGTCATAAATCTCTAAGAAATTTGCAATGTGGGCATTCAAATCCTCATTGGATAGCTCGTAGAACTGCACACTATTTTGAAGAACGTTAAGTAACACCAGCTTTTTCTCAAAATTATTTTCTTGAACTACCGGCCTCGCCACTCCTTCAGGGCTAAACCCTGACCTCATGAAATCCATGAGTGTCCTTTCCGATCCTGCTTGTTCTCCTTCTTCAGCCATATCTTGATTTGAGAAATTTATACACTTTCCTTTCTTATTTCTCTTTCGTGCTTCTTAATGTCAAGAAATTTGTCCTCTATAGCTTCTTTCGTTCTTCATGTACTCCTTATGTTCATGCATGTAACATCCCGTTTCCAGATAACGGGTTGAATTATACAAACGGGTACACGAGAGATTAATCGGAGAAATTAGGAA
>JAOTAY010000189.1:22028126-22044582 GCA_025629805.1 Erythroxylum baracoense
ATCCATTCATCTCATGAACTAATAGGCCACATTTGATTGTCCATCCTAGAACATAAATAAAATTACAAGGCTTTTAGGCCTAAAAAAACTTCTTGGACTTGGATCTTCTGCTTTGAACTCTTCATCCACATGACCCAGCCCCATTCGGTAAAAATATGTAATGGCATTTTCATAAAATTGAATTTTGTCACTTGGAAAAAAAATAGCACTTGTTTTCATCAAAACCAAAACCTTGGCAATATGAGAACAAAAATTCTACCATTTGGTTTTGGTAAAACTGACACTCAAAAAACATTCCAGCACTTGTATTTCATCAAACTGAAACTTTGTTAAAACAAAAATTCTAGCACCTTGGTTTTCACAAAACCGAAACTTTGTTAAAACAAAATTCTAGCACTTTGGTTTTCACAAAACCGAAACTTTGCCAATACACCAAATGATACACCAAAACCATCACCTATGCTTCTCTTCGATCCATGATTGCTCCATCTTCAATATTATAGAATTTAGTACATTACAAATTCAAAGAAAACAAAGAAAAGAGACCAAGGAGGAAACATGATGATGATAAGCCATGCTCCTTGTTACAAACTAAACGAAGAAAAACATACAAGATAAAACTATATTCTACAGACAACCAAAAGAGCAAAGCATACACATATATATTTCCATCACATAAAAATATGCAGCATATAACATTTAATTACCAACCCATGCATCACATATATGAACCAAAATCATGCATAAGAAAAAGGCTTTGATACCAATTGTTGGATTACAAGCAAATGCATGCAAGATTTGGTTAAAAGGTAGATTTCAAAACTTTTTCAAATCAAATCGTAGCGGAAATACTATAACCAAATCAACATGTTTTAGCTATACATGATACGGTATAAGGAAAATAATTTACACAAGAACAAGATGGTAGAAATATACCGACTCCTTGCTACAGCTTTGACTTCTTGCTTTTATATCCTCTCCAACTCCTTTGTTAATGTATCCCCTCCTTGTTATTGTATCCTCGACCAATCTGATCTACCGCTTGTTCTTCTTGGATAATTTGATTAACAAGATCCTTTGGGGGGAAAGGAGAAGAAGTATTTTAAAGAAATTTTTCTTAGAAGAAAAAAGCCAAAAATGAGACTCTTCTTATTCAAGTTTCTGCTATGCATACATGAGAGGAGAGAATGAGTCAAAACAAAATGTACAAACACTTTTTCCTCTCCTTGTCCATTTCGGATATCATGAAAGAAAGATGTGATGTACATCCAATGCATCACTTCATTCTTTAATCAATCACAAAGAAACCAATAAATGAGACTCTTTTCATTTGCTTAAGATGGCTATATGAAAAGACCAATAACCTAAATGAGACCTTCTCATTTTTAGTTATGGATGAAAGAAGGAAGAGAGAATACATCAAATGCTCTTCCTTTCTTTAATGAAATGAATGTTAAAAGGTTACATTACATGCCACCATTAAAAGACAACCATTAAACCATTTAATGATAACATCATTACTCCATTTAATGATGATAAAGCATGATAAAAACCACTTTAATTTAGCAATTCAATGCTAAATGTGCAGATAAAAACCATCTTTAATTTAGCAATTCAATGCTAAATGTGCAGCTGCACATTTAGGTATTAAAAACTGAAATATGCCCTCCTTCTTTCTTTAATAACTTTGTTTTAATTTAATTAATATAATTAATCAAATCAAACCAAAGTCAAGCCCACTATTAAATGTTCATTTGGGCTTCTAATTAAAGTAAGCCCAACATTCAATCAAAGGCCTTAAAACCTCTATTTATATTTCTTACTTTGCTTGATAACCTTCCTAGAAGCCAAATGGGGAATCTAATTAGACTTATATAATTCAAGCTCCAATAAGTCTGGAATTAATTTAATCTCATTAGAATTAATTCCAGCTTATTAACTAAATGTTATTCCACTAAAGACAATTGGTTAAACTCTTGAATTACTAAATATCATAAGAATACATGTTTCAAATAAGATGTCCAATTGCAAACTTTATTATGAACCATATTATAGCCATCCACGCATTAAAGGGTAAAATTACCGTTTTGCCCTTATGTTGGTTTTTCCTTCTAAATCTCCCGTTTTACTCTATATGGTGATTAACACACAAGATCTCATCTTGGTGCTAAGACTTGATGGGTAGCTAGTATATCAAACTACTGACACTAGTTTAATCACCAAACTTCGTAAAAACATCTAAAAGTGATGATATCACTATAAACTCTTTATCTGAGTGAATGTTCTATGATACATGTTTCAATTAATAATTCCAACATGCAGATATTGGATTTATACTCTGTACAAATCCATTCCGATCATATTAAGAATTATAATGAAATACATATGAGTTCACCACTCATCAAGATTGTGGTTCGTAATAATAGAATGCTAATGTGTATGTTTTAATATTAAAGTAACGACCCACTTTATTCTTTAAAACATACTTGATTCTAGATTCATTTAATAGTGCTATTATCGATAGTCAACTACTATTATGATATGAAACTCATCATTCCCTTGAAGTAAACTCTTTTACTTACACAAAGATAAATCGCTACACTACAGTTTAAACCATAATCAAATGACTAATTTGATTATTCAATTAATTTGATTATTCAACTATGAATCAACTAATTTAGATTCTAATCATATATATGTTTCCCATACATCTCCATGTATATGTATATTACTTACAAAAGAATCTTGGTACCTTATGACTAGATATATAATGCTCACACAAATAAAACCACTCTTTTATTTTATTAATAATAAATATTTTCATTACAAAAGTAATTGGAAGAAAATTAAGTTATATGTAAATATACTTGCTTTCTAGGGCACTATATTAACAAAACTCCAACAATCTCCCACTTACCTTAAAGCAAGTTTGACATATCTCTCATTCCCATCCCTATTATGTGACCCTCTAAACTCTTTTGAGATAACGTCTTTGTAAATGGATCAGCAAGGTTTTGCTTTGTGAGAATCTTTACCATATTCACCTTACCACGTTGTATTATCTCCCTTATGAGATGATACTTTCTCTCAATGTGTTTGATAACTTTATGGTTTCGAGGTTTTTTAGAATTAGCCGCTGCCCCACTGTTATCACAATAAAGTGTAATGGCCTTTTCTGCCTCAAGAACTACCTCCAAATCATTCAGGAACTTGTGGAGCCCGACTGCTTCTTTTGCTACATCACAAGCAGCAACATACTCAGCCTCCATAGTCGAATCAGCAACATAAGATTTTTTGATACTCCTCTAGACTATGAATCCACCTCCTAAAACAAATATAAAATCAGAAGTTGATTTTCTTGAATCAACATTTGATTGGAAATCGGAATTTGTATATCCTATCGGAATAAGGTTACTTCTAGAGTAAACAAGCATTAAGTTCTTTGTCCTATGAAGATACTTTAGTATGCATTTAACTGCAGTCCAATGCTCCATTCCTGGATTAGACTGGAATCTACTTACCAGTCCCACTGTGTAACAGATATCCGGCTTAGTGCAAAGCATAGCATACGTTAATCTTCCAAATGCCAAAGCATATGGAATGTTATGCATGTGTTCGACCTCCTCTTGGTTTTTAGATGCTTGCTCCTTTGAAAGTTTGATTCCATGTCTAGTAGGTGTGAAACCCCTCTTGGAATCTTGTATAGCAAACTTATTGAGCATGTTCTCAATGTAGGTTATTTGAGACAAGGCTATCAGTTTATTCTTACGATCCCTTATAAGTTTAATCCCTAGAACATAGCTAGCCTCTCCTAAATCCTTCATTGAGAACTGTTCGTTCAGCCATCTCTTAACCATAGATAACATTCCTACATCATTCCCAATGAGCAGAATATTATCGACATACAGGATTAGGAAAGTAACCTTGCCTTCTTATATCCTTTTATAGACAAAAGGCTCATCTAGGTTTTGTATGAATCCATAGGTTTTGATAGACTTATCAAATCTAATGTTCCAAGACCTAGATGTTTGCTTAAGTCCATAAATGGACCTCTGTAATTTGCATACCTTATGCTCATTACCTGACTCAATGAATCCTTCTGGTTGGGCCATATAAATGGTCTCCTCTAGATCCCCGTTAAGAAATGGGGTCTTAATGTCCATTTTCCATATTTCATAATCGAAATAGGCTGCTATGGCCAAAAGAATTCTGATGGACTTAAGCATGGCAACTAGAGAAAAAAATATCCTCATAGTCTATACCCTCTTTTTGAGTATAACCCTTAGCTACCAATCTAGCCTTAAAAGTCTCTACCTTTCCATCTGATCCTCTTTTCCTTTTATAGATCCATTTACAACCCTATGGCTTTTACATCTAGTGGTAGATCTACAAGGATCCAAACTTCATTAGTATACATGGAATCTATTTCCGATTCCATCACCTTGAGCCATTTTTTGCATCAACATTATTAATAGCCTGTGTATAAGTAATGGGATATGTTTCTTCTTAGTCTGAGATAGTAATTATCCCTTCTCCTATACTTAGATACCTGTCTGGTTGTCTCACAACCCTCCTACTATGTCTAGGCACGACTTGATGTTTAGGCTGCTTTTTTGATTCAACTCTTGAATACATTTCGACATCTTGTTCTGTTATATCCAAATCAACTCTTGGTTTGGATGAAATAGCTAACTCCTTTAGTACTACTTCACTTCTTCCTTTATGATTTCTCACAAATTCTTCCTCCAAGAAAGTTGCATTTGTCAACACAAACACCTTCCTGTCCTGAGGACCGTAAAAATAGTACCCTCGTGTACCCTTAAGATATCCTACAAACAAATATACTTCTAACCTTGGTTCCATCTTTGTGGATTCAGGCCTTAGAACATGGGCCGGGCAACCCCAAGTCCTTAAGTGCCTCAATGAAGGCACTCATCTAGTCCATAACTCCCTAGGTGTTTTAGGCAGTAATTTTGATGGAGTAAAGTTAAGAAGATAAGTTGCCGTTTGTATGGCATATCCCTAGAACAATTTTGGAAGGCTAGCGTAGGACATCATTGATCTTACCATTTCCAATAAAGTCCTATTCCTCCTCTTAGCTACACCATTCTTTTGAGGTGTTTTGGGAGTTGAAAAGTTGGAAACAATTCCATTGTCAATTAGGAATTGTTGGAACTCTCCTGATAAGTACTCACCATCTCGATCCGATCGAAGTTATTTTAATGGCTTGCTTAACTGCTTCTCAGCTTTAGCCTTGAATTTTTTGAACTTTTCAAAGGAATCACTCTTTTTGTGCATCAAATATAGATAGCCAAGTCTAGAGTAATCATCTATAAAGGTTATGAAGTATTCATAACCTCCTCTAGCTTGTACGTTCATAGGCCCACACACTTCAGTGTGAACCAGGTCTAACGTGGATTCAGATCTGTTTCCTTTAGAAGGAAATGAGGCTTTGGACATTTTTCCTTCAATACAAGATTCACAGGTGGGTAATGGATCATTATCCAAGCCCGCAAGGATCCCATCCTTCACTAACCTGTCAAGTCTTTTTTGATTGATATAACCCATTCTTAAATGCCACATATATTTTGAATTAATGCTAGAGTCATTAGATTGTCTTGGTTTTATTAATACTATAGTGTTTAGTAAGCCTGTCATAGGTTTTATAAAGAACAATCCCTATTTAATTATCGCATTATAAATAAAATCCTTATTCTCATAACATTTTCAAAATATAAGGAATAACTAGATTTTATTAGACAAAAAATAGAAATCATATTCCTTACAATCGTTGGGATGTAATATACATCCTCCAAATATAACCTATAACCACTAGGAAAGTCTAAGATAATTACTCCCACTGATCTTGCTGAAACATAGGATCCATCTGCTATCTTGACTTGAAACTAGCCTTTATGTAGTCTTTTCCTTTGCTGGAACCCCTGCAAAGAATTACAAACATGGTTAGTGGCTTCTGAATCTAAAATCCAAGAATCAGAATTTTTCACATTTCTATTTCCTAACAAACTTAAGGAAACCCAAACCTTGTTTGCTTTTGAGGGACTCAAGGTAGACCGCACAGTTTCTTTTCCAGTGACCCTACTCACCACATTGGAAACACTTTCCCTTAGTGTCCGCTTTGGCCTTCTTTTTCATAGGTTAGACCTTAACCCCTGCTTAGGCCTTCTTTTTCATTGGACCCTTCTTCTTTTTCTTGCCCTTAGCCTTGGGCTTAAAAGAAGATACTACATTAGCTTCTGGCCTATGAGCCTTGATATATAATATCTCCTTCGTACTCTAGAGGGTATTCATCAACTCACACAAGGTGTAATCCTTGCTGTAGAGCTCATAGTCCAACTTAAATTACTGAAAAGATGAGTTTAAGCTATTGATGATCATAATCATCTATGTGTCCTCATCCATATCCACCCCAAGCATCTCAGCCTCAGCAATCGCAGAGATTACCTTTAGTATGTAATTCCGCACCGATTTACCAGGTTTTTGTATGAGATTATGAAAAGTTTGGATAGCTTTCACTCTTGCAGACCTGGTCCTCACACCAAACATCTCATGTAAGTGATGTACCATTGCATTAGCAGTTTTCATGCAAACAATTTGCTTTTGCAGCATTCCACAGACAAAAGCTAGAATATAACACTTACAAGTCTTATCAACATTCTGCCATCGTTCATGTTGTTGGACTTCCTAAAAAGTTGAATTACCACCCGAAGGTGTAGGCTTATGGTCCGTTAATTACCACCCGGAGGTGCAGGCTCATGGTCCGTTAGCCCATAAAATTCTTTCCTATTGAAGAACATCATTAAGGTTACATTTCCATTCATTAAAATTCTCTCCATTTTCTAATTTGTTATTAGTCAAGAGCAAAGTGAGTGGATTCATATTATGGTTGATTATGTATGAAAATATAAATAATTAAATCATGAGCATACTAGTCAACAATATTGGAACTTTGTATAAAATCATGATGCATGTATGATAGATTTAACAAAACTTAAAAAATTAAAACTTTATACAATGTTTATTTTTCTTATCTACAACATATTAAGTGACAGTGGGCCATCTTATCCATTAAAAGAAAAACTAGGACCTCCCACTCAAAAAACTATCAAGCATCTTCATGCCTAACTTTTTTAAAAGCGTCATGATTTGTTCCATACTTTTACCAACAGAGCTATGGTGGGCAGGTTATTGATAAAACATGTTGAGTGTGTAACCATTTAATTCATCCACTAAAGGTACTTACAAACCATACCTCAGTGGCAGGTCACATTTGCTACCAATTAGTAGACTTATCCTTTAGGAGACCCAAACCATGCTAGATCTAGGATTCATGTCCTCCAGTGGAGAGTAACACTTCACCACATGCAAATGGGCCATTGTATGGAGACCATGGACTCTCACATGAGCATCCTCTCCCACTTAATTTTTCGGTCTTTAAGTTTTTCATAAATACCATCTTGTCTAGATGTAATTTATTATCCATCCTATATTATTTCATTATATATCTCATGCATAATGAATGTACGGCAAAGTCTAGGGTTGGTAATTTTCTAAATGGTATGCAATTACATAGTATCCTATACTATTCGCATCCATTTATCCATTAATCTTATAAGTTAATAGGCCACAATTGATTGTCTATCCTAGAACATAAATAAAATTGCAAGGCTTTTAGGCCCAAAACAAACCTCTTGGACTTGAATCTTTTGCTTTGAACTCTTCATCCACATGACCTGGCCCATTCGATAAAAATGTGTAATGGTATTTTCATAAAACCGAATTTTGTCACTTTGAAAACAAAAAAACAACACTTGTTTTCATCAAAATCGAAACCTTGGCAATTTGAAAACAAAAATTCCATCACTAGGTTTTTGGTAAAACCGACACTCAAAAAACATTTCAGCACTTGTATTTCATCAAACCGAAACTTTGTTAAAACAAAATTCCAGCACTTTGGTTTTCATAAAACCGAAACCTTGCTAATACACCAAAGGATACACCGAAACCATTACCTATACTTCTCTTTGATCCATGGTTGCTCCATCTTTAATACTACAGAATTTTGTACATTACAAAATCAAAGAAAATAGAAAAATGAAACCAAGGATGAAACATGACAATGATAGGCCACACTCCTTGTTACAAACTAAACGAAGAAAAACTTACAAGGTAAAACTATAGTTTAAGGACAACCAAAAGAGCAAAACATACACATATATATTTCTATCATATAAAAATATGCAGCATACAACATTTAATTGCGAACCCGTGCATCACATATATAGACCGAAATCATGCATAAGAACATGGCTCTGATACCAATTGTTGGATCAAAAAACAAAAGCATGCAAGATTTAGTTAAACGGTAAACTTCAAAACTTTTCAAAACCAAAACGCAGCGAAAATAACATAACCAAATCAACATGTTTCAGCTACACATGATACGATATAAGCAACATAATTTACATAAGACCAAGGTGGTAGAAATATACCGACTCTTTGCTACAGCTTTGAATCCTCGCTTATGTATCCTCTCCAAACTTGGTATAGCTTTGACTCTTTTGTATCCTTTCCTTCGTCAATGTATCCTCTTCTTGTTGTTGTATCCCCGACCAATCTAATCTACCACTTGTTCTTCTTGGACAACTTGGTTAATAAGATTCGTTTGTGGGAAAGGAGAAGAAGTATTTGGAGGAGATTTTTCTTAGAAGAAAGAAGCCAAAAATGACACTCTTCTCATTCAAGTTTCGGTTATGCATGCATTAGAGGAGAGAGTGAGTCCAAACCATAATGACACTCTTCTCCTCTCCTTGTCAATTTTGGTTATTATGAAAGAATGATGTGATGTGCATCCAATCCATCACAACATTCTTTAATCAATCATACTCCTCTCATTTGTTTAAGATGGCTATATGAAAAGACCAATAGCCTAAATAAGACCTTCTCATTTTCAGTTATGGACGAAAGAAGGAAGAGAGAATACATCAAATGCACCTGTTTCTTTCTTTAATAAAATGAATGCTAAAAGGTTACATTACATGTCATCATTAAAAGACAACCATTAAACCATTTAATGATAACATCATTACTCCATTTAATGATGATAAAGCATGATAAAAATCATCTTTAATTTAGCAATTCAATGCTAAATGTGCAGCTGCACATTGAGGTATAAAAAGTCGAAATATGCCCTCCTTCTTTCTTTAATAACTTTGTTTTAATCTAATTAATGAAATCAAACCAAAGTCAAACTCAATATTAAAAGTTCATTTGGGCTTCTAATTAAAGTAAGCCGAACATTCAATCATAAGCTTTAAAACCTTTATTTATATTTCTTGCTTTGCTTGATAACCTTCCCAGAAGCCAAATAGGGAATCTAATTGGACTTGTATAATTCAAGCTCCAATAAGCCCATAATTAATTTAATCTCATTATAATTAATTCCAACTTATTAACCAAATGTCATTCTACTAAAAACAATTAGTTAAACTCTTGAATTACTAAATATTATGAGAATAAATGTTTCAAATAAGATGTCCAATTGCAAACTTTATTATGAACCATATTACGCCATCCAATCAATAAAGGGTAAAATTACCGTTTTGCCCTTATATTGATTTTTCTTTCTAGATCTCCCGTTTTACTCTATATGGTGATTAACATACAAGGTCTTATCTTGGTGCTAAGACTTGATGGGTAGCTAATCCATTAAACTACTTGCACTAATTTAATCACCAAACTCCGTAAAAACATCTAAAAGTGATGATATCACTATAAACTCTTTATTTGAGTAAATGTTCCCTGATACATGTTTCAATTAATAATTCCAACATGCTGACACTGGATTAATACTTTGTAAAAATCCATTCTGATCATATCAAGAATTATAATGAAACACATATAAGTTCATCACTAATCAAAATTGTGGTCCATAATAAACAAATGCTAAAATGTTCGTTTCAAGATTAAAGGAACGACCTACTTTGTTCATTAAAACCTATGTGATCTCAGATTCATTTAATAGTGCCATTATCGATAGTCAACTACTATCATGACATGAAACTCATCATTCCCTTGAAGTAAATTCCTTTACTTGCACGGAGATAAATCGAAACACTACAGTCTAAACCATAATCAAGTGACCAACTTGATTATTTAACTGTGAATCAATTAATTTAGATTTTAATAATATATATGTTTCCCATAAATCTCTATTTATATGTATGTTACTTACAAAAGAATCTCGGTACCTTATGGCTAATTATATAATGCTCATAAAAACCAAACTTTTTTTTATTAACAATAAATATTTTCATTACAAAAGTAACTGGAAGAAAATTAAGTTATAAGTAAATACATTTACTTTCGAGGGCACTATATTTATATAACTCTAACACACCTTATCTCCCTTCTTGGTACTCCATATCTCTCTAGTGCTAATCTATATAAATTTTTTGTCTATCTTGAGCTGCTTTAGTTCTACTATAGATTAGTTTAACCTTATGAATAGTATCTTGAATCAACTCTGGGCCTTCAACAATCCTTAGACCCTTTTCATCCCAATACAAAGGCAAATGACATTTTCTTCCATATAACGCCTCATATGGTGCCATACTGATACTACTATGATAATGATTTTCATATGCAAATTCAATAAGAGCTACATATTGATCCCATACTCCTGGGAACTCTACAACACAAGCTCTGAGCATATACTCAATAGTCTTAATAGTCCTCTCACTCTGTCCATCTGTTTAAGGATGAAAGGTTGTATTAAAGTTTAACCTTATACCAAAAGGTGTTTGTAAACTACCCCAAAATTTAGAAATAAATTTGAAGTCTCAGTCCGATACAATGGACACTGAAACTCCATGTAATCTCAATATCTCATTAATATACCTCTGAGCTAACTGATCCTGTTTGTTGTTCTCTCTTATAGGTAAGAAATGAGTCGACTTTGTTAATCCATCAACAACGACCCATAAAGCAATATGTTGCCTTAGAGTCCTCGACAAATCCATAATGATCCTCTCCCATTTCCATTCCGAAATAAGTAATGACTATAACGTTTCAGCCAGAGCCTGAGGCTTTGCCTTAACTTATTGGCAAGTCAAACATTTAACAACATACTTCACCACTTGTTTCTTCATCCCTGGCCACCAAAAATGTTATTTCAATGTACTGTACATCTTGGTAGTACCAAGATGCATGGCATAGGCTGCTATGCATCCTTCCTCCAAAGTCTCTTTTATCAGATCATCAAAATTAGGAAGACATAAAAGTCAATGATAGTCAAACTCCTCGGACCATCAAAGTCTGAAATTATTACATTCACATAAATAACAATCAATAATTGAAATATAAAAAGACAACATCAATCCTAGTAAGAAACATTTAAGTTGACTCACAGTAAGCTCTAGATAGCTATTGCCTCGATGAACCGACAACGTCTAGATACTGGCATTCGACTTGAACACCTAAATCATGCAATATACACATTTTTACACATTACTATGTTGATCAATCACATAAGTATTCAATCATACAAATATGTATATATGTTATACACAATGCATGCTCAATGACTTTCCCGGGTATGTGTCCTTAATCATACGTCCTAATCATTTAAACCATTATAACTTGTATATGTCTTGCTTTCATTTACGATTACACCTCAAAGAATTTTGATTATTCTAATATCATCAATTATACATTTATCATTCACATATTCTCTAATCTTTTTTCTATCATTATATAATCACATAATATCCAAATTCTTATTCGTTTTTACTTAATACACCTTTCTCATTTCTTTTGGATCATAATTACATTCCTAACAACATTTTCATTCCTATAACACTCATAATTTTCCATATTTTGATACTTTGTTATCAACCATTTATTCCTTACTTGTAACCTCAATTCACAACCTAAACATATCAAACACTTTATCAACTTATTTAACTTGAAACTAGGTTCATTTTAAGCCTCAATCAAATCTAATTGCACTATAGAAAAGTATCTTATCATTAGTTGGTTCAATATTCACTCAAAAGAGCATATGGAAGTATATTTGAAAAGTCATCTAGCCTTTTAACATGAGAGTAAAAACGTTGTTAGAAATACACCCGGTTACTCAACTAGATCACTATCCCAAACGGCTACTAACACCACACTTCAACTTTGACCTTTTTATTACTAAAATGCCAGTATAGTAAAATTATTTATGCTTATTTATTCATATACTACTTTTTTTCTTTTTTTTTGTTTTTAATATATGGGGTGATAAAAATGCTAAAAAAGAATTCACATTTAACTCAATACATGTGTAAACTATACATAAAGTATTATAATGCAAATCAAGTATCCATTCTCAAAATTAATTAACTAAATTGAAATTAACTTAATAATCAAAACTCAAAACTATTTTCCTAAACAAAAAAATCACAATCATAGCCAAACATATAATAAATCATCTTGATTACCATCCTTTTTTAAAAAATTCTTTAAATTTTCATTAATAAATTAATTATAACAAGATTGATAAGTTTGACTCTAAGTCCTTGACAGTTGTGATTTGCATTATGTAATGTTAATTTGAGTCTTTAGTGTGTATTTAGGTGTTAATTATGTTAATTTATGTGTTTAATTGTCTTTAGGGGTTAGTATGAGTTTTGAGCTTAAATGCTATATTTTTGAGGTACCTTGATGGATTTGATAGTATTTCAGGGTAAACGACGAAGAAGAGAGAAGTTTCGGGCTAAAAGCACGGCCTATGATTGTGGCACAATAGGCCACGATCATGACAGAAAGAGGCGAGCTGAAAAGACCCTGGACACGAACGTGACAGAGACATACGTGCCAGGCCATGATCATAACAGAAAGATTTAGACGCTAGCCATGATCGTGGCTAGCATCAAGCTGATATAGAAATTCTAGTTTTGTGTGATTTTTCAAACCATTTCGACCCATATTAAACCTAGGGCTTCCAAGATATAAAAGAACATTATAAGACAAAAAGAGCATCCTTGGATAGAGTTTTTTAGATCAGCAAATTCAGAAACCTAGAGAGTTATTAAGAGATTTGAGGAAGGAGGTGAAGGAAGAGAGACACAAAGATGAGATTTGAAGCGAAGTACTTCCCAGAACAGGTGGTTTCCTACCGCAGCTACCTAGACTAGTCCGTTTTTAGTGTATTTTCCAATTTATTTTAGCTTTGATAATGTATGAAATTGAGATAATTGTTAAGAATATGTTATGTCAAATTTCGATTTTTGTCTAAACTCACCTTCGGGAATTTGATTTTTGAGATTTATGAAATTTGATTTGTTATGTTTTAATTGAGTTATTTTGTGATTCAATATCTATTCTTAATAATTCGGCAACAAATTGAGGGGGTGAGCTGAGTGAATATCATCAATTTGGGCTAATGAGAGTTAGGTACATTGATAGATAATAATTGAATCAAACTGGTGAAATCATGTAAAGAGAGATTGAGTATAGGTTCTCGATAGGTTGATAGGCCAATTGTGAATCAGGATATCACAATTCTATAATTTAAATTAGGGAATATTAATTAGGGATTAAAGATTATAACTCCAGAGAGAGTAATCCACCCTAGGATCGTCTAGGCCTGGTAACTCGATAATTGCATAATTGATTAGATTTTTAATAATTTTGGATTAAAACTCCCTTTCTCTCAATTAATAGTTCCTAGGTTGATTTTGGATTGGGCTGTGTGATTAGATACTTGTTTATTATTTCTGACATTTAATTCCCGTAATTGATTATTTGATTGATTAATTTTCTACATTGTTTGTTTATTTTAGATTATTGTATTTTAGTTCTGTCTTAGATTTTAGGATTAGATTACCTATCCTCGTGGGATCGATACCTTAGATACTACGTGAATGAACCATGCGCTTATGGTATTATCGAGGTTAAAATAGTAAAACTTTAGCATACGTAAACCTACGATCAAGTTTTTGACACCATTGTTGGGGAGGCGATACTTTAGTTCTATATTTTAAGGCGTTAGATTAGTTTTAATTTTTTATTTCATTTCTTTTGTTTCACTTTCAAATTCATGCTCTTGCATGAACACAAAAGTCACGAGAGGTTCGAGTTATGCAGCTGAGACGTTAGATTTAGACATCACATGATTAGAACAAACCCTTGGGAAAGCTTGATGAGAAGAAGGAGAAGAGATAGGAAAATCATCAATGGATAAGGAGTTTCGAAGAAACATGAATCAGGAAGCGAACCAAGGATGGCAACAGATGACCCTAACGGACTTTATGAGGCCAAAGTTCAACCCGTCAAACCAAGGAGTGGCTAGGCCATTGGTTCAAGCAACCTCATTTGAGATTAAGCCGACCATCCGCAATATGCTTCAACAGAATGTGCAATTTTATGGATTGGCAAACGAGGATTCTAATGAACATATCATAAACTTCCTCTAGATATCTGATACTTTCCGGTATCATCAGATGATGAAGGATGCGGCTAGAATTAGGCTATTTCCCTTTGTACTTAGAGATAGAGTGAAAGTATGGTATCATTCAATGAGCCCAGCTAATATAACAAAATGGGACCAGCTTGTGCAAGCTTTCTTGGACAAGTACTTCCTGTTGACGAAGGCAATGAAGATTATAAAGGAAATCGCCAATTTCCAATAAGGTGACGGAGATTCAATCTATGAAGTGTGGGAAAGATACAAGGATCTACAAAGGAAGTGCCCATACCATAACCTACCCAAGGAATTCCTTTTGCAGACCTTATATAATGGAGTGAACCCACCAACAAGAGGCACAATTGATGCAGTGTTAGGAGGATCCTTGATGCGGAAGACTATTGATGAAGCGGAGGAGCTGATTGAGGAAATGGAAAGCAACAGTTGCTTGTGGACAAATGAGCAAGGAAGGCAACTTGCTATTTTTAGAGAGCAGAAGGGAATCGTCGAAGTTGATCAGATGACAGAGATGCAAGCAAAGATTGACAATTTGACATGACAACTAAACAGTATGAAGGCATCATCCTCAGCTAAGGTAAAGGCCGCATAGTTGAAGTGTGAGCTTTGTGGACAGTTAGAGCATGACACAATAGAGTGTTACCTAATAAAAGAAGACAATTAGGAGTAATTGAACTATATGGGGGCACAATATGGCCATGGAGGGGGTAGTAATAATCCCAATTCTAACACCTACAACCCCAGATGGAAGAATCAAACTAACTTCTCCTGGTGGAACATCATTGGTGGACAGTCCAAGACTCAGGAAAAATCGGGCTTCTAGCAAGATAAAACAAGCTCGATGGAATCGAAATTGGACAGAATTTTAGATAACGTTGGAACTTTAGAGAATGCACAAAAGAAGCTGGAAGATAAACTTAATCAAGTCACTAAAAATCATTCTTCCTCAATTCATAATGTAGAAGCCCAAGTGAATCAATTATTCAATGCCTTTTTTATGCAAAATTTGGGAAATGCTCCTATCACTTCGGTAACAAAATCAAGGAAGCAACTAAAAGTTGTTACCTTTTGAAGTGGGAAGGAACATGAACCACCCACCAAAGCAGTGGAGGAGCCCATCCAGCCAGTGGAGAAAAATCAAAAAAAGGTGAAAGAAGTGGACATGAGCAAATACCCTCCTTGTGTTGCACCTCCACCGTATCAACCCAAGGCTCCCTTTCCTCAACTACTACAAAAGAAGAAGTTAGATGAACAATTTAAAAAGTTCAATGAGAAGTTAAGGATGCTATAGATTAATCTCTCCTTTATTGAGGCATTAAAACATATGCTTAAATACAAAAAATTTTTAAAGGATATATTATCAAAGAAGCATACTTAGGAAGATAATCAGATGGTAGCTCTAACTGGCACTTACAGCTCGATAGTCACTAGTCAAATGCCTTCGAAATTGAAAGATCCAAGAAGTTTCACAATACCTTGTGTGGTTGGTGAATTTGAATTTACAAAGTGTTTATGTGATTAGGAGCTAGCATTAATCTTATGCCATTGTCAATATTCAGGAAGTTAAGGATGGGAGAGGTCAAGCCAACATCAATGTTAATTAAGTTGGCTGATCAATCCATTAAAAGGTTGTTTGGAATAGTGGAAGACATTTTGATGCAAGTGGATAAGTTCATCATTCCATTGGATTTTATGGTTTTGGATTTTGAAGAAGATAAGAACTATAACATCCTGTTACTCAGCATAAGGTTAAAATAGTGCTTATAAAAGGTTATTGAGAAAATGGAAGCATAATTCATACTTATGCATAATGTGGCATACACATACACGAGAATATTGATTTTTGCACATTAAAATGACTATACATGCATTCACTGACATTTTACAGGTATAAGTGATTTTTAATGTGATTAAAAATGTGAATTGTGGATTATTTGTCTTGAAAATTGAATTGGTGTGTATTAG
>JAOTAY010000189.1:22049102-22069745 GCA_025629805.1 Erythroxylum baracoense
GATCTTGATTCATCGAACCTTCACCAAAGTTACACTTTGCTTTCCTCTACCTATTGCTACTCCCACTTTGTTATTTCCCTCTTTTGCCTAAAGAAAAACCTAACCCAAACCACCTTCAAGCCGGTGTACGTGGGTGCATGACAAGTTAGGGCTTCTTAGGTTTTGAAGATTTTGGATTGTTATGAAGTAAGTACATGTTAATCCTTATGAGTTGTTAGTATATGAGATAAATTTGGTGATTATTTGACATTATATCATCATGAGGAAAAATGTTTGTTTTCATGAACATCATGACTTTTAAGATATGGAAATTTTTGATGTGTTGATTTTGAATATTTGATGATCAAAATGTTATGAGATAGTGTTAAAATAATTTTTGGAGTTGAAAGATGAATGAAAATGTGTATAAGATTAATGCAGAAAATTCGTGATAAAGGAATATGTAAATGCTCTGTTTTTGTTGATGTCTTCACTATTATATGTGAGTATTTTTGAGTGTTTTTAGAGATGCTTTAAAATGAGTTTAGAGGGAAGGAATAGATATATGGTGATTTATGGAGATGAGAATAAATTTTTTAAATGAAAGTTAGAGTAAAAAATGAAGAGTATGCAGAAAAATGAAAGTGAAGAAACATAGAAATGAAGAAGATGCATGAATATGTGATGTTTTTGATATTTAGTTTTGATTCTTGGTTTTTGGTCTATTTTTGAATGTGTTGGGTTGAATGAAAGTCGATAATGGAATAGATAGAAGTTAGAAATGTTAGAGTGAAAGAAAAAGAAAAGAAGAAGATGAACAAAGTGCAGAAAAATGAAGAGGTGCGTGATTGATTTTCAGGTTTTTGATATTTGGTGTTGAATCTTTTGGCCATATCTTCTTCTCCTGACCTCCAAATGATATGGGATATAAACCAAAAGACTCATAACACATTGATCTATATCTCCACAAAATCTTATCTATCTGAAATCATTTGGGAGAGATTGAGTGATAAATTGGGACGGAAATGATTAGGAAAAATTTGGAAATTGGTTCTAGAGGTTGGGTGTGCACGGCCGTGCGTTAAAGTTAGACGGCCGTGACTTATTTGTTGGTGTTCACGGGCATGCATTATGTTTGCACACCTATGGCTTGATTATTTTGGAATGCACAGCCATGCACTGACGTTGCATGGCCGTGACTTCATTTTTTGTTGGGTTAAACAACTCGAAAGTGCACAATAGTGCTCCCGAGAGCTTTTTGCACACCAAACATCCTTCCTTCTTTTGCCTATAACGTATTCTCTAGACATCCAAATGACATGGGACTTAAACCAATAGAATCATAAGACATCTTTATTTATCTTAATAAAAATAATTTTCCATCTAAAGTTGATTGATTGATGAATTTAAGATGAAAATGTTGACCTTGCTGGAGTATGATAACCAAAAAGATTTCATTGAATAGGCTTCAGTATGTTAACAACATCTTGTTCTGCAGTTATCCGAATGGAATGATTTTTTATTTGTAGTAAAGTAAAGACATAGGGCTACAAATTGTATGAAGAGATTAAATTTTAATTCTGTCTCTAGGAGTCCATACTTTGAATTAAAATTTAGTATAGGATACTGATTTAGTTTATGAACAGTCTGAAACATTTGGAGTATAACGTTTGTAATACTGAACCAAATTGAGTGATATTGGTGTCATTAGAAACTTAAGACAATGGGGAACATTTTTATAGAAGAAAATTTTTGCCAAATTACTTCATTTTCCTTGTCATAATGTTAATGGAAAATAGGCCCGAAGGTTTGGAAATTTGGATAATTTATAAGAAAGAATGAAAGTTTGGATATTGTATGATTATATATTGTTAGAATAACATTAGTGAATGAATTGTTAGTATTAAAGCATCAAAAACATGTGTATAATGGAAATGAAGAGGTTCATATGATTGTAGTTGTGATTCAAAAGGAAATGAGTAATGGGTATTAAATAAAAGTGAATATACATATGATTGAAAAAGTGTTTCTCAACATTTATGTTGAATGCTGGACCACAGTTCGATGATGAATATGAAATTGAATGTGAATCCGAAAGCATGTGATAGACTGAAATTATATGAATGTGATGCATTCCATTACATGAATGCATGAAACGTAAGGGAAGTTGTGATTAGAGTAGCCACCGCAAAAGAGCTTAAAGCACAGAGTGTGAAAAAGAGATTAAAGCTCCGATTGTGAAAAAAGAGCTTAAAGCTCAGAAAGTGTATAAGAGCCAAAGGCTCATTATGTAAAAATGAGCCTGGTATCCCCAACGGATACGAGATAGTTATCAATGAGCCCGATATCCACCATGGATATGGGACAGTTATAGGCACTCGGTCACAACAAAGTAATAAATAAAAGTAAGTCTCATGTGCGTTGCGTTATAAGTGATATGTGTAATTTAAATGATTGAAATGATCAATTTGACTGCCCTGAATGTGATTCTATATGTTAAATGAAGTGATGTAAATTATGTGAAAATATGTAAACTGTATGTGTTATATGATTGAGTGAGCCATCGAGGATGGCTCACTCAATCATATAACACATACAGTTTACATATTTTCACATAATTTACATCACTTCATTTAACATATTGAGTTTGCAAAACTCACCCAAAATTTGCAATATTTTTTTAATCTCAGAAGAGTTACCCCGTTAGGCTAACGGGAGTATAGCCACTACACCTAAGTAAGAGATAGAGATTAGAATCAGTTCACGTTTGCATTAGTTTTTCCTTATTTTTGTATCAAAATATGTACTCATAAGTATTTTGCAATGTATGTAAATGATTTCGAATTGTAATGGTTCTGGCATTGTGTTTGAAAATGTTTATGAAAAAAGTGGGCCCGATTATTTATTGATTTTTCGCAATATGCGTGCATTGTTTTAAAAGGAAAGACATTTCTGTATTGAATTTATTTGATTGACTGTTCTAGCGTGCCACCCTTGCGGGGTATGCACTCAAACATAACTCAAGATGTCAGGTACGTGTCTGGCGAGTGTGGGGTGCTACACCACATCCGAGCATTCTTTCATGATCGCGGGCCATGTCTTGTTCTTCTATCATGATATTGGTAGTGGGCCATGATTGTGGGCCAACTCTGGTGCTTTTGTCACGATCATGGACTGTTGTGCGATGATCATGGGCCATTATTTCGGTCTGAATGTCTCCAAATCTTCTCCGATCTTTGATATTGACCCTGAAACATTAACAAACATATCAAGGTACCTTAAAAACATAATATTTAAGCTTAAAGACTTGTACTAACCCATACAAACACTTTAACCACAAATAATTAACAAACAAACACAATTCTACCCTAAACATATACTAAATGATTGAATTAACAATTAAATACATATCAAACTAAGCCCTAAAACATGATGCAATTTACACTTATCAGTATTCTAAAAAATCCCTAGAATTTATGATTTTGCATAGCCTAAGAGACTTACATAGCTAAACATACAGTCGTGTATCCCTTCTTTGCTTCAAATCTTCATTTTATGCCATGTTTTCATCTAAATTGTTCTTTGTTTGGTCTATAAAGGCAGTTATAACCTATAAATGCACATAGAGAAAATTAAGTACCAAATATACAACAAAAGAATAAAATATCACACAAAAATACATCAAATATGGGGTATAAATATGGTCAATTATACATTTATCAAACATCCCTACACTTAAGCTTTTACTTGTCCTTAAGTACACCAAAATCAAAATTATAAATCTTAGAACGTTTATAGTTTATTAATTTTGTTTGTTCCATTTATACTAGAAATCATCACATCATATTGAATCAAATTAACATTCAATTAGAGTCAGGTTATCCTAAATTAATTTCTTAAGTCAATACTAATAGTAATAACATTGATAATCGCATTGAAATCCAAAGCATAAACCTCTACACCCTCACTAAGATTTCACTTAATGCATTTAAGTGTTTAGAGTGAAAAGTATCAAACTCTCAATCAATGCATATTAAAACTCTTACCATAGGCCTGAAATATTATCACATCTCTACCACTTACATATAAACTAGAAACAAAAATGAAAAGGTCTTTATATAGGTTGTAATGAGGTGTAGGTATAATATGAATGAGATAATAAAAGGGTTGAATTTAAGAAAATTTACTAAAAGAAATTTCATTAAACTTGGGGAAAATATACAAGCCCTTTCATTACAACTCCATTGGTACCATATACTAATTCACAATTTATCTTATGCTTATTTATTTTTTTGAACAATCAAAACAATTTTGAGCATTCATCAAGTACCACACTTACAAAAATATTATACCTTTCAAGATTTTCAAGTTTCAAATAGCCAAAATTATAAATAACCTTTAGGGTTCAAGCAAATTAAAAAGGCTTCAAAGAAATTAGGGTAAAGCTTAATAAGTGGGTTTAATCAATGAAAAAGACTAAGTGTCAACTTGGTTATTCTTAAAGATAATTTTAAGGTGAAGTAATTGGCGTAGCGCATCATAACACTACTCAAAATATACTCATCCTACAACTGTAGCAATGGTGAGTCTATGTCAATCCCACAGAGAGTGTTTGTAAAGCTTTTGAAATGAAAGTAATCAGTGTTTAGGTTATGTGGAGTTTTGTTAGTTTATCGAATAAGAAAATAAAATAAAAGTAAAATAACAAAGCAAATTAAAGAAAACATTCTAAAAATGATGTATTCTTTAGGACCCAGTTCTTTGGTTCAATCTTAGTTTACACCCAGTTAAACATATTTCATTAAATTGTTATCCTTATACCTCTTCTTGAACTATTGGTCGTAAATTAACAACAAGCTTTGTTAATCTCGATTTTTCCTTAGATTATAGTTAATTAAGAAGAGCTCGTTAATTAACCCTAGCTATCAGATAACCTAGGAGACACTCTCTAAGTTTAATCAGACAGCTGCCTGACAAATGAGAAAAACAGACCATTCTAACCATAATCTCATAAGCTCAGATTATTTAACCTAGGTTACGTTATCCTAATGATATAATACCATTAATTTCTATGAATGAATTCAAACCTAACTATTACGTATCATATTTGAAGTTCTAGCAATGGGTTCTTAAAAAAACAATCCAATAGAGCATCAATATCATTCTTACACAATACCCAATCCATAAGTGCAAGATATGTAAACAATTTGAAAAGAGAGTAAGAATAACAAACACAATAAAAAATATGCTTAATCGGGTTCTTTAGCATTGATGTTACCTTGAAACTGGCGTTGGGAAGTTTATCCCTCTAAGGGTCTCTAAAGGATGAGAAGTTTTCCTCTTTTCATTCTCCAGAAACCTCTTTGTCGATTCTTTAAAATTTTCCTAACAAAAACATTTCTATCGTAAAATGATGTATTTATACTCAAAACTAGGTTTTTGGGTGAGCTGGCAGCATTTCACAGGTGTGCATATGAGTTATAGGTGTGCATGGTAGTGTCACACCCATGACAAATTAGTCATGGGCATGCATGAAGTGTCATGCCCATGAAAAATAAGTCATGGGCGTGACTAACATGCTCACGTCCATAACCTTTATGTCATGGCCATGAGTCATTTCCAGCACTCTTCATTCTTAATGTTTTCAATATATACTCTTCATTTTGTGCATTTTCTTGTCTCCTCTTGCTCTAATCATTCTCCTTCTAGCTCCATGAAGACAAGTGAGTGTGAATCTCATGAAGATGACTCAATTATAGTGCTTTTGACTCACTTTAGCCTTTTCACTTCCAAATTGTTCCTAAAATAAAAAATGAACTAAAGTAAATGTCTTAAATATTTCATATCATTAAACACTAAGTGTCATGGAATAAATGCATAATCAATTAAGCACATATCAATAATTATCAAAGATATAGACTAAAATGAATTGTTGAATCTAAGTGTGTTTTATCACTTCAACGAATTCTAATTTAACAAATATGATCTCAATACGTATAATAAAATCAAGTTCTATAATTGTCCAACTATGCATGATAACACATATGAAAGAAATAAAAGATCTTAAAAATTTAGAAATTTTTTCTCTTAAGTTCAAAAACTCACAAAAAAGATGGGTATATATGTGTGTAAATAGTATCCAATATCATTCGATTTGACTATCTCAATGATTAATAAAAATATGACTTATAAAAGAAAATTTATTTTAACTCTCATCCTTTTGCATATTCATTGAAATCAATATTCCATAATGAAATATAGTATTGATGGACAGTTTTCAACCAATTCAAAATATCAGTTAATAAAATTTAATAATCAAGATTATAATAAGCTTTAAAAAAATCTTTAAAATCGTTAACCCTTACCCTACATTTAAAGTTGTACATTGTCCTTAATGTACACAGTATAAACATATATAATAAGTGAGAAGTTTTAGTGGTATTTTCCTAAATATGATGATTTTTTTATGAATTATGATCCATCCAATATTGTACTAAATCCTTGTAAAATATAAAGAAAAAGGGATAAAACATAAAAATAACAAAAACGAAAATAACTAAGAAACATTAAAATAAAATATATACTAATTCATTGGTTGCCTCCCATACAGCACTTATTTAATGACGATAGCTTGACATACCCTGCACGTTACACTCATCATGGGTCTATAATCAGTGGCTTTCTTCCACCCTTTTCTTGACAAAGTGGTTTCGTAATATGCCATATGAATATAAGCCTTTGAAATAATGCATTAATGAAAGCATTTAAGTAATTACACATTATAAGCATGAGTCTCATATTACCCTAACTTAGCTCAATGGTAAGAGGCGTGCAGTTAGATGCAACAAAACCTTGAGGTCTCGAGTTCGAGTACCAAAGAGGACAATACTGATTAAGGTTGGATGCCGCGGTATAACCCGCAAACACATGCCGCAGTATAACCTGCAAACACCTACAGGTGGGGTGTGGGGTCCAACAGTAACACTACTCAAAATAACTAGGCCTACAACTATAGCGGTTGTGAGTCTTTGTCAATCTGTCAAAGGGTATGTGTAAAGCTTTTGAAATGAAAATAATTGATGTTTAGGTTTCAGGGGGGTTGGATTGTTTTAATAATAAAAGAAAATAAAACTAAACTAATGAAAATAAATTAAAGAAAACATGCAAAAATGGTGAAAGTGATGAATTCGTTAAGGATCTGATTCTTTGGTTCAATCTCAGCCTACACACCCAGTCAAACATATTTCGTTGAATTGTTGGTCTTTTACGTCTCCTAGCAACTATTAATCATAGGTTAACAATAAGCTTTGTTAACTTGGGTTTTCTTTTAGGTCTTATTTAATCAAGAAGAGCTCATTAATTAAACCTAGCTATCGAACAAACTAGAACAAGCTCTCTAGATTTAATTGGACAGATGCATTACGGTTTAGGAAAACAGGTTAATTAAGGTAACAACCATACAAGCTCGGATCATTTAACCTAGGTCATGTAATCCCTAATGATTAAAAATCCTTAGTTGCCACAAATAAATGTCAACATAGCAATTAAAAATTATATTGAAGATTCTAACAATGGGTTCTTACATAAAAATAATCAAATAGAGCATTCAATCATTCTCACAAAACAATCAAACATTAATTATAGGATAACATAATCAATCCCTAAGAGAAAGAACAACAAACAACGAGAGAAATGCTTAATCGAGTTATTCGACGTCAATAACCTCTGAACTGAAGTCTGGAAGCCTAGCCCTCTATGGATCTCCAAACGATAAGAGGTTTTCCCCTCTTCATTCTTTTGAAATATCAAAACCAAGAGCTCACTCTTTCTCCAAATGAAAACATAAAAATTCATACTTTTATCCATCACACCCTTTTTTGCTTTATACTAAAAACTAGGTTAAAAATAGGTAAGGTGGCATTGTGTCACGGGTCTGACATGGGCTGTCAGACCCATACATAGCTTCTCATGAATCTGATAAGCTTCTCACGGCCGTGAGAAGTGTTGCATGGTTGTGAGAAGAGTCTCACACCCTTACAACTTATGTTTGCCCTGAGCTACACTTGTTTTATTCCTCCTTTGTTGTTTTCATCATGTATCTCATCTTTTCTCCATGAGAAGTGTTGCATGGTTGTAAGAAGAGTCTCACACCTTTGCAACTTATGTTTGGCCATAAGCTACACTTGTTTTATTCCTCTTTTGTTGTTTCCATTATATATCTCATCTTTTCTTGGTGTTTTCTTGCCTCTTCTTACTTTTAATCTTCTTTTTCTTGTTCCATAAAGACAAGTGAGTGTGAATCTTTGGAGAACAACTTAAATATAGTGCTTTAGGTTCACTTTAGCTCTTTTGCTTCCAAATTGTACCTAAAATCAAATATGATCTAAAGTGGGTATATTAAGCATTTTCATATCATTAATCACGAAGTGTTATGGAATAAATATATAACAGTTAAGCACGTATCAAAATGTTAAAGAGAAGGTCCTATATTTCTATAATTGTTGGTATATAATGAATGTTAATTTGTTTCTTCTCAAGTGCTTCATTGTTATAATTTTTATATTCTCTCCAAAGTTTTTTGAAGAATTTTAAAAGATGAAAATTATTTTTTGTGAGCATATTGAAAAAAAAAAGGAAAAAAGTTGTGATATTTGTTGGAAAGTGAGAAGAATCATTTTTGTATCAATGAAATTATTGTTTAAAGGACCTATTATATGAAAACTATATTTTTTATTTAATCTTATTTACTTAAATTTCCTTCAATATTATTACCCTTTTTAATTATCACTACTATAATGTTACATAACCCTCTTTACACCATATTTGAAAGACATTTTGATTTTTGTTTCTAGTTTACTTGTTAATGCTGGAGATGTGATTTTATTGCAACCTTAAAGTTAAGAATCCTCCTATGTAATAATTTATGTTATATTTTCCACCCTGAACACTTTGAATGCATTGAGTGAATCATTTTTAAGGGTGTAAAATTTTATGCTTTTAATGTAAAAAAGATTATCAATGTGATTGCTATTGATATTAACTTATAAAAGTTGGTTCTACGATAACTTGAATGTAATTATATGTTACTTTGAATGATATGAAATCATGATTTAAGTTATGGATGGACATGTTGAAGTTAATAGCGGATAAATGTTTTTAAGTTTGATTATTTGTGATTTTCTTAACGATAAACAAAATCTTAAATGTGGGGATGTTTGAAAAAAAATTAATAGATTAAGTTTTTATACCTATATTTAATACGTTTTGCTTATAATTTATTTTATGATGTTTTTGGTACTTATTTTTTTAATTGAGTTTTTAGGTCTAAATTGCCTTTATAGATCAAAACGAGAAGAATTCTGGTGAAATCAAGGCATAAAATGAAAGGATTAGAGCTATTTTGAAGATACACACCCGTGTGATGATGTACACACTTATGTAAGTACCATACATGACAGTGTAAGGGATTTACTTTACCCATTTGAAGTTATACGCTTGTATAAATAATATACACAACCATGTCTCATACCCATGTAAGCTCTTGTAAACATGTAAAGTTGCAATTTTAAGGTGTTTTTGAGATACACGGCCACTCACACAACCGTGTGACTAACCGTTTATAATCTAGAAGCCCTAATTTTGTAATATGAAAGGAAATTATAAAGAAGAGATGCAAAAAAGGCAACTAGAGTTAGAGTTAGAGACCAGATTTAGAGTAGGAGATGAAATTTTGAACCTAAGATAAGGAAAACATGAAGAATACTTCAAGAGATTCTCGAGAGAGTGAACTTTCTTCAAATTTTCATGAGGATTTCATTAGAGAAAAGGAGATATACTTTATGGATTCTTTTCTTTTTAGTGTTTCTTTTGAAATTTTGATGCTTGTTTCATTTTCTATACTTAGGAACTAAGTTAGTTTAGTGCCTAGGTAGATGAACCTTAAGTAAGGATGGATAATGGGATTTGATCTTTTATTTAATACAATTTAATTCATTCATTCATTGAGATTCAATTATGCGTTTCTATTCTTGAATTAATATATTCAGGATATTAGTTTATTGATTGATTTCATATAATTCAAATTAAGAAATCCTTTTATATGAATAGATCCATCATAATTGGAAGGAATTCCATCCAAACCCAGGGATAGGCCAGCATAAATACTTTAGATTGGGGTTAAACATAATAGTGAAATTCACAAAATGAGTAATGCGATCTTAGGGGTTTTAACTAGAAAGAGGTTTCAATTAATCAATCGAGGATTAGTTTTTAATAGTTTGGAGAAAGATATTATCATAAGATGGGAAGTCAAATTATCAATAATTTAATTGCATGACAAAAGGGTCAATGCTTAAGAGATCTTAAGGGAATCATTACCTATGTACTATCAATTTGATATTGATTAATCCTTGTCTTATATGGATATTATGCCAAATTTTAGTTTAGTTTATTTTTAAATTGAATCATTATCTTATTCATTTGTTAGATAATATAAAAGAGGTCATTACTAGTACTTGTAGTCTTTGTGGGATCAACTCGTACTTGCTAGTGCTAGCTATAAACACACCTTGCGTTTGTAGTTTAAATGTATAAAATATACATACATCATTTTCCTTCATTTCACTGATGGCAACTAACCTAGTTGTTAGCATCTTACAAGTTCTGGAATTATGTCTAGTCTGCTAATATTTCTTGCATGTTATATGGCCTTTAGTCCTTATTAAAATAATCTCACCCTTTTTACCTTCACCAACTTCCCTTATTTTCTTTTTCTTTGACCTTCCAAATCTTTTTTTGTAGTTAGGATGATTGATCTTCTTTCCATGTTCTTCTTTAGGTAATTGCCAAAACTATTCACTAAATATTAGATTCACACTCTTCTAATAAAACCTCATATAAGCAAGTAAAGATTGCCACTTACAATTCTCAAATACGTAGTAAAACACCTTTGTATTGTTTGATAATAAATCAATCTTATATCTTATGTCAACTGTATGTTTACACCATCTCTTCTCGATAATATTTGTCAACCAATCATATGCATCATTTTCATGCTCTACATCTTACTTATTTGTTGCTTATAACCTTGTTGTGCATAATGTGAAGCAATACTCCACATTTAGTCCTTGGAAATGACAAATTGTTTATACTTGCTTTGTAAATTAGCTCACAAATGTCTAAAGCAATAATGATGGTCAAATTTTGCATATTTATGCCAAACATTTCTTATAGATCCTGCATCATATGATTAAGATATGGTCAATAAGAAATTAGGGGAAATATGAAATTTACATTATGAATAATTCATTGTATTACTTTTTTTCTGTCATTTATGAACACCTATGATCTATCATTGTCAATATCATAAGGTAGGCATCCCGCAAACCATTTTCAGCTCTCTTTGATCTCATCTCTTACCATACAAGCCAATGGAAATATATTATCGTTTGGATCCCTACCAATGACTTTCAGTAGTTATCCATTATAGCTTATCTTTAAATGACAACTACCAATATATTATTGTTCTACAACATTGATAAACTTAGATTTTACTTGCTCAAGGCATATGTAATATAAATCAAACTCACTTTCAAAAGATTTAATGAATAGTAAATTGCCCCTATTGCTTTCCATCCCCACTAATAAGTAGCCTCTTAAATTCTTATGTTGTTCCCCATCATTTCCAACCAAAAAATATAATCATTTCTCTTAGCTCTATATGCTTTGATATATGTAATCTCTTGCTAGTAATCTCTTAAAATAACCACCTTTAACCTTGATATATGCTATCTAGGACAATATCTAAAATGTGTTAAATACTTATGAGCAATCTACTGGTAATCAAATTTTGTACAATCAAATTATCTCCCATAAGAATGAGTGTCCTAAAATGCATTCCTATCTTATGAAGGATTGAACGTATTCTCTATCCATATTTCTCCTTTCACTTTATATCTTAGACCTTCATTTTTTACATAAACGTATTCAAATCCTATATAAATATGTATGTTCTTTAATGAATCCCAAAATGTATGAATAGAATAAAAAATCATTCCTTACTTTAAAATAACTCTCCCTTCACCTAAACTAGAAGAGTAAAGATAAGGATATTTAGGATTCTTCTTCCTCTTCTCTTATAAACTTCCCTTTAAGCTATTAATGTAATCATTATCAAAATCAATCTTATTAATGCCTAAGCTAATATTTTCAACGATAGAACGCCACTCACGCATGATAGGTAACCCTTCTTTTATAACACATTCATATATATCATTAGGAATATGTTCACTTGAATATCCTAAATCACTAATAATTGTTGATTATTTTTCATTGTATGATAGGTCATTTGAATCATTTGTTACTTTATAATCAACTTTAGAGGTTATTGTAATGGGTAGATTTAAAGGTGCACTTTTGGATTTCTATAGGGCCATTTATAGGTATATCTATAAGTGTTAGAATAGGTGGATCTATAACTAATTTAATGGGTAGATTTACGGCTTGAACTAAACCTACCTCCTCATCATCATCCCTAATTACCTTAATTGGAATATCATCCTTAGGGTTAGTAAGTTTTCATAACTTGGGGTACTTCTCCCTATCCATAAACACCTCTAAAATCTTCATTTTCTTGCTTCAATTGCACCTATCAAGTTGCTGACATTATTGTCATTTTGTAGTGGCCTCAAACCGTCTTCAAATAACTCAAATGGGAATTTGTAGGTAAACTACAAGACTTCTCCATACCTTAACCTCTTAGCATTAATCATAAAAACAACTAATGTAATTTTATCTAACTTATAACAAAAATAATCTTTCTCACCACCTTCATATACCACTTTCACTTTGAATTTGAAGCATCCGCCATAGAAGCACTCAAACTTAATTTTGAGATATGAAGTACTAGCCATTCCTTAAACAAAATCCATATCAAAAACAAATATCATAATATGGAATTATACTACCAAATTGATGCAAATTTAATATAATACCAAATTGATGCAAATTTAATATACTACCAAAATGATGTAATTATGCATAGTGCACTATGAAATTGATATAAATATAATTGATCATATTTATACCTCATAATTGCCTTCACAGACTTAATGGAGAAGAATTAGGACAAAAATCAACTAATGTAATGTCATCTAACTCATAACAAAGTTAATCTTTCTCACCACCATCATATACCACTTCTAGTTTGAATTTGAAGCATCCACCATAGAAGCACTCAAACCTAATTTTGAGATCTGAGGTACTAACCATTCCTCAAACAAAACCCATACCAAAAATAAATATCATAATATGTAATTATACTTCCAAATATATGCAAATTCAATATACTAGCAAAATGATGTAATTATACTTAATGCATTATGAAATTGATATATTTATAATTGATCATACTTATACCTCATATTTGACGCATTTTGCTTGATATTTTATACTTTTATCATATATTTGGTACTTAATGCTTTCCAAGTGTGTATATAGAGTATAATTGCCTTTATAGACTTAAAGGAGAAGAATTAGGACAAAAATCAACCAGTGTAATGTCATCTAACTCATAACAAAAATAATCTTTCTCACCAACTTCATATACCACTTCTAGTTTGAATTTGAAGCATCCACCATAGAAGCACTCAAACCTAATTTTAAGATCTGAAGTACTAGCCATTCCTAAAAAAAATACCAAAAACAAATATCATAATATGTAATTATACTACCAAATATATGCAGATTCAATATAATACCAAAATGTTTTAATTATGCATAATGCATTATAAAATTAATAGATGCATAATTGATCATACTTATACGTCATATTTGATTCATTTTGGCTTGATATTTTGTACTTTCATTGTATATTTGGTCCTTAATGCCTTCTAAGTCTATATACAGAGTATAATTGCCTTCACAGACTTAAAGGAGAAGAATTAGGACAAAAAATGCAGCATAAAACAAAAATTCGACAAACAGAAGGGATGCACGATTGTGCATTTTCCCGTGTACTTCTCCTAGGTCATGCAGATTCATGACTTTTAGAGATTTTCATTATGCACAGTCTTATGCATGCCCAAAAACCTAAATTTTAATATTAAAGGGCGTGTTCGACCTCAAAAGAAGGGAGGAGACCTCGAGAGGCAATTCTAGATATGGAGATTATTCTTAAGGGGCAATTTTGGTCCACGAACGTGGAAAACATGAGGAATTCATCAAAAGATCCATAGGAATACAAAATCAAACCTCTACAATGCAAGAATATTCAATAAAAGACAATAAGGGAGATTTAGAAATATAAACCCATTATCTTCAATTCATTTTTCTTTTAATGTATTTTTGATTTCATGTTTGATAATGTGTAACTAAACATCTTGTTAGTATTTAAGTTAGAAGAACCCTATGTTAATACTCTGATATGGTTTGATTCTTTTATTAATGCAATTGGTTTAATTGTTATATTGTGATATGATTACATGTTTTATTTATGTTCTAATAGACTCGTGAATATTAGATCATAATATGATTTCATACATAGAGATTAAGAAATTCTATTAATGAATAGATCTACTGTAATTAGAATGATTTGATTGTAACCCTAGAGATAGGATGACACAAATCTTCTGGATTAGGGTTAAACTTAACAGAGGGATTCCCAAATCAGTAAATGCAACTCTATAAACTTTAACTTGAGTAATTCAGTTGAAAACTATAGGATTAGTTATTAGTAGACTCAAGGTGAGCTATTCACATATCATTTAAATCTCTACGATCTAATAAATAATAAAATAATTAGGTAATAAAAGATCAATTTGTTAAGGGTTTAGGGGGATTTAAAACCAAGTTACTAGTTATTGATACCGATAATTCTCTAAGTGAAGTCTTAATTCTCTATTCAATATCGTAAGTCATTTTACACATAAACAACTAATACTAAAATGTTAATTTTACCAAAAAACTTTAAATAAATATTTGATGTTATCTACTGGTCAAATCAGTTATATTAATTCGCTGTCAGCTAATCACTGATAGAATCAACTAACAGCTAATGGAATCCGCTGATTGCCAAACAAGGACTTTGTATGAAAAACATAGCAAAATACTTAGTGAAATATATGTACATTTTATACTCATCATGAATCTAGTGGTAGTTGTAGGAATCCCTAGATATTTGAATGGTGGTTATTAGAGCTTGAGGCCCAAAGTCAAGGAGAGTTAGTGAGTTAATTATGTTGATTTAGCTAAAATAAGCAAATTGCTTTTTGAGAAGTTAATTATAATCCCTAATAGGTTATTGAAATATTGTATGGGATCTATTAATTTTTTAACAGATTAAGTGTTCACATCATAAAGTAGCAATCGATTAGTATTTTGACAAATTGAGTGTTAGCACCATAAAGTAGCTATAGGTCAACAATAACATATAAGTTGAATAATCTTAGTTTTTTGCATCTATAGTGATACCTAAAAGGCTAACCTTAATTGATATTATAAGTCTTATTAATACCTTAATGTAAATAATGAACAGATAATGTGAAAGCAAGTCCATTTACCTAAGTCCTTTAACTCCCTTAAGGACTTTAATTGGTTCCTTATTGATTTATACATTATATAAAGTAGTTGTGATGCACTGCTTTAACCACCTAGTAAATTTTTTAGAAAACCTAAAAGCTTCAAGTTTATTAAAATAAACTTCCAAATTATAGAACTAAAACCCTTAAGAAAATTAATCGTTATAAAGCAAATTATAGTCCCTTTATTTTTATGAGAATTCCTAAATAATTCTTAAATAATCAGTATATTATCACCAATATTTCTACCTTATATGAAAGTAACTTGTTTGGGGTTAATAGTGTGCTTTAAGATAACTTCCCATTTAGTGTCCAAAATCTTAGAGATAATCTTATTAATAAAATTACAACAACAGATGAGCCTGAACACTTTCCAAAGAGAGAGAGAGAGAGGGGGAGGCTAGCCTTAAATTTTATAGAGAATAAAAACTAGGATACTTAGGAATAAGATATAAAAGTGTCTTAATCAGTTCCCTTAGCATTTTCCCTGGTGAAAATTTCCCTATTGCATTTGTGATTTGATTTCTTACTAAGCACTTATATTTTTGGTAAAATAATGCACTAAACTCATCAAGTATAGGTTCCTTGTTAGGGTTCATACTAAATAAAACTTCTTAATCTAGAGCTTGGTGATAGTCACCATGCACATACCAATTTGGTCTTGTGAAAGTGATGCAGAGATGAAATACTTAGTCACCTGTGTAGAAGAAGAAGTGTGAGAACTATTATCTAGGGTGTTCTTAAAGTATTTAAAGGTTAAACATTTCAGCTCATTTTACTTTTAGATGGTGATTCCATTTGCGTCTATTAGGGAACCTAATTTGTTAGCATTCCTCTTGATAAGAATGGTAGCATAGAAAAAATTTGAGTTTCCTATCTCCATCTTTGATTATTGGAGGCTAGATTTCTACTTTAATAAAGAATTATATGCTAAAAGTGTATGAAAGTACATAGTCAAGGATATTTTTCTTTCAACTTTAGGGAATTATCTCCAAGCATAATATAAACTTCATTTTAAGCATATTGTAATCCACTTATGGTCTTTGATATTGCAGAAGCTCTCCTATTATTGCTAAAATGCTTAATGCTGAATTTTTAGCATATTTTTTACTATCTGAAGACTTTTCATGCATTTGTATAATTCAAATCTTTTCACACTTATAGCTAATCTTTTTAAGACCATCTCGTTATAACCTTCTAAATTGATTAAATGGTTAAAGAATTTGAATTTGGCTTTTAAGGGACCTCTATCATTAGGTAACTATTCCTCAATTATGCAATGACCTAAAAGTAAGAGGAGACTTAAAAAGAGTCATATTATTGGGATTGCTACACATCTAAGAACAATTTACCAAGGCTTTTATCGAGCATCTTTCTCATGAGCCATTTCCTTTTTTGTCGATTTCCCTAGGTATAAAAATTTCCTTTAAATATTAAATAAAAAAGCATGGTATTTAAGTAATTTTTAAATACATCGTTGAAGTGTTTAGGGTTAATATCAGTTCCTTCAACCTATTAGGAAAATAGATTGCTATTGAAGTCCTTGAGCATGAGCCAAGGATTCTTAATAGTGACATGGATCCTCTTTAAGTCTTCCAAAAGCTATATTCTTTGAAAATTCTAGTTAGTAACATAGACAAAATTAATATGTATATTGTTTAGGTTATGAGAAAGTTGGATAGTCAAATCAATAAACGACTCTGAGAAATTTGAATGGAGAACCTTGATAACACTGGGGTTACAAACTATGAAGATTATCTCATTATAGTGTGCTTTATGGTCTAAATTGTCATCCAATCTTTCCTAATAAATCAAAGGCCTTTCCTATGGTTGTGGACTTTATTTGATTTCCAAAAATCTTACCAAAGATGAATTTCTAGTAATTAGGTAGTCAAAATTATGAATTTTTAGTAATTAGGTAGTCAAAATTATCTTGTTCCTTTTAGGGAAATTCAATCTCTTAACATTCTAGGCTAAGATCATTAGGATGTTTGGGACAGTAAATCCCAGTTTTGAGTTTTCTTCTAAGTTTTATCCTTATTTTCTAAATAAAATCATTTCCCTAAGTAGTGGAATTACATATTTCTTCCTCTACTTTATCTTTGATATTTATCTTGTAATTATCTCATTTTAGCTCTAATTTCATATTGTTAGAGTTAACTTGTTTCCTTAAGGGATGAGCTACTGGTGAAACTATTTTTTATTCATCCTTATGACTTAATGTTTCAGATGGTATAGGATAACCATATCAATTTTTCTTTAAGTTATTAGTTACTAATTAATTGTTATCTCCTTGTCTAATAGAGGTACATCAAAATTTTTAGACACTAAAAGAGGTTTGCGCATATTTTCCAAATTCATCCTCATAAATTCATCGTATTCATCTGTAATAAACCTTTTATTTATTCTTTCTTAATTGTTAGTTTGAGTGGCTTCCACTAATGGTAAAATTTCTGAATCAATCAATTCCCTAGTCTCATTCAATCTCCTGATCTTTAGAGTTTCAAGAAGCTCTCTCTACCATTCTATTTACAAACACACTCGTGCATAACCAGTTCTTCTTAAACTAGTTATATTCTCATCTAGTGCAAATTGGTTTGCCTAAAGAACTAGCTAAATAACTAATTTTGTGGTTGACGAATATCTAGAGGAATATTATAAAAATTGAACTAGATAGGGATTTGTTTTAAGCTTTGTTTATTAAGTGATGTACTTGTCTTCCATCTTTAAAGAAATAAAGGTTTACCACTATATTGTTAGGAACCCTGTTCGAGCAAGTTCATCAAGTTAGTATCACTACTAAAATTGAATAAGAAAAAGTCTTCTTTTGATCTTAGATCTTCTCTAGGCCCATTTTTCCCATCTTGCTTGTATTTAGGAAAATAAATGTCCTTTATGAATGAGACATCTAATAAGGTGGTTGACGACCTATTAGCACCAACTTTCATAATTTCCATCAAAGGAGCTACGATAATTGAGTTTACACCTAAACTTGGGGCAAAAACCTAATATTTTTAAAAGAAGAGTAATCTTATATAACTTGGCACTAGGATATCTTCGAGACTTCATGAGCTAAAGTAAGTTCTAAAGGAAATGCAGAGTTAGGTTGAGAAAACTTAAGGTTAGGAAAAGATTGGAATATAAGAAAATAGTAGAGGGAGCTTGATCAGAGAGAGAAGCAAAATCTATTTTTAGGTGAGACTCTACTTAGGATAAGTTTGAAGAACTAGTACAGGGGGAAACCATAATGTTGATCCAATGTTAGGGAGCTAAGTGAAAGAAGACAAAGAGGAATGAATGTGCAACTATAGACGGGAAAGTTGACATGGAAGTTGAGAAAGGGACAAATTATAGACCACATGAGAGGTAATACTCGGTTCAGAGCCTCCAGGGAAGGAGTAAAGAGGTTGAACTCTCCCTTCTGCCAGATCTGGTTTCATTTCCTAAAGGAAAAGGAGCCGACTTTTGATTAAAGGTAGGAAAGAGCTAGAGATTGTAAATGTAAATGGGAAAGTCAAAAGGACTTTGAACTAAAAAGATTAATGATAAGAGGAAAATGAGTTCATAATAAAGATTTTTTTTCATTATTTCAATTATTAATAATATATTTTATATTTATATTATAACTTATAATTTAAAATACAAATGAGCAACAAAGACTGTTCGGTAAAAGTCCTCTAATATTAGTAAAATTTGTTATAGGTTATTTAGTCAAACAATTTCAACATTAGGTTGTGAATGTAATTAGAAAATTTGTTTAACATATTCATATAAAAAATAATTTGGAACATCAAGGTCTCAATAACCTTGTTTACTTTACTTATAATCTAAAGATGAAGAATATGTATTTTATTGATTAATTTTTTAAAAAATAATTATAGTTTTTATTATTAATTTTGTAGTTTTTATATTATGCATCTAGAGTGGACAGTAAGAACTAAGAAGAGAACATGTAATCTAGTTGATATTGGTTGTATTGACTATATTTATTGGATTGAAGAAGAAAAGGCATCATTTGATCTTGATTATAGTGAACTTGAAAAGGTGATCTATAAAAAAATACATTTGTTATGACGAATGAATTAAAAACATTTACTGTTAGTTGATATCTTATTTAAAATATATTTAAAAATTAAAAACATAATATGTTAAGATAGAAAAAAATTTGAAACATTATTAATTAATAATTTATTTAAATATAGTAAAAAATGTTGATAATAGAAGTATTTTATGAAATATGACTTTTGACTTTTAGATGGTGTTAGAGAATTTGAAATTGTTGACCATAATGAGACATAATCTACTTCAAAAATACAATTTATAATTTTTTTTTAAAATTTTTATTAAGTTTAATTTTAATTAGAATTATTATACTTACTGTTACTTACTTATAAATTAATATTTATACTTTTTATTCATTATATATCGATGTCTTAATGGTCTAATATCAGTTGAGTTTTTAAATTTTAAGATTTTCCTCTTTATAGTTTGATATCTGATCTAGATTTTAAAATGTTGGTCATGATCAAATAAAACGTTACGAAGAACAAAGTCAAATGATTAATAACATTATATATGTTCATGAATTTGATTATAACTTAGTGTTTGTGAAAGCAAAAAAAATTAGAAAATTGTTAAATTTTCAATATACTTAATAATAAAATACTAACTAATTATAATGAGTTCTATTGTTAAAAATACGATGAAACTATAACCTTGTGTATGGTTACTGTCTCCAAAATTGGAGGTAGATGACAAAATAAAAAAATCATGTGCCTCGCAGTGTTTGCTTGCTGACCTTACTAATTTTTGTTCCGACTCCAGATGACAGAGACATAAATTTTTTCTTTCTTCCAAACCGAGGGACAAGATTTCTTGTCCTTGTGACAGAAAAAGCACAAAAGCAATTTCCAGAAATACCCCTCCCCTGCGAGTTGACAAGACACATATGACTAATAATATATTTTTTATGAAATATTTTATTTATATTTTTTAATTTAATTTAATATTTTTTATTTATAATTTTAAATTTATATGACTAATAATATATTTTTATGAAATATTTTATTTACTAAATTTATTTTATTTA
>JAOTAY010000189.1:22075908-22086347 GCA_025629805.1 Erythroxylum baracoense
GAGACTGTTTCCTTATAGACCCCCGGCTGTTATGGTGACTCGAACTCAAGACCTCCTTAGTCTTTAAGTGAGGAGTTTACCAACTAGAACTCAAGACCTTAATATATCTTTGTATATATTAAATGAATACCATGGGACTAATAACAAATAAGGGTGGAAGCCCAGTCTCTCCGTTTGGTCTTTTTAAAATTAATTTAATAATTAGAATTCGAAAGCCAGTAGGTACGACAAAAGCTGTAGAAAGTAGAAACCATTCGGTAATAACTAGTTGGGCCCAGCATCTGCCTTCTTGCTCACAAACTGAAGAAAACGACAAGAGAAAACGTTACCATAGTGCTGGGAGGATACGGATATCACAATGTAGAAGAAATAGAATCCCGACTTAGTTCTAACAACCAGATTTAGATTGAGATGAATCATTATACATACACCTACTACTTTTTGAATTCGGTCTTTGGAGGGGTTGATGTACTTACTGTGCAAAGTTGGAGGAAATTTAGAATTTAAAACCATTTTGATTTTCCCACTCGCTGTCTCGTGACTCTCTCAACCAACATCATTTCGTCTCCGCTTCTTGCCCCGCCATTTGGCTCTACACCACTCGCTAGATCCATCCATCTCTCTCGCGTCAGCTTGGAGGTAATCGATGTCTTTTCTATCTCTGACTATTCCATTTTCTTGCCGGATCTGTCTTTTGCTCAATGTCCCGTCCTAAGATCGATGCTGCTTAGTTCTTGGGCCTGCGTCTTCTTCGTGTTCATCGTTAGGTTTTCATAACTGTGCCTTACTCCATTTTGTGTTAACTAATAAATTCTGTCGTTTATCTTCGATTTGCAGTTACTAAAACGTAATTAGGCTTGTTTTGTGTTATGAAAATGGAGATTCAGCCTTCTCTGGCTCAAAGTTTACGAACGAGTATGTCTTCTTTTCGCTCGGCCACTGGTAATGATGACATTTCTTTGCATTCTTCCGCCTCTGTCTCCAATGGAGATGGATATGACAGTGATGGTTCCAACTTCTCGCAAACACAGTGAGCATCGTGATTTAGTTTCTTCATCTCTTATATTTGAAGCTGTTTTATACTTGCTTTGTTGTTTATTATGTTGAAAACTTGCACATGATCCAGTCCACTTAATTTACCTTTTTCCGGTTTCGTTTTTAATTATCTATTTTTTGTTGCTTTTAGAAATTAAATAGCTTTACAGCTCTCAATAGAGGCTTTCCATTTGCAATGTTAGTGTAGATTCTAAACATTAATGCTTGTATTTAATTGTTTCTTACAGTACACAAGTCTTCTCAACTTCTGTCCCAGCGGAACTTGCTGGTGCTATACCCTTGATTGAAAAGTTTCAGGTACATAACATTGTCATGACGAAGATGCAACTGTTATTACAAAATCTTCTGTACTGAATGTACAAGATTTGCTTAATCTCTACACTTGGACTGTTTTGACATTTTTAACCTACCATGTGATTCTATCGTGCAGGTTGAAGGATTTTTAAGGATGATGCAGAAACAGATGCAATCTACTGGAAAACGTGGATTCTTTTCTAAAAAATCAGTAGGCCCACAAGTTCGGGAAAAATTCACATTTGAAGATATGCTGTGTTTCCAAAAGGTTGCAACATCATATTGCCTTTATGCAATAATGTTCTTATGCAAACTAACCTTATGCAAAGCTAAGTTCCAGCTTCATTGCAGGATCCTATACCAACTTCATTGCTCAAAATTAATAGTGATCTCATCAGCCGAGCTACAAAATTATTCCTAATAATTTTGAAGTACATGGGAGTGGATTCATCTGATCGAGCAGCTCAAACAAGTTTAGATGAACGGATTGAACTTGTTGGAAAATTGTACAAGCATACACTGAAGCGTGCAGAACTTCGAGATGAACTTTTTGCCCAGATTTCAAAACAGACTAGAAATAATTCTGACAGGCAATTATGTCTTAACTCATGCTTCTTTTTGTTTAGTTTTCTGCCTTCGGCAATCAGTAAATTTCTAATTAAGGACATTCATTCTCCTTTAATTATCTTCTGCTTATGAGGAAAGGATTATAGATTAGTGTGCATTGTAAACTCTTATTCTCTTTGTTAATTTCATTCACCTTGTAACTGCTAACCACTTAATTACAAAGCTTGGTGATTTTGCAGGCAATGGTTGATTAAAGCATGGGAGTTAATGTATTTATGTGCATCTTCTATGCCTCCCAGCAAGGACATTGGTGGATATTTATCGGAATATGTTCATAATGTAGCATATGGCATGAATACTGATCCTGAGGTCCAAATCCTTGCATCAAATACATTGAATGCCTTGAAGCGTTCAGTTAAAGCTGGTCCAAGACATACTATACCGGGACGTGAGGAAATTGAAGCTCTTCTAACTGGTCGAAAACTTACAACAATAGTGTTTTTTTTGGATGAAACTTTTGAAGAAATCACTTATGACATGGCAACAACAGTGTCTGATGCTGTTGAGGTACTTTAATGCCTCTTTGATTTTATTTGTTGCATGCACGCTTTTATAAAGGTAGCTGTAGGTGCTCATCGAAGATGAGGATGGAAACATTCTGATGGCCTATGTTGCAATTGTTCCAATTTCAAACTGGACTGGTTATTGGTTAGTGTTGTTCTTATGTTTAAACTTGGGCCACACGGTGCATATGCTCAACTAAATTCAATGCAGTGTGGGGTTTTCTCTTGTAGCCTTCTGGAATATGAGGAAATAACATACCTTCATTGTTGTCCTTTATGAGCCTACTATTGGAGTTAGACTAGCATCTTCAAACATGATAATGTGATGAGTCAAGATGCTTGTTTATCTTGATACAATAATCATCCTGTTTAAAGAAGGTAAAACAAGAATACAGGGATCTAATGATCATTTCTTTGTGGCTGATCATAGTTTTGTCAAAAGTTGCAGCATTGCCTGTGCATATAATTTCTGTAAAATCTTGACAATCTTTCAACCTCTTTCTGTCACTCTCCTACTTTGGAAGCCTTTTTCTACACTTATGAACACTATTTCTTCTTCAGGAACTTGCAGGGATAATTAAACTTTCAGCATGTTCTAGCTTCAGCCTTTTTGAATGCCGTAAAGTTATTGCCGGTTCTAAATTATCTGATCCTGGGAATGGTATGTACTATGTCATCTTCTTCACTTTAAACCTAAATAGATACAAATTGCTTCAGGAATCTAATCTCACACTTTCCTCTCGCGCAGAGGAATATATTGGGCTAGATGATAACAAATATATAGGGGACTTGTTGGCAGAATTCAAGGCAGCCAAGGATCGAAGTAAAGGAGAAATTGTTCATTGCAAACTGACATTCAAGAAAAAGCTATTTCGTGAATCAGATGAGGCTGTGACAGATCCAATGTTTTTGCAACTATCATATGTTCAAGTATGTAAAACCTTATTAGATCGTTTTTAAGCAGCTTCAACTTTAGTATGCAGTTTTATTTTGTTTATTCAAGCTCATTTTACATCTTGTTTATGTTCTAGCTGCTAAATTTTTGTCCATGATTGTATTGTTACAGTTGCAGCATGACTACATATTAGGGAATTACCCTGTTGGAAGGGATGATGCTGCACAGTTGTCTGCCTTGCAAATATTGGTTGAGATTGGATTTGTCGGTAGCCCTGAATCATGCACGTCAGTAGTTGTTCCCTTATTCAGATGAAGTTATATGTTAGGGGTGTAATTCCCATTGTTGACATTGACTTATTGTGCTTGATTTGGTTCTGCTTTCATAATTTAGTTTTCTGAGAGTGACTGATTTTGTGTACCTAGTTACTCTTTGTTTCAGTGACATTTAATCTGCTGAGGTTTTCATTTTCCAGTGATTGGACTTCTCTCCTTGAAAGATTTTTACCGAGACAAATTGCAATAACCCGAGCAAAGCGAGAATGGGAACTGGATATTCTTTCTCGTTATCGATCAATGGTAAGAACCAATATCTGAGTGTTTCTCATAAATCCTGTTAAAGTATCTAAGTTCAGACTTTCTTTTTCTGAATTATATTCTGCCATAATTAGAGTTTTGAACTTGCTGTACAATTTGCTCTAACTGACTGTTATTGATGTGATTGCTTGATTTAAGCTGCTCCTGCAATTTTGGTGAAACTTTGCTATCTCTTTGAAATGTATTATCCTTGGTCTTGACTTTACAACTTCTGTTTGCCCAGGATGCAACCAAGGATTTGCTAGTTTTTGTTGATTTTTTTCTTCACATAATTGGTATTAGTGAAAGATGAACTTCAAAGTGGTTAACAGTCATATTATGGTCCAATCCAAAGATGTTTTTCAATGCTACTTCATTGCAATAAGAACCAAAAGCTTTTGTTTTCTAGTTCTCTTTTTATCGATACTTTATCTTCATTTTTAAAGTTTGAAAGCTTAGAAGTCATTTGTACCCCATTTGTAAAGATGGAGAAGTTGCTTGAGGTGGGGTGTGTTGGCGAGGAGAGGTAAGGAAAGAAGAGAGATCAAGAACTCCACTTTACATGCTTTGACTCTTGCATGACTGATCTTTCCCAAGCAATTAATAGCTTTTGAATGCGCATTTACTTTTGGAAAGCATCTTATTGAGGCTATCATATTCTTGAATGAAATATTTTTAATCTGAAGTTATTTTTCCATGAAGGAACATCTGACCAAGGATGATGCAAGACAGCAGTTTCTACGGATATTGAGGACACTTCCATATGGGAACTCAATTTTCTTTGGTGTTCGCAAGATTGATGATCCTATTGGGCTTTTACCTGGAAGGATTATTTTGGGCATTAATAAACGTGGAGTAAGTCCCCAGATCATAAACATGGTTAATTGAGCCATTACAGTTGATATTAAGGTTATTCTGTCTATCAATACAGAAAACTGTAGATTTTAGCATAAATTGCTTTGTTGATTTCTCCACAGGTGCACTTTTTCCGTCCGGTCCCTAAGGAGTACCTACATTCAGCAGAGTTGAGGGACATAATGCAGTTTGGTAGTAGCAATACTGCTGTATTCTTTAAGATGAGAGTTGCAGGTGTTCTTCATATATTCCAGTTTGAGACAAAGCAGGTCAGATAATTCCAACATCATCTTGTTGGAACTTTGCAATTCAGTACTCCATGGTTGGTTGACTATATGTACTCTTGATGCAACTAAAATTTCTTAGTTTATCAGGGAGAAGAAATTTGTGTTGCTCTTCAAACTCATATAAATGATGTCATGTTACGTCGATATTCCAAGGCTCGGTCTGTGGCTAGCAGCCCAATGAATGGAGATCCTTCTAGCAATGCTAAGCATCATAATGCAGATGCGTATGAAAGTCGTATACAGGAATTGTCTAAAAGCATAGAAGAATACAAGAAGAAAACTGATCAAGTAAGCCTTCAATTCATTATATAAAATGCTAAGCGGTTCTTTGTACCATCTAACTATAATGATGGAACTCTTATGGTGTTTAAGGTGCTGAGTATGAGACCTCAAAGATTCTTCTGACCAAGATGAAGAGGTTAAAAGATTGAAGAATTCATTTTTCTTAGTTTTGAAATATATTGATTATTGGAGCTAGTAATCTACCTAGTGCCTTTCTTACCACTCACTACCAACAATGTCACGTGAATGTGCCTTGGTTTTCATGTTTGAGATTGCATGTTTAGTTTACTTGATATTTATATTTACCAGCACTTACTACAGTATCATTTGCTTGTTCAGAGCTATGCCAAGGCTTTAGCTAAGTGTAAAGTAGCCTTAGATGAGCAACCTGGACTGATATTTGATTCATTATTTCTTCAAACGAATTGCGTTGAGAACAAATAAAAAATATTTTCCTTTAGATCTGTATTGAATTATGGGTTAAATTGATTCAGTTATTGGAAGAATTGCGTGAGAAGCAAAAGCAGGAAGTGGAATTGCAAGAAGAATTGAAGAGCTTGAGAGTTTCCTTGAGAACTGAGCAACAAAATATAGCACAGGTTATGAGCGAATACGACAGGCTCAAGGTGTTGTTTTCAGAAAAAGATACAGCACTTCAGGTTAGTGTAATTCATCCAGAGTTCTTAGCTCTTCCTTTTATCCTATGTAGATCTCTCTTGAATATTCTAACTTGTTGAACTTTTATGTGCTAGGCTGCATTGATGGAGAAGAAAAATATGGAGAAAAGTTTAGCCGACCTCACTAATTTAACAACTGAAAGTAAAACCAAAAGGGACGCGGTTGGTTCAGAGAACCAGGTGAAATCATGTTATCTAGATTGGCGTGTTAAAATTTTTTTTTTTTTTTTTGATCTAGTTGATTTTATTAAACTGGGATTAAGTTTTCACACTGTGTGCTCCGGTGAACTTTTTGATATGGAGAAATCACTTGGACTATGTGATGCAGTTATCCAACAAGCTCGAGGATGAATCAAGACAAAGGAATGCCGAATTGAATGCAAAAAAGGAAACTGTGAAAAGATTGACAAATGAGAAATCATTATTAGAGCAAAAGATTGCTCAAATTGAGAGCAAGAAAATTGAACAGGTATAATCACAAAAAATCAACTTTTATTTAACTGAACTTCGTAAGAAATTGGTTAATTTCTCTTTACACAGATTGAAGTTCTTGAAAAGAACTTTGACGTAGAGCGAAAATCTTTAAAGCTCCAAGTGACAGAGCTTGAGAAGAATCTAGAGGGGTTAACACAAAAGTTAGTGGCTTTGGAATCAACTCTTACAGCAAGGAATGAGGAGTTAACTATCTGGCAGAATAATTTGAAGGAATTAGAGGAATTGAGAGAAATGAAAGAGGTATCATCTTTTAATGAATCTTTATTTCAGTGTATAAACTTTGTTCAAATAGAAGACTTGATTGGGCTGTTTTACAAATATCCATCGGATTCATTAATGATAAGCATCTGTACCTGATAAGTTTCGCTACTTTCAGGACATTGATAGAAAGAATGAACAAACTGCAGCCATATTGAAGATGCAGGCAGCCCAACTTGCTGAGCTGGAAATTATGTACAAGGAAGAACAAGTTTTACGAAAGCGCTATTTTAATACCATTGAAGGTTAAGCAACCTTAACACTCAGTATATACTAATATAATATCTGGGATTAAACTGCATAGTCAACATTCACACTGATGCCCCAAAATTAGAAACAAAAAGTTTTAACTTGTCCCTCCCCTATTTTACTCTTTTTTATGTAATTAGTTTGTCAACCCAAAAGTTGATTATAGATGTTCTTTTAGTTGTTAAATCAAAAGGTTCTTCTTTTAGTAAACTATATCTCCGCATCCCATGTTGCCAAATAGGAGGACCTTCTCCTGTTCAAATTCTTGACTTAGAACTTCAGATCAAGTTAGAAGACTTATTCAAACTTAGTTCAACCTCAAATTAACTGTGCAAAATAAATCATGGGACGCACTTAAAACTAAACAGGTTAGTAATCTGGGACCTGAGTTGCTGATCTACGATAGTCTTTACCTGACAAGATGAGTAGGAGTGAAAATAGAACATCAACATATTGCATCCATAATTTTCTGAATATCCGAAGTCCAGTGAAGAGAGATAGTGATTCTAGCAACCAGGTTTGTAGGCCATAAGGAAAAAAAACGAGGAAGATCAAATTTGGTAGAGAAGAGATAGGGAAAGATACTTCTCACAATGGGAATGAAATAGATAAATGTAGAAAACAACAGATGCAAGTAGTAACCTAGGCTGCCTTAATAAGGAATTACATCACATAGACTTCAATGGTCCATTCTTGTTACCACCATTCTAATGTTGCTGTTGCGTCTTCTCTTAATGTCTTTGCTATTCCATAACTTCTGTTTTGACTATTTAATTCATTGCATAACTTCTATATTGTTATTCAAGTATGATTTCTTATAGTGAAATTAACTTGCTATTCCATTATCTTTAGATATGAAAGGGAAGATCCGGGTATTTTGTCGGCTAAGACCTTTAAATGATAAGGAAATTTATGAAAAAGGAAGAGACCTCCTTACAAGCTCAGATGAGTTTACTATTGAACATCCATGGAAAGATGATAAAGTTAAGCAACATACATATGATCGAGTGTTTGATAGCAAAGCCACGCAGGAAGATGTATTCGAGGATACAAGAGTGAGTTTAACCAGACTTCTGTGATTTATCAGGGTCATTTATCTGGAACTAATTTGCTGACATTTTCCTTTTTCCTTTTTAATATGATTAGTATTTAGTACAATCTGCTGTGGACGGATACAATGTTTGCATATTCGCTTATGGTCAAACTGGTTCTGGAAAGACATTTACTATCTATGGTTCTGAAAGTGAGCCTGGATTGACACCACGAGCAACTGCTGAGTTGTTTAAAATCTTGAGACGAGATAGCAACAAATTCTCATTTTCATTGAAGGTAATTTGACTTAAGGAACATTGCTTCAGCCAATAATTTGAAATATTTTTAACTGTCTCACTAACTATATCCTTTATCTGTTTGATTCCGTATTCTAAGTTAGAATTTCTTTGTGTTATCGCTTTACTACAAAAAATCAAAATGAATGAGAAACACTGTTAGAGCGCTTGGCTTTTGTAACATGTAAGTTTACTAATTACAAAATGTTGCAGGCATATGTAGTAGAGTTGTATCAAGATACTCTAGTAGACCTTTTATTGCCAAAGAATGTGAAGCCCTCAAAGCTGGATATCAAGAAAGATGCAAAGGTGACTGTTCGTTCACAAAATCTTTTTAAATGTAGGGAAATTCTTCAGTTCCAGTTTTATATTTTCTATTAATGTGGCTTTTGTTTGTGTTTTTCATGTACTTGAATTTGAATCAGGGTATGGTAATGGTAGAAAATGTGACAGTTGTGTCAATCACGACATATGAGGAACTCCAAACCATTATCCAAAAAGGATACGAACAACGACATACGTCTGGGACTCAAATGAATCTAGAAAGTTCAAGATCTCATTTGGTACTTTCAATTGTTATTGAGAGTACCAACCTACAAACTCAATCTGTTGCAAGGGGAAAGGTATTTTTATTTGCTACACTGATTAAGTCATTTCTTATGGTCTTTTTCCTTTTAATCTCAAATTCAAAGTCTCATTTTATGTCAAGTGCAGATAAGTTTTGTTGACCTGGCTGGTTCAGAAAGAGTAAAAAAATCTGGCTCATCAGGTTGTCAACTGAAAGAAGCACAAAGTATCAATAAATCTCTTTCAGCACTTGGGGATGTGATCAGTGCTTTGTCTTCTGGTGGCCAACACATACCATATAGAAATCACAAATTAACAATGTTAATGAGTGATTCTCTTGGTGGTAATGCAAAAACACTAATGTTCGTTAACGTGTCCCCTGCAGAGTCAAATTTGGATGAGACTTATAATTCTTTAATGTAAGCTTCCTAATTTTATGTTCTTGTAAACTAATCTCCGGCTTTATGGTTTAGATTGCGTATTTGCTGTTGACATTTCCTTCCATTCTTATTCGTGTTTAGGTATGCTTCAAGAGTACGGTCTATAGTGAATGATCCAAGTAAAAATATTTCATCGAAAGAGGTCGCTCGGTTGAAAAAATTGGTAGCATATTGGAAGGAGCAAGCGGGTAGAAAGGGAGACGATGAAGATTTAGAAGAGATTCAAGAACAAAGACATGTGCAAGAAAAGTCAGATGGTCGTCATTCCATGTAATATTTGCTTTTGTATATTTAAGGTTGTATTTTAACTTGGATGGTTGATGGGGGATGCAATGTAACATGAAAGTAAAGGTGAAGAAGCTAAATAGGTTATCATTAATTAAAAAATATCTCGTTTTTTTCAATCTGCGTTCTAAAGCTTTTTAAAAGGTTATAATTGAGTCCTTAATATTATTTTATTCTTATAAGTTTTTCTTTTTATTTAAATTGCAAAGTTTAAATAATTCTCTTTATGAAGAATTATAACTAAAACCTATCAGTTAAGAATAGGCAAAAATGATAATGAAAAGTTATTAGATTGAAAATTTTTAATGAATATGCTTCTAGGCAGAACTTTTGAAGTAATTGGAGTAAATATCTTTTAGAAAATGTCGGGCAAATTATGGCATTGTAAGTTTTTGAAGAAGCAAGCATCCAAACGGCTAAGTCATATCCCGACGGTATATCCTACAGCTGACCCCTGGAACCTTCCCCGTGGAGAATTTGGGTATTTAATGATGCGTCATCACGACTTTAATTCTTGTCCAAGTTACGCTAAGGCTATGTTTAGTTGAGGGGTTGAGGATGGAAGGGGATGGAACGTAATATGCTTCCATTATTTGGTTGAAGATTTCATAATGAAATGGAAGAATGGAAGTGGAGGGTTTCATATTACGTTCCATTCCATCCTAAACAGTGAAAACAAGAAACCTCCAATTCGGAGGGTTTAGGATGGAACGTAACCTAATAAATGTAAACTACCTAATATACCCTCAATAATTTTTCGTAATAC
>JAOTAY010000189.1:22086447-22123135 GCA_025629805.1 Erythroxylum baracoense
AAATATAAATCATATAGAATAAAATATAATATAATTTATTAAATAATTAATAATAATATTTTTATATAATTAATAATGAATTATATATAATTAATAATAAAATAATAAACTTTTTGGAATAATCATTTTAATATAAGGAATATAATAGTAATTTATTATACATTACATTCCATTTCATCTATCATCCAAACAATATTTCATTACATTATATTATAAACCCTTCCATCCTTCCCAAACAACGTATCACTATATTACATTCCATTTTATTATAAACCATTCCCTTCCGTTCCGTTCCATTACCTTCCGTTCCATTAATTAACATCCAACCAAACAGGCCCTAAAGTTCAGACGGCGTTAGTCATGTTAATCAAGATTATATTTCTGAAAATACGGTAATCCTACTCTTCTTAATAATCACCACTTGTGGACGAAAAGTCTTTGTCCAAGCTGTCTATTTCACACACACATTAAAGATAAAAACGTTAAATATTTATCGTTTATACATAACATATAGGTAGTCTGCACATCAGAGAATCTGTACGGTAATAGCTTCTTGTCTCTTCTACACTTGCCGTATACCCCATCTGCAACTCACGTTCGTAGTGAACGCTATATATACGTATACATTCCACCACATTACAATTTATAAGCTTAATTCATTTCCACAGCTTTTTGATGATTGCTTCTACTTCCTCATAAGTTGGACGTATCTTTCTTCTGCATCGTTATTACATAATTGAACATGTTTGAAACTTGTAAGCGGATAACGATACGAGGATATGATGATGACGAAGAAGAAGAACCATGTTCATGATGAAAAGGTGATAATGAGGTTACAACGAGCACATTGCGGTGGTTCTAGACGCAAATGATGGTTTGCTTGCAACGTCTCTAATGCTTGGTGAAGGGGCAGTGTTTGAGGACAAGCGTTCCATGGTGGTCTCAGCAGTTTGCAGGTGTATGTAGCATGGCCATTGTTGAATTTGTTTCCTTATCAACACGGAAAGATATTGAGAAGCTGGGGGTTGTCAAGATTATCCACGATTCCATGCAATAAAATCATGATATTGAGAAGCTAAGTGTAGGAAAAGGAAGAAATAATTGCGAAGGTCGTTGATCGTGCTCTCATCAGAAATAGAGGAAGTTCAGCATTATTAATATAGCAAATCCATGCGCCCTCTAGGAGTATTTACTCCGATTTCTCCTACAAGCAAGGTGATGGAGAAAATGCAATGAGGAGTCGTCCTGCAATGTTACAAGCATTGTAAAGAATATTGTACTGGTACCAGTATAGATACCGAATTTAATTCGGATATGGTACTGTACATATATCAATCAATACTATTTTGGGTAATTTTTTAAATTTATAAAGTAGTTCTTGAATTTTTTTTAAATTGCAAAATAGTCCCTCGATATATTGTACTGTATAATTTATAATTTTATACTAAACCTATTACAAAAAATCATAACAATAAAAATTTAAAATAACAATAGTTTGTTTATTTTTAATGATATTACTTTTCACATGTAAATATTAACCACAATTAATATGAAAAAGATCATTTAATCATCATATAAATATAAAATTAAGAATAATATAAAATATTTAAAAATTTTACAATTTCATCATATAATAAATAATAATTACGTCAAAATATCAAAAATAATAATAAATATCTATGGCTCTCTAACTGTTACAATTTATACAAGAATTTGTGCCGATGAACTAACTAACTGGAAATAAAACCTGAAACAAAAACATTTATGGTTATATTTATATTGCATATAGAATTTAACATATATATCAAATATAAATGAAATTAAAAAAAGAGGAGAAATAAAAAATTAGAACTTCATTCAATCAAATATCTGCTCAAATCGCATTAACCTTAACTTTCGTTTGGTACAAAATCCTCATCATTGAGAAGAGCCTCATCATCACTATTATTTAAATTTATTATACTAAATAACATGTCAATATTTTTCTATCCAAGATTATCTTCCAAGTTACTCTTCTACCAAAACATTGATATTATCAAGGCAAATTGGATTTACACAGCAACTTATTCTACTAAGAGTCCTAGTAAATAATAAAATTAAATCATTAAAAAATTACAAGAAATTATCCAACTTAATAATGATAAGAACATACCTTTATGGATGCTTTAAATTGTGTCGAACAAAGACTAAGTCGTTCAATCTTTTATACTGCAATTTATTTCTTTTCTTGGAATAGATAAATTCAAATATTCTCCAAATCCTTTCACACACTATTGCACTAATACATTGACTTAGAATTCAAATTGCAAACCTATGTAATTCTGAAATACTACTTCCGAATTGGTTCTATCAAGTACTGTAAGACATCAAAAGTATCATTATAAACAAAATAATGTAATGATTAATTTTCAACAAGTAATAAAGGTGAAAAAATATATACCTAGATTAAGTTTGTTGCTTTAATGAATAGTAATTGGCATTCTATATTTACCATAAGCATCCTTATAAATCTCCATTTGTGAGCTAAGAAGATCTTGCATCATTTCATGGGCAACATTTGTTGTAATAGGTAATAGCATCCCTATATTAACTTCAACTTTTTTTGTAAAACTTGGTCTGAAATAGACATTAGGATTAAAAAATCTTTGAAATAGATATTAGGATTAAAAAATGACTCAGCTGTAAACAATAAAGAGTAAAGTTGTCTAGCCATCTCTTATTGATGACAACAAGATAAGGTGTGTACAGAGAAGGTATATTTTTCTTATTGGCCTTAATTGCTTCCTTTACCATCTCTATTAAGTCCTAAAAATAACTAATTGTTGCCTTCTCATCACTATTATCTAAACGAAGTACCCTCAATAAAGGGTCACAAACTTGGATGATAAATTGACATTAGAACAAAATTTATTATCTTCAAGTATAGTTTTAGAAATCTCTAATCCAACATTAGACTTAGCATGCTGAGATACAACCTATTTATCACTTGTAAACATTTATCTTAACTCTTTCTTTATTATAATAAAACACTGAAGTGATAAAAAATTAGTTGCAAATCTTGTAATACCACTAGTGAAATATTTTCTTATTAAATTCAAGACCCATGTACTATTATATATGAACTTGGTCATCTTTTTTGCTTTTTGTACAGTTTCATCAATAATAAGAAAATACTTAACATCTCCTATATTTTTCAACATCAGGTGAATATAATATGTGACACAAAGAGTCCAATAAAAAATTATATTTGCTTTACATTGTTCTTCTAGTTATTTTATAAGCAAAATTATTTTCAGTAATGAACTGACCGATATTTTCTTACTCAACTTCATCCACAACTTCATCAAATATTTGAAATAGAGTATCAACATTCATTACAAGGCTAGATGCATCAATAGACTTCAAAAATATTATCCTTTTTGCAGATAAACAAAAAAATTAATACTAGGCTTATGTCTTCTATTTGTCCAACCATTGCACATGATTGAACACCCATAAATAGCCCAAATCATTCTTTTTTCATCAAATTAACTTTTTATTTCTAAATAAAGCTACTCAGAAGTTTACCTCTATAGTCATCAATTGAAAGAGCTTTGTATCCTAAACCGTAAGGTGTTATCCTCCACCACAAGCTGATAATAATAAGATTGGGTGGTATTGAATGCTATATCTCAATCATACCATCATCTAGCCATTTTCATGTCCACGTTATAAGTTTCTTCTCTAAATTGTAAGACATTACAAATTGAAAAATAAGCTTTAAAAGTTATTCATGGTGCTTAAAAATTAGACAATTGTTTTCTTCTTTTCCTAACATCAAGTGCAATATTTCCTTCTTGTTGGCTATAAATACTACCACCTTCAACATCCCTACTCTCATCTTGAACACCAACAAAAAGAAATTTCATAACCTATTTCATAGTTCACTCTTTTCTTTCTATCTTTTTCATGCTAATACTCTTTAAGCAAAGTCTTTATTTGCTATTTGAGACGATGACCTATTTTTTTTACAAGGCTCCACATCACCGTTGATCCTAACTAAATGCTTCTTTAATATAGTGATTCTCCTACCTTTCAAATGATTGTTACAATACAAACAAATAGTATGGTTCTTTATTCTAGGAACTAATCTAGCATGAGCCTAAGCTAGATCATCGAATCTTCTTATACTTAATGTAATTGAAATATTAGGTGTACTTGAACTTCCCTCCATTTTTCTATAAAAATAAAAGAAGACACATATTAAAATTAACTTAATAACTTTGTATCAAAATCAAGTTGTGTATAATAATAGAAAGAAATAGAGCAACAATAGTTTCTTAACAATCATATGATATATACCTGTAAGTGACCTTCATAAATTTATATAAATGATTTATTAAGAAATTTTGATGATTAAGCAACTTCTATTTAAGAAGTTATCATGTTTGTTAACCTAAACTTCAACTATATACATTGAACGCTACATTTCACAACTATAATCCATTTTGTGTGACTACATAGTTTAAACATAAAGTTATAACTCATAATTAAAACTCATTTTGTGTAATTACACAATTCTACTATAAAGTCATTATTATAACTATTTTGTTTGATCATATAATTTAACTATAACTCACGACTATAACTCATTTTGTGTGATTACATAATTTAAACATAAACTTATAAGTCATATATGTAACTCAATTTGTGTAGTCACATAATTCAACCAAAATTCATAAATATAACTCATTTTGTGTGAGTATATGATTCAAACATAAACTCACATTTTTAACTTAATTCGTGCAATATATCAAGAAATTAATTTATAATATATAACATAATTTATAATAAAGACCAACATTTGATTTAATATTTCTGAAATTTCAAACAATAAAACAAACTTCATTTTTGTAATGAATGATTGAATCCCCAATTTTTATAATCCAAACAACACAAATGATAAAACACATCCAAAATTCCAAACACATCTATTTGCTATCCTCAATTTTCAAAATCCAATTTTCAAACTCACAAATCACAATTCACAACTAAAAATCACTCACACATAATAACTTCTCATTATGAATTATCTCAACAATCAATATTCAACATTAAGCAAAACAATACAACATAAATTAGCAGTCAGTAGACTCAGTATACTCCACTACACACATTTCAAAATTTCAATTGTTCAAGGACGAATCAGAATTCAGAATGGATGATTTACATTTTGCAATTGCAATCTTGAGGCTTAAACAGGCAATAGTGGTACAGATGGGACCATGAGGCAACTGGCTAGGTAACTGGTGAGGCAAGGTAGGTGACTAGTGATAAGGTGCCGGCGACGACAGGTAAGGTAGGCAAGGCAACAGGGTACTAGGGTGGGTGGTGAGAGTAGAAGCAGGGTGGTTAGGTGTGTGTGGTCTGGTTGGGGTGTCGAGTTAGGGATATGTTAAAATGTTTAGGGTTTTTTTAATTTACAATTTAGTCTAAAAATTTTTAAAAATTACATTTCAACCCCAAAATTTTGTTGGTATTTCAGTACTGCTTGATATAGTCTAAAATTTTAAAAAATTACAATGCAACTTTGAAAATTTATTTATATTTTAGTATTAGTCAGTAGAGAATGGTATCGAGTAGTATTGACTGATATCCATTGATGGAACAAAATTAATGGGTATCATCCTATTTTTTGGCTAGTAAGATAGGTACTAGATGGTACCATTTAGTATGATACGATACCTACGTCATTGATTTCAGGAGGAGGACGGTAACCAAACAGTTAATGATGGTGATGAGTCTCCGACAAACCCCTACAAGGTTGTAGCAGCATCAGCTTTGACATTTCTTTTTGGTTCAATGGTGCCCTTTAGTCCCTACTGTTCTTGTTTTTCAAATCAAACTAGGATTTTCTTAATTGATGTGATTGTCTATCTTGTCCTAGGTTCTTTTTCATGCCCTTATACCTCATCTTAGTGACTCTCCAATTGACTAATTTTCTATAAAAGTACTTATTGGAGGTTGGATTGCTATGGCAATTACTTATGGCTTGTTTAAGCCTTTTAATAGCGAACAAAATGTACAACTTGACAAGGATCAGTAGTCCAACTATTTCGTCCTTTCTTTTAACAAACCATCAATGAATGATAGGTACCTCGAAATTTACACCTATTATGTTTTTACTTCTTCTTCTCCACTTCAAGATATATTCTACAAGAACTTGAATATGAAATTTTGCATGGATTTTGTAAAAAAATTAAAGAATTTCATTACTTCTCAAACTTGGATGGCATGAAAAAGGAAATATACTTGTGATACATACTTTATAGTTACGATCAAAAATACAAAATAAAAGCTAGCCAATGGGAAAAGTTGCAGCTTCAAATTCCACTTAAATCTCAAACATGTACTTACATCCTTGTAAGCTTTGTGAACTAGTGTATTTCATCTTTATAATTTTTATGAATCAGTAGGTTTTGTCTAATCCAACAGAATGTGTTATGAACTAACACTTGTTTGTCCATTAAATTTCTTTTGGAAAATCTATAATGTCTTTCTCTCCATATTGAGTAAATTCAACAGTTAAAAGTTGTTATAAAGACTGCCCGATCCTTTTTCATCCTAGTGATTATGTCACCTGCCTACTTTAGTTTCACTAGCTATTCCACCTCAGCATAAAACACATTCAGAAGATGTTGTACTGTGGACCATATAGTAATTGAATGTTGACATTGTCAACTTTGCCTGACTATAAGAAATTCTTAATGCATTTCTCAATCTCCTTATTTGTTCTCCTAGGCATGAAAAGGTGGGCACTCCAATGAGTGTGGATATTCCTGTAGTAATTTAATAAGCTATAACCTTCCTGCAGTAGAAAAGAACTTATTTTTCCAAACATTGATCCTTCTTCTAAACATCTCTAAAAGTGGAATGTAATCTTCATATTTTGGTTTTCTGGAAGTAATTAGTACCCTTAGGTATCTAAAAGACAGATTCTGCATAGAAAAACTAGAAATAGAATACAATATCTGAAAGTTTTATACATATAAAGATAGATACATCCTTCTCTTTTTGGCATTGATCTTAAGCCCTGACAGAGTAGAATATTTCTTTAGGGTCTTATTCATAACCTTAAAAGAGTAAAGATAAGATCCACTAAACAAAATGAGATCATATGCAAATGCCAGATGAGAGATATGGATTGCCTTGCACTTATGGTGGTAGGCAAATCTACTATTGCATGAAATGTTATAATGAATCATCCTTAAGAAAATCCCAATTACTAAAGTGAACAAATAGGGATATAATGGATCCTCTTGCCTTATTGCTTTTAGCTTCCCTACATATCTTAGAGGGGCACCATTGTCCAAAAGGTTGAATGATGAAGTGGTTAAGTAGACATTAATCTAGTATAAGAATAGGGAGGAAAACACAAAAATCAGGAGACTATTAAGGATAAAGTTCCATTAAATTGTATCATACACCTTATAGAAGTCTATCTTTACTACACAACTCCTTATGGTCCTCCTAAAGTCATATTCCCTTATTAGATCCCGAATGAATAAGATATTGCCACTTATTGTTTTATCTATAAAGGCTCCTTTTGAAATATTGATCATAGTTTTGAGGGACTCCCTGAGTCTCCTGGTAAGAATCTTGGAGATGATCTTGTAGACTGTATTGCAGCAAAAGACAGGACAATATTCATTTATATTATTTTGATTGATATTCCTAAGAATAAAGTAAATATAGGTTTTATTTAGCTCCCTTAACATTTTCCTGCTCTTAAAGAATTTACATACTATGTTAATGCCTAAGCTTCCTATGATACTCCAAGAGGCATGGAAGAAATGAGCACCGAATCTATCCTGTCTAGGTGCCTTACTTGGATTCAAACTAAATAAGACCTGTTTGATCTTTTGTCCTAAAATTGGACTAGTTAAAAATTCTTTTGTCTGCTGACTTAAGTTGCATCAAAGTGCACCTCAAGATCCTCTCTCAATAACTTTTGGAATTGAATATCTATTTCTTTTATCTTATCTTTATCTATAATAAGGTTAGCATCTTTATCAAATCGGCATAAGATTTTATTTATATTTCTCCATGTTAAAATAGCATTGCGGAAAAAAAATGAAATTGATATCCCCTCTTTAAACCAATTAACTTTAACTTTCTGCCTAAATAAAGAATTGTGCCTTTACAAGGCTAAATTATATTTCTCCAACTTCCCAGTGTCTTTTAAATTTAGCAATTGATTGTTAGGATCTTGATAACACCCATCCTACATCTTTGTAAAGTTCTCTTTAGCAGTTTGTATAATCAAGGCATTATTTAAAATATTCCATATGAAACTCAATCAACTTTTCTCTAACCAACTGTAACTTCCTCATCAGTTGAAACGCTTTATAGCTAGTTATTTCCATCTCCCAAACAACTTTTACCAGGTCTAAAATTCCCTTTTTCTCTGTGAAAAATTTGAAGAATCTGAAAGGAGTTTTAAGAGGGGGTTAGGATTTAGTCTCAGAACCTCAATCACTGAATGGTATAAGCATAAAAGGCCCCAAACTAAGCTAATGGATTGGGAAAATGGCTCAACTATAATTGGGTCACTAACACTCTATCTAATTTTTTCCTTGTGAACCAAAACCCTTGTTTTTTATTTTTTTAGGTATAAAAGTTCCCTGTAAATCTCATATTCATGGCCCCCTAATTGATTAAGAAGTGAACTCAACTCTTTTTCAATACCTCTAAACTTGATTTTAACCCCTTTGCTTCATTAGGACGCAATACATAATTATGATCTCCTGTCAGAACCCAATGATTACTTATAGAGTTTTGAATTATAATCAACTACTCCTATAAAGAGACTCTCTAGAACTCAAAGTTACATGTATAGATAATTGACATTTCAAAAGGAATTATTAATCCCTCCCACTCACATGTAAAATGTATAAGCTTATTAGTGTATCTAAGATTAGAAACCTGGATTAGAGTATTGTTGTAAGAAAACACTATTCTTCCCTTATAATGCTATGTATGATTAGAATAAACTATCCAATTTTCCCATAAAAACTCTAGACTTCCATGAATTCTTTCAGTTTTTATTTTAGTTCTGTAAGCCCCAAAATCACAGGCTTTTTTCTTTTATAGGAAAACATCTCTAATAGTCTATCTCTTCAAAGGGCTATTCATCCCTCTGACATTCTTATATAGCATAGACATTAAAGTTAGGCCTTTTGAGATTACATACCTTTAAGCTTAACCTTCCCCCTCTTTCTTTTTGATTTTCTCCTTGAAGTGGCTCTAACATCAATAAAGCTCTCCTTTAGTTTTAGGGTCATATTCTGATTTGGTAGAATTTCTCCCCTTTATGTCTTCATTCTTATCTTCTATAACATTCATATTTAGAGGCTCGACCTTTCTTAAGTTTGATATACCCATTCTCACTAGAGCTGACTATAAGAGAAGTGCCTCAGGTATAATACACCCATTCTCATTAGAGCTGACTATACCTAGAATATGTTTATTTTCTATTAACATTGCCAATGAATTCTTTGCATTAAGTCTTTTCCCCTTATCTAAGGTAATATGTAAGTCCTCCTCTTGATCATGATTGACACTCTACAATTATTGCTTTAGATTATCTTAATTCTCTTGTTAAATTACTACTATTAATTCATAATAGTTTCTAATGGAGAATATTCTCCCTGTGGGTCTTTAGAATTTGTTATTTATAACTGGTTTTCAATTATATGTTAGATGAACCTCAGTTTTGACTAAATTTCCACATTCATCAAATTTTAACACAGATAAAAACTCTGGAATTTCATCCTTCTTTTTAACTTCTACACAAACTCTTGCATAACAAAATTTATCCATTTTTGCAATCTAAGAATTAAAGTATATAGGCTTACCTATTGAAATTTCTATGAAGCTTAATCCTTCCAAGGTCCAATGCCCAATGGCATGTTATGAAAATATATTCACATAAGAAGAGTGTCAATCTTGGCTTTAACCAAATTCATTATGAGCCTCTATTTTTAAAATAACATCGGTTGACTTCTGATATGTTATAGCTCCTACTCTAGGATTTTAATCAAATTGACGTCTTTAGAGAACTTAAACATGAAAGTGTCTTCCTTGGTGAGCAATATTTTCTCTACTTCCTTCCTTCCTCATTTAGATGTGACCTAAGTCTAAATTTAGGGGAAAGAGGGCCTTTTCCCTAAGAAGTATCTTATTAGAGAGGATGACTAATTCAAGGCTCCTACATGTAACATTTCATTTGGGGGTGACACTACCCTATTAACTGTAAGAGTTTGGAAAAACATTAGTTTTTCACTGACTAGAGAGTGAACTACCAGATTCCTCCATAATCCTTTAGGAGATTGACTTTTCATAGCTAGTAGAACTTTTCCTCTTTCCTTAGGTGTTCCATTACTTGATTTCTCAAAGTTCAAGGATTTTTTAATCAAGGAAATTCTTCTTCCACTGAGGGCTTAAGGTTCTCCATTTTTTCATTATTGTTTCAAGCCCTAAGAGAAGGGGCTAAAACTTGATTTTTGGTTGAGTTTAAGTTTCCATTGCAAGAAAATTCCATAAGGGCAACCCTAGAATAATTAGTTAAATAGTAAGAACTCATAAACATATTAGCCCAAAGAGGAGAGAGAAATGCAATTATTGTTTGGCTCTTAATTGTTCTTTTCCCCTAAATTCAAGAAGACCCAATGGACCTTTTATCATCCAACACCTATAACTTCGATACATTACTGCCTAGATATTTAATAGACCTAACCATGTAAACATTATTATGTGACTATTTGTTATATTAAATAAAATTTTTATTTTTATTAAAATATTACTTTTTCTATCTATAGTAAGGATTAAATTCATTAGACTTACTTATGATTTTGCATATTGTCAATGTATTCTTTAATCTTTAACAACTATCTAAAATTCCTTTATAGTTTTGTTTTTATAACACCCATTTCAACTGCCATTATATTTTATTAAAACCCTAAATTTAAATTTCAAAATAACATTATTTTCATTTCATCATATATTAGTGTCAAGTAATGAACAATGTCGTGTAAGTTAAATTATTATACCCTCATGTAGTGTTATATTTTATCGATATGTTCTCTAACTTTTAAAAACTATAAATAAATCCTCCTATAATTTATTTAATAAATTACATGAATTTAGCTCCTATATTTTTGTTATGATTCTCATAATATGACGAGAATCATTAATTCACAACTCCGTTTATATTTTATAGATACAATATACACTGTCATATTGGAACTTAAAGAACATTCATTTTAGACTAAGCTTGGTTGAAGGTCTAATAATTACTAATTAAAGTATTAAAATATTACATTATCTTCCAACCTAACAAAAAAAGAGAAAGAGAGAGAATTGTAGGGGTCAATCAAATAAGTGTGAAACATCATTCATAAATATATCACTTGAAGGTTTCTTTTGATCTATCTCCTCGGTGGTAGCATAAGGAAATTCAGATCTATATAATTTTTCCCTTACAGCCATAAGAAAAAAACCATCTAAGAATTGTTTTGTCAAAAATTTTAATTGTAGGTTTTAGTTTCAAAATATAGATATTATATTAAAAAAAGATGACTCAAATTATACAAACTGTGACATTAGAGAGCATATAAGATACCTTTTTATCTTAAATTCCACATTCAACATAACAAATAAAAATCAGTATCATTAAGAAATTAGCAACTTATGAAAATAAAAATATAGCATTATAAAAATATAATGAGCAATGTTGCCTGAGTTAAGTTCATAGATGTTATAAAAACAAAATTATAGGGGCGTTTTTTCTAGTTCTTAAACGTTAGGGGGTATATTGATAAAAAAACAAAATCAAATGGAGGCTCTAGTGAATTTAACTCATACAACATTGATCATTAGTTGGAACTAATATACCATATGTAATGCTACGTAATAAAATTAATGTCATTTTAGAGTTTGATTTTAGGGTTTTTAACAAGAATTAATGGTAAGGGAGATAAGCGTTACAAAAACAAAACTATATGCAGTTTTTAATCATTTCTAAAAGTCGTGGAGAACATCAATAATATACAAAACCATAGGGAGTCTGATAAATGAGACCTTAGAATAATTGCAGTTACTCTTAACTACAATTATTATAAGGTTACATTTATTATAACTACAAGTGATGGTTCTTAATTTTTAAAACATTTAATATACCAGTCCCTAAACACAATATAGAAGGATGAGTATGAAAAGGACATGCAAGGACTTAGTAACATATAGATTGATCTATGTATTACTCTTTCAAAAGCAAAACACTTTGTGGCTTGCAGGTGGTAGTTACCTGTGGATGCCAAATTAGATTTAAAAGATAAAGATAATTAAGTAATAGTAACCGATCAATAAAATAGTAATTTATAAGGTAAGGATAAATATGTGCATTGACCCATTATAAGTTGTCAATCTTTTAGTAAAGAAAAAGTTATTCTTGTTCAATTTCCTCTACCTCGACAATTCCACATTTAGATGAGACATTCATCACTTTATTGAAGCTGGAAACTGGAAACTACCACAGTCTTTCTAGAAAATAAGTTTGCGAGGGTTTGTTTATGTATTTTGATATTATCATATGTTATGATCTAATGTTTATGTTTTTTCTAATAAGAAAGTACATCAATAAGCTATCAAAAAAATATTTCTACGCCATTTGTTTATTCTTTTTTCTAAGAGGAGTATTATGGTTCAAGTAATGTGTATTTTGAAATTTTTATCACAATCATGTATTATAACTGTAAGTAAATCATATATGAAAAGACATCTATTGTAAAATATTTATAAAAGATAAAACAAAATATAGCAATTAACATGGCCCAACTTAGCTCATATTTGTTTAGAGTGAAAGTTGGCATAGTCAGGAAAGAAGAACAGTTTTAAAAGAAGAACAAGGAAAAAGATCGTCCCTTTTCTAATGTTGAATCATTTTGGTTAAGTATCTATATGGTTTGTAATATAAATTCATAAGTGAATACTTACCAAAAATTGGAAAATGTAGTACCATGCCTCATTACATTTCAAATCATGCTTATGTAAAAAAATACCATTACTCATTCAAAATAAGCAAAAGGGCAATATAAAACCTCACATTTAGTAAAATTCAATTTAAACCTAAACATTTAAAAACGTTCAAAAAGAATCCTAATGTTTTAAAAACGTTCAATTTGAACCTTAACTTAATAATCTTATCAACTGTTTATTCGAATGTGTTTAAGGGGTGAAGAGTTGGCTGCATCAAAACGAGGTAGATTTATAATTCTACCACCTTAAGCAACATCTTCCCATATGCTGATGAATACAACTACTGCCTCAAAATAGTTGTGGGATATGCAAGTCCTAAGGACCATCCCACTATACTCAAAGTGAGTAACTTAAATAAAAGTAATAGGGCCATTATATATGAACACATCAAACAAATAAACTAATTAAGATAACTTCCATATGGTTTTTCGAGAATTTCTAACATAGCACCTTTAGCCTTTACTTACATGAAAGGAATTCCCTCGTTATTGCAGTCTACAGGGGAGTTTCTGACCAATCATTTGACTAAAAGTTAAAACATAGTTAAGGTTTTAGATAATGATTTCTTAAGATTTTGGAGTTTCTATGTGCTGTTAGTCTTCAATGTTCTAGGGTAGAAAAATAGTAGTGGTTAGAAACATCAATACGTCATTTGATTAAAAGAGGAGAATAAGAAAATAAAGAAGATGGTTAAGTGTTAGAGAAAATGGATTGGCAATGCTTTGGGAGAACTTTTATACTTAAATCTTCTTTAAGCTTTACAAAATAAGACAATAACTTTTAGAAAAGCAAACAATGATTATTTACCAAATGATAAGGAAGGGGGCAAAGAGGAATTGCAAAGATAGCATTGTTTAGGAACTAGGTAGTAGAAAGAGTTACTATTATAGCACTTTTGCTAACTAAGATGCATATCTAGTAAGGAGGTCTATAAATAAATAATAAAAATATCATCTATATTTTTCTAATGGACAATGGGGAAGTTAAGTCAAAGTTTAAATTAAAAATGTTACTGTTATTTTTGAATGTTTTGAAACATACAAATTTATATTGAATTTTGTTGAAAGCATTAGGGTTTAATTGATTTTCTTGCCTTTAAAATAAGTAACAAGTTTACTTATATATAAGAATACAATGATTGAGTATAAAAACTACCCTAATTTAATATAAAATACATTAAGACACAATATATGTAAAACTAATACTATTTACAAAATATCGTTAATTATTAAAAATTTATTCTAACTACAATTTAAAATGTAAATACCATGGATGAGTACAAAGAATAGCATAGATGAATACAAAATATAGTATGACAATATACAATATGCCTATGTTCAAAAAGTATTATCATTCATTACAGATAAGTAACATATAGACTTTAATGTCATTATAACATGACATATTATAAAGAATATCATGTCTTAATACAAACTATTCTAAGACACTATATATATATTATCGTGCAAATGTACCAACATCCATTCCATCATTCATTATATATAAGTTTTGTTGGACATAACTAAACATGAATATAATTGGCAACTAAAAGTTTTATTAGAGATATCCAACATAAACATAATTGACCATATGTATGCGTAATTAATCATTTTTAATAAAATATTATATAAACACGAATTGGTATATGGGTGTATGCCATTCCGTGTATTTCATATAGACCATTCAAAAATTTGAAAATTAATATGGTTGATCATATAGATGTATAGTTAATCATGTCTAATAAAACCTTGCATAAACACAGTTTGGTACAAATTGTGTGCCAATCCATGTCCTTGATATTGTGCCTATAAAATTTTTACGATAAATATGGTTGATCATATAGGCATGTATTTAACCCATCAAAACCTCTAATGAACATAATTTACTACACAAACATATGCCAATTTGTGTCCTTCATATAATCCCCTAAAAATTATAACATAAATATGATTAACCACACAAATGTGTAGTTAATTATGTCCAATAAAACTTTAATTGGACATGATTTGGAATGCAAATATATACCTAATTACATTCATTTTATAAATTTTGAATGAACTATATGAAGGACATATAATGGCATATACTTGTACTTATCATTGTAGATTGCGTTTCTCTGTATATTTAAGATTTCTAGGAATGAAAAATTTGATAGAAAATGGAAATATTACAAATATGTGTGATATATATCTTAAATATTCAACTAGTGGAGTTTGAATGATATAAGCTTACTTTTCATATATAATTGCCTTAATTTTTTAAATATAAAAGGCTAAGTAGCAAAAAAGATAACATCTCTATGAATAATTCTATAAGAACTGAAGTCCTTTAATTTTTCACAATCTTCTTCTTATTAATAGATAATCCTTGGTGTTTCTTGAATGAATTTAGGGTAGTCATCAATGCACAAATGGAATTGGCATCTATTTCATAGAAGAGGAGTAAGTCATTAGCAAAAAACAAGCTGCTAATCTTTATATTTTTGCATTTTGAGTAAAATTTAAAGTGCTTATCCTCGCCTATGGTTAACTTGACAACTCTTGAAAGCAGGTCCATACTTATTATGAAAAGATAAAGAGGTAAAGGATCTCCTTTTCCTAGATCTTTTACTCCCTTAATGATTTTCGTTGGTTCTTTATTTATTAACACATTAAAGGAAGCTAAAGCTATGAATTACTTAATCCATCCTACAAAGATGTTAGGAAACTAGAAAGCTTTTGTGATGTTAATCAATAAATTCTAATTTTAAGGGGTTAAAGGCTTCGTATAAATCAATTTTAGGTGCATAATTTTTTATTGCATTCTTCTTATTATAATCCTTTGGCAGCTCCTAGGCTAGTAAAATATTATATTTTATCTACTTATTCTTTATAAAAGAATTTTGGGATTCATCAATGTATTTAAAGATGAAGTTCTTGAGCCTGTTAGAAAGTAACTTTAAAATGAATTTGTATAAATTCATACAAAAAAAGCATGAAATCTTTCAAAACATAAGAAGGAACCTTAAAGATAAGGTAAATGAAAGTTTTATTAATATCCTTCTTTATGATATTATGGTTGAATAATTATAGGATTGCTTCAGTCACCATTTTTTTAATAAGAGGTCAAGCTGAAAATCCATTCATCGCACCAGGGCCTGGGATTTTTTAAGGTTAAAGGAAAAAACACCTCTTAAACTTCCCTAGCAAATGAAAGGCCTAGCTATGTATCGACCTTAAAGTTTGTAATTCTCTCTTTGATTATAGATTGAAGAGTGCACATTGAGGAAGAGCCTTTAGTAGGAAGAGAATTGAAGAAGTTGAAAGCTTCTTGTAGCAATCCCTCCTAGTCCTTGACCTTAACTCCTCTATCATCTATAAGGGAAACAATTCTATAACTATTTTTTGTTTTAAAAACTAATTTATGATTAAAGGAAGTGTTATTATCCCCATCCTTCAACTAATGTAATATGGCTCTATATTTCTAAAGAGAATGATTATTTTTTATGCCTGGGAATATTCAATCGTAATTGCTTTCTCCTCAAATTATAGTGTCTCATCTGTTAGGAAATTACATAGATTATAATAAGATTTATCTAGCTTTTCCCTGGGAATATTTGATCGTAATTGCTTTCTCCTCTAATTATAGTGTCTCATATGTTAGGAAATTACATAGATTATAATAATATTTATTTAGCTTTTCCCTAGTTTCCACAACTGGCCAATTAATGTTTTAAATACCCCTTTTAAAGCTTTTAGTTCATAATTGATTTTTTTATTTTTTCTTTGTATAATACCCCTTTTAAGTCCTTTGGTTTATAATTGCTTTTTTATGTATTTTCTTTGTAAAAAAGAAAAGCTTATGGCTTTAATCTTCAAATTTGACATTTTTTGTAATTACTTCCTCAAACCCTTCCATCTTAGCTACCATATTATTGAATTTGAAGGATATTTCACTCTTAAGGGGGAGATAAATTTTTGGATCACTATAGGAGTATGATAAACAAAATATAGGGTTGTGGAAAAATACTAAACTATATGGAAAAGTAGACATCCACAAGTCAATCATAAAGGCCCTGTGAATCTTTTTCCTTATAGTTTGTTTTTGGTCATTATTCTAAATGTAGAAGAGTCCTTCCATTTTCAAGTTTGTGACCAAAATGTTACTAGCACATGTTCTAAAATCTGGAGAGAAGTTCCTAACAGATGAATCTCATTATACTTCTATAATATGGAGAATAATATTAAAATCACTAATAAGGATCCAAGATGAATTGGTAGTGGCTCCCATGTCTTCTAATTTCCTCCATAAATTAGTTCTCTAGAAGGTAAGATTAAAAACATATAACAAAATGATATGCAAGTCAATTATTTCTAGCTTTAGCTTTATTGAGAGATGGATGAATTGTTCCTCTATGATTAAATGAGTCATTTCAATCAAATCAGGACATACATAGTTACTATTCTACCATTGAAATGTGTTTGATTATTTAAGATTAATTTCTAATTATTTTTAAAAAACCTCAAATTCTTGTAATTTGTTTCTTTTAGCTTAGTTTCTAAAATACGTACCAGAATTAGCTTAACTACTCCAAACAAGTCTAGTATAACTAATTTCTTATTACTAAGCCCTCTTACATTTTAAGATAATATTTTTAATGGTGGGGGATGGGTTGGATCATTTCTTTTTCTTGTTAGATTTTCTCTTACTTATAATTTTGTATGCATTATCTTAATCATTTCTAGATTACTCTTTGTTAGGTTCCAAACAATTGTCCTTGACTTATGTATGACAAAGACTAGAACTATGGGCTTATGATTTTATTATAGCAATTCATTTTTCTTTTAGGCTCTTAAAAGGAGTTTTAAAAGTTTATGTTTGGATAAACCCAATGGCCTCAAGGCTTTCCACACATTGTTCCATAGCTTTTATTCCATCCTTTGAGAGAGATTGAACAACTTGATTGTAAGATTTAATGTTTCATTCAAGTACCATTGTTACAAAATCTTCAAGTTCCTTATCCACATGATCCTTGTCATGATTATTATTATTGAAAGGCCTTGGATTTGTGACTTCAATTACAACTTCATTCAATGGTTCTTCAAGATGTAGCTTCATAAACTTATGGTAGTTACTTGAATTGAACTTTCTACATGTAGGTGGCCATATCTTCTTTTGTTTAGGTTGGACAAGTCTATGATAAATGTTAAATATACTACATTTCTAATCCCATATTTAATGCAGTTTGCTTTCAATTTGAGAGTTTCTTATAGTTTATGGTACTTATTTTGTTTCTACTGTGTTTAGGTCTTATTTGACTTCATGGATAAACAAGAGAAGAATTAGAAATGGAAGAATTGAAATAATTTTAATGGGTGACCCTATAAATCTACACAATTGTATAGGTGGCCCTATAAGTCTACACAATTGTGTGGCTACCCGTATAACTCTCTAAGATCATGTTCTTTATTATTTTTGAAGATTGAAACAAGATTGAGGGATATAGTCATTCACACGATTCCAAAAACCTAATTTGAGCTATAAATGGAGTCGTGTGTATGACCGTGTCCACTCAAAAAAACCCCAAATTTGAGCTATAAATGGATAAAACAAAGAGAAAATAAGAGTAAGTCAAAAAAGGGTTTGTAAGAGGCTCGAGGGGCTCAGGAAAAGACAAATTGATGGCCTAGAACGATAAAGAGAATAAATAATGTATTTGGGGTAAATGTTCATCAATCTAAAGTGGATTTCATGAAGATTAAAATGGATCTGATCATGGTTCTTTTAGTTTTATGTTTTATGGATGTTGATACAAAGTGGCACTTTTTTTTTGCTTAATATTTTGGAGTCAAAGACCCGACTTCCAACTTTAGACAAAAAAAATGCCATGTACTTATCTCAAATATGCTCTGAGCTTAATTCACTGATCAAAATTTAAAGAGGAAGATATTCTCCTAATTGTCCTAACTTTTAAATGCCCTTATTGTTTCCCATTATAATGAACCCAGGCATTTAGCATTGGGCATGCCGTTTTTTTACTTAAGAAGAAGTTAGTGAGTGTGGTTTCCCACTTGACAGCTCCCTCTTTATGAATGTCAACTAAAGGATGTACAATTGCAATACCATTTTCAAGCTTGAGGGTAATACTAAAACTTTTGCATTGGTGTAGCATCATTAAGAACTTGAAGCTAAGTATTTTTTATTGAGACAGTGGTCCCTTAAACATTTTGAACCAAAAGCTAAAGTTGAGGCTACTACTTCTGACTTGCTATTGCCAGGACCTAAGATGGTAGGAATGGAGGTGTTTAAGGGAAGGGGTAGAAAGTGGATAGGTGACAGAGGCTTGAGATTCAACATGTTACCCAAGATAGTAATAAGAAAAATGTTTGGGGAATAGTAACCAAGAAGAACAGTGGAAGGTGGGAAAGTAAAAAGAAGGGAAGGAGAGACTAAAAAAAGGAGAGAACTTGGGTGAGCAAGAAAGAAGAGGAGTCCCAAGCTAGAAAAAGAAGAAAAGGATATGGAGGGTACAAGATGAAGGAGGGGAAGGAGGAAGGAGCAGAAGTTTGAGATGGATTAAGAAATGAAAAGGAGGAGTAAAGGAGATGGGAGAAAATAAAAAAGGCGAATAAAAGGACAAAAACTTAAAAGAAAGAGAACAAAGGAGGGTAAGAGCTGACAGAGGAAAGGGAAACCTTGAATGAAAAAAAAAACTAGAGGAGATAATATAAACCATACAAATATATCGCAAGGAAGAGAAAGTAATTACAAATAAAAATATTTAATGCTTAATTTTAAGTTAAAGAGAATCAAAACATAAATGTTAATTAATTATTTATGAAATTTAATAAATCAATCAAACTTCATAAAAATTACATATGATGCAAGTAACACATCTATATTTTTATTTATACGTCAAAAATTGTAAATAGTAATCATTTAATGAGTATACATCAAAGGTTATCACTATGGAGATTAGAAAGGGGCTTATAGGTTCATTTAAGAATTTACATCAATGTCTAATAAGTGGAGCTTTTAGGATGAATTTTCTAAAAGTTGATTCCTTTCAAAAATAGTGTATGGATCCACTTTATGCAAAAGGATTCTCTATTATTTAAGAGCTTCCATATTCTCTTCCCAACTAATAATTTGTTCAACTTTAGCTTTACGTACCTTTTCCCCTCCACCTCTCATTCATTCATACAAGAAATTGATATATATAACATCGTATGAGAGTAACATAATCCTACTTTTTGCCAGATAAGTCCAAAAGCATATAACTTTTAAACAAATATTTAAAAGTCGATTGTTTAGCCATTCTCACAATTCTATACTTTTCTCCAATCTCTCCTTTTTTTTCCTCTCCTATTGTTTTCACTTTCTCTTCTTCTTCTTCTTTTTATATTTATTGAATCAAATATACATTTAACATTATAGGAAGAGATTTTAGAACCACCTTTTGTTTTATTTTCCCTTCTTTAACTTTTTTCTCTTTTTCAGATACATCTAATATTAATATTTTTCTTATGTTATCAATGCCTTTTTTTTTTTCCCTAAAATAGTAATATTTCTCATTTAGATTAGCTCATTCCTATTTTCATTGCCAGTATAAAGAGTGGGCTTAATCCTTTCGATGCTCATTAATAAAGTTATAGACACTTTAGAATTAGTGTTTAATTGACGAGATTAGTCAACATCTATAACCACTTTTACAATAAAGATAATGGGGAAACTGAAGCATGGCCTTATAAGCACCTTGAGAGCTAAACCTAGTGAAAAGCATAGTAGGTTCTTTGGCTGAAAATGAAATGAGGGAAAGATCAGTTGTTATAGCTATCGAGGATGAAGGAAGGGTGAAAATTGAGTTTTTGATAAAAAGACAATTTATGAGAAATAAGTTTCAGGTAGGCAGTTGAGTCTGACGAGTTATGAGAATTTGAGTTTTATCATATAAAAACACAAACCAATTACCATACCCAAACCAATAGTTGAAGTTAATTATAATAAATTGCTAGTTTATATCTGATTTATTTGTTTAAGATGAGTTTAAGAGCTAAGCTAGATCATTTTATCATTAACATTCTGTTAGTCTAAGAGAAAAGATTTTCCTAGAAAACTACAGGAAGTTTTTTTTTAATAAAAAATTTAATAAGGTATTTTCTTAACCATATAAAAGACTTATATCTTTTACCCTTTTATTTATAAAATGAGGCCTATGATGTTAAGGGGGCATAGCTATGTGTCAATATAAACCGCATCAGAAACTTTTAACAAAGAAAAGAAAATTTTATTCTGGATTTTTAAAAGTACAATAATTCCCACAAGATTTTGAACTATAGAGAATTTTAATAAAATTCATGAAACCATAAAAGGTTGGTTTCTTTTATCCTAAAATTTAATAATATTTTAAGAAATTTAACAACATTTATAACACCATATTATAATATTTAAAATAAAATTGAATAATATTTAGTTTTATGGTTACTGAAGTCAAAATAGAAAAATAATTCATAATAATCTATTTTGGGAAAAACATCATGGAAAATAGAGTCAGCCATGTTAGTACATAGATTTATATGTATAATGTGCTTCTTAATATTTTAGCTTTAATTATATAAATATTTATAAAATAGTGCTCTTTTGACATAAATTTCAAATTAAATCCTTTAAATTCATTTTTATTATATTAGTTTTACAACATGATAGAACAACTAAACAATTGAACATGCAAATCAATATCTTTTCATTTTCTTTAATTTTCAGCTTTGTTATTCATCTTTATTCTTTCATATTTTTTTATTAAACATAAAATGCAATGAATTTGTTAAGTGACATAACTTTATTTGAAGTATATAAAAAAGGGGTTGTTGCATTTTCCTTAAAAAATATTCCTCACATAACATTTTATGGTATTTTTAAATTTATAGTAGGTTATTGATTAATTCATTTTTTTATTACCGAAAAGGGCAAATTTTTCTTTAAATAAAAGAGAAGATTTTTTGGATATGTCCAACGTCCAACATATCCTAGTACACAAGGCTTTCTGTTTTGCGAGGATTTGGCGAGGGTGATCAATGTATGTAGATTTTCATTTGTAATTTTACAAAGAAATTGTTTTCACAATTCAAATCTGTAACCTTATGGTCATAAAGGAACAACTTTTACTAGTTGCTCCAATAAAGATAATAAATAAGAGAATAATATTCTATAATAAAAAGATAAATCAAAGGTGTTCTATCCAAATTGGATCCTTTATCTTTTGATAGTTTTCAATAATTGAAAATACTTTTACAATTTCTAATATTTATTTTCTTTTTAAGTATATATATATATATATATATATATATATTATAAATTAATTAATTATCTATTATAGTATGTATTTTTATATTAGTATTATTATTCATTTGAAATGTTTTAAAAAAGGAAAATTTAAACAAATAAAGATAAGTATAAATTTTTGGTGCTTGTTAAAAACATATAAGTTTTTACAGGGTAAGTTATAAAACAAATCTAGAAGTTTACTCGAAATTGTAATCTTAGTATAAACTTTAATAGTGGTGCTAACACGTTATAACTTTTTTTTCTAACGTAAAAATAGCCCATCGTTACACCCTTTTTTTTAATGGTATTAATATGGCTAAACCATGTCAACTAATATTTTTGTTACGTGTACTACTTCTGTCTCTCTCTCCCTCTCTTTTTCAGCCAATGTTTAGAAATTGGTACTATAAAGAATTTAGCAGACAAAAACATAGCTAACAACTTTGTGAAATTCATGTAAACAATTGTGAACATTAGCTAATTGTGTGTAGACTTCATTAAAATGAAACAAATGGAAGAGAGAGAAGATGATATAAAATAGTATGAGACAGCAAAGTACACAAAACCTATTGGATGAATCAATGGAATCCCTTCGGACCTCTAGACTGATAAAGCTCCAATCTACCTTTCGTCTCCTCTACCAAAGGATTCAATGTTGGATCTTGAGTCATATGAATTTGCTTGATTGTCAATCATAGGATATTAAGCACTTTAACTTGTACAATCTCCTTGTTGTCTAATGCATAAAGGGCAATGTAGAACAGGATAGGCAATCCTAAGATTTAAACAACCTGTTCACAAAATACACAAGTTGAACTAAGCGCTTTGCCCCTCCTACAACTAAAATGGCAGATGGAGATAATTGTATGAGCTAGAAATCTTTGTAAGAGTTGGAGAAGCTTTCCAAGAAGTTTAACCAATGAACTAATCATCCTTGTTTATTGTTTTTGTGGCCTAAAATTTCCAACGGCTTAACATAAAGAAAGAAAGGGAAAGTAAGAGATTCACATGTATAGAGAGAAAGAGAGAGACAGAGTACATGTGTCAACCATATGGGAAAAATAATAGCGACATAGTACAATTAAATTCAAATTATTAATTTTCCAATTGAGAAACTGAGGGCATTAGACATAATTAGACAAAAAATAGGTAATTTTCATAATTAACTGTCACACATGTTACTTACTAAGCAAGTACCTTTTATTAACAATGACATGTCCCGTTATAAAATGAAGGTGAATTCATGACTTTTTATGTAGTCTACCCTTTTCTAAACATCAGCAACTGCAACTATATATCGTAATATTATCACTTCGAAACTAATATACACAAAATTAATTAGGTATTTCTAATTTAAATAAAATATTTCAAATTAAAAATTATCATACAAGACATGAAAGGGTATAAAAATTATCTTAATTGTTAAAAAAAATTGAAACAAACAAATATAATATTTTTTATATCATTTTACTTACTTTCCTATCCTTTTTACCTTATTAAATTTTTGAAAAATTTTATCAAAGAATTCTTAAATATTAAAATATAATTATTATTTTCTTTTCTTGAACTCCCTTACAAAAATCGTTTAATAATGTAACAATATCACGATATAATTTACAATTTATTATCTCCTTAAGTTAGATAAAATTAAGAAGTTTATATATCTACACATACAATACAAAGAGACCTATATGATTTCATATTATTTATACAGATTATTAAGATTGTATCGAAAATATATTATACGTTATAAATTTTAAATTATGTTAACTATTTTTATATTATAATTACGTTTTGAAGCTAATTAATGATCAAGCAAACACACGTAAGAGAAGGTTGAATTGTGTGTGACTTAAAAAAGTTTTGCAAGTTACTTTCAATTCGTATAAAAATAAAGGCCTATTAAAATTTAAAATCAATAAGAGCCTGTCAGACAGTAGAACCTTGTAAATGATAGTAGCCTGGTAGACTATCAGAGCTTGCTAAACGATAAGAGTCTACTAAACGATAAATTTTGTTAAACAATTTAAAACAAAAGGCACTTGTTAAAACTAAAAAGAACCTTTTGTAAGTTGAAAACGGAAGAAGCCTATTATAAAAGTGAATGAGCCTTTTGCAAAAATGAAAACACAAATAATATAATGTGAAAATTTAGAAGTTAAAAAGGGAGAGATGAATGATGCAGTCGATTTATACTGGTTCGACTTATAACTCAAGCCTAAGTCCAGTTTTCAAGTATCCAACTTGAGTGTTTCACTAAAATCCCAAGTATTAATTTGACGAGTCTCTTCAAGCTCATAAGTATAATTTTTTCAAGGTTCTCCAACGTTCCAAACTAGTAGTATTTAGCTAGCTTCTACAAGCTCTCAATAGATGAAATTGTAATTTGCTCGATATGAGCTTCAATGATCTCCCTCAAAAAAAATTTTCACTTTCTAAAGTACAAAAGATTTGATAATGACATCACTTTCAAGAAAATTGATGCTATAGATGTATTTTAAGAGTCTGATCTATTTTCGTAAAAGCACTGGCTCTTCCTTAAGTAGGCATTTCTTTCAACTAGTCATTACTTCACTTGCAACCTTAATCAACTGAATGGATTTAAATCTAAATAACTTCGAAGTCATCTTTGCCAAAAATTTTCCAATAATTACGGACTAATATAAGACATTCATAATTAGTAGGATCCTTTTGGATAAACAATTTCTAATGAGGTAAATTTATAAAGAAAGTTCCTACAAGAAAAGAAGTGTATTTCTTATGATTTTATTTCTTTTTGATAATCAACCCGTTAATAATAAAAGGAAATAACTCCAATGATAACAAGATTCTTCCAGATAATGTGAAATAAATAATGTAAGTTCATTAGGAAGATTCCTACAAAAAAGGAAGTATTTATCCTATGATTTTATTTCCTTTTGAGAATTAGACTGTTAATCGTACAAGGAAATAAATTCAATTTGAATTTTGAAATATTATGAGGTTTTCATCAAAATCATTAATAATAAACCTTGAGTTAATAGTCTCCTCTTTTTTTATGATGACAAACAATGATAGATATATTTTCAACTTTTAACTAATAATGAAGGGTTTCGAAAAATACCTGTAGACTTTATAAGTTTTTACTTATTAGAAGGAGCCTTTCCATTCTTAGTAAGGAGACTATCATTAGCAAATCACAGATTAAAACTTAACAGATTCAGTTAGTAACATATACCGCAGATTCATCATGCTCACAAATTATGCGAGTAAAAGTCATGCAAGTATATCATACATCTTTCAGCAAAATATATCATCATCTTAATTCTATCCCTTTGTTATTATCAAAAAGTAAAGGAAAAGAATGAATCAGGCAAAAATAGCAACAAAGTTATCGAAAAGATTTATAACATGTCATGCTCAAAATCATGCAAGGCGAAAATTTATCATTAACTCTTAACTCTCCCCCTTTGTCATTATAAAAAAATATATCTACTCACCCCCTGTATTAAAGTTGAGAATTCTTCTCAGAAGGATGGATTAGTAACACCAAATGTTATGTTATCAATACATATTTGTACTATAAGTAAATCATTCTCCTTTCTCTTAATAAATAAGGTTTTATCTACTTTTCCCCTTTCACAGTTTTTCTCAAAGAGAAAATTACTTAACCTTTCATACTATGCTCAAGGAGCCTGCTTTAGACCATACAAGGCTTTAGATAACTTCATCACGTAATATGGATGATCTTCGTTCACAAAACCTAGAGGTTGCTTAACAAGCACTTCTTTGTTAATGTATCCATTTAAGAAGGCGCTTTTGACATCCATTTGGAATAACTTAAATTTTCTATGACAAGTGAAAGCAAGAATTCTAATCGACGCTAACCTAGCAACAAGTGCATAAGTCTCATCAAAATCAATACATTCCTATTGATTATAACCTTAAGCTACAAGTCTAGCTTTGTTTCTTACCATCTTACCATTTTTGTCACAAAAATCTTCAAAATTTCTTCGATGATCGCCCGAATTGATGAAATGCAGTATGCTTTTTCAATCTATTTTTTTTTTCAAAACTCTATATTTTCTTTCAATGTAGTGTTATGTGTCTCGAGCTCCTACTATTAACTATCCATTGATTTTCTCTTGTCTCCGTTTTGAAGCATATTTGCAGAAAGTATTATCTCATTTTAGGTGCCTAATTTTTTTTGGTCCTTTTAGGTTAGTAATTTAACCTTTCAATCTCCAAACACACATTTGAGATAATTTCCTCATTCTACAAAAGTTACAAGAATGACTACTATGACCATGTTTACCACAGTAGAAGCACAGAACAGATGAATGAGAATTGAAATAATTTCTACCATGTATTAGGTTTCATCTATTTTGGCTATAGCTACAGTTGGATTTGACAAAGAAGTTCTTATATGGCCTGATGTCATTGTTTTCATTATATCCTATTTCGACCTTATCAAAAATGCATTTACCATTACCAAGCCATGCATCAAGGTTATTCCTTCCGTCAACAAAATTTGGTAGATCTTTTTCTAGAGATAAGATCTTTCCAAAACTTTTCTCTTTCTTAAGTTCTATGATGGGGACTTTTTCTTCTAACTGTCTCGCCTTTTCAAAATCATTTTTGAGCAACGTATTTTCCACCTTAGGCACTCTTTCTTCCAAAACTTCCTTTTCAGAGACCTTTTGCTTATAATTAACCTCAAGAGATATATTTTTGGTCGCCAAATTCTCATTCGTGCGTTCCAATGATTTTATCTTACTCTTCAAAGATGTATCATTACCCTTGGACTTCTCAACATCTTTGAAATAATTCACCGTCAACCTTTTGTACTGATCATACAATTCATGATACGTATTTTCAATTCATCAACTTCAATATCAGCGTCAGAATAATATACCTTATCATCTCCTGATTTAGCCATAAAATAGATGTTGTTGACTTCTTCAGGCTCTTCTTCTCAAAGATTTCAAAATCCTCATCTAACTAGGTTGCTTTTAGTGTGGTTCCTCTTCTATAGGAGGATCCTTTATCTCGCCTAAGCTTGATTTCATGGATCATCAAGTTTTCTTGTAGCCAATCGAGTGAAATAGTGTCTAGATCTTTTACAGTTTCTAGAGCTGTCACCTTAAGTCTCCATTCCTTTGCAGTATCTAGAATCTTTGTTACGAGCTCATCATTGGGATACATCTTTCCCAAGTTCTTTAAGGCTGTGATGATGTTTTTGAGCAGTCCAAAAAATTCATCTATGATTTCTCGCTGTTTCATGTCAATAGTTTTATGTTGATGCACTAAAATACTTATTCTATATTTCTTTACCTCATTCGTTCCTTCAAAGGGGACTTGAAGTTTATTCCACATTTCTTTTGTTGTAGAGAAGTAGGATATCTTTTTGTATTCTTCTGGAGACAACGCACATATCAGATGATGTTTTGCTTTAGCATTTAGTTGTGCATTTCTTCTATTAACATCAGTGCATATTTTTACATTATCGATAGTGGGAAGTGTAGTTCTAACTGTCCTGGCTTGCCAGACTTCGATATCTACATATTGGAGATATATGGTAATTCTCTCTTTCCAATATGAGTAGTTGTTTCTATTGAAGTAAGGAGGCTTTGAGACAGATTGTCCTTCTAAACTTCTCAAAATGTTTGTCATGATCTATCACATGCTGTAAAACACAAAAAGGTGAAACCTTGCCCTGATATCAAATGATAAAGTAAATATATGCAAGGCGGGGTGAATTGTGTGTAAATTAAAAAAAATCTGCAAATTACTTTCAATTTGTATAATGACAGGGGCTTGTTAAAATTTAAAAATAATAAGAGTCTGTTAGATGATAAAATCATGCTAAACAATAGGAGCCTATTAGATGATCGAAGCCTGCTAAATGATAGGAGCCTGCTAAACAATAAATCCCATTAAAAAATTTAAAACATAAGGCGCTTGTTAAAACTGAAAAAAAACCTCTTGCAAGTTGAAAATAAAAGGAGCCTATTATAAAAGTGAAGGAGTCTCTTGCAAAAATGAAAACACAAACAATATACTACAAAAATTTTAAAGTAAAAAAGAGAGAGGAATGACACAGTTGATTTATACTAATTCAACTTATAACCCAAGCCTACGTCGTCCAATCCCCAAGTATCCAACTTGAATGTTTTACTAAAATTTCAAATAATAATTTGACGAGCCTCTTCAAGCTCATGAGTACATATTTTTCAAGATTCTCCAACCTTCCAAACTAGCAGTATTTAGCTAGCCTTTACAAGTTTTCAACAGATGAAAATATAACTTGCTTAATTTGAGCTTCAATGATTTCTCTCAAAAAGAATTTTCACTTTTAAAGCACAAGAAATTTGACAATAATATCACTTTTAAGAAAATTGATGCTATAAATGTATTTCAAGAGTCTAACCTATTTTCGCAAAAATAGCAGCTCTTCCTTAAGTAGGCATTTTTTTCAACTAGCTTTTGCTTCACTTGCATTCTTAGTCAACTGGATAGATTTAAATATGAATAACTTTGATGTCATCTTTGTCAAAAATCTTCCAGTAATCACGGGACTACTATACGACCTTCATAATTAATATGATTTTTTGAATAAACCATTTATAATTAGGTAAATTCATAAAGAAGGTTCTGCAAGAAAAGAAGTGTATTTCTTATGATTTTATTTCCTTTTGAGAATTAACTCGTTAACAATAAAAGGAATTAACTCTAATGATAACAAGATTCTTCCGAATATTGTGAAATAAATAAGATAAGTTCATTAGGAAGGTTCTTACAAGAAAAGAAACATTTATCATATTATTTTATTTCCTTTTGAGAATTAGACTGTTAATTGTACAAGCAAATAAATCCAACTTGAATTTTGAAATATTACGAGGTTATCATCAAACTAACAATTAATTAATTTAAAAATATATACTTATGTCTAAAGCATATAATTTATTATTAATGGTCAAATCTATTTTAATCTTTTGGTCTCAGAATTTCGAAATATTGATTACTTAATTGCAACGTATGTCTGTATGTTTTTACTAAAAATAATCTAAATAAGTTACCTTTCAATTAAGGAAAATATCAACATATACCGAAAATAGCGACAGTTTCGAAAGTAAGAAATAACCTTTAGAAATTTCAAAAACACAGAATTTCTTAAAGATATTGAAACTTACAGCACAGACTCGTAAGAGTTGAAGCCATGGGTGGAAAATAAGAAGCTTGACATTGGTATTCTGTTTTCTCGTTTTACTTTCATGGAAAAGATTTGCCTTAACCTGAATTAAGCTACATTTTCTCTAATTTGTCATTTGCAAATCATACCTCAGACACACCCTTAAGCTTTAAGGTACACATGTTTAGTTTAGCTGATCAACCTTTAATTGATTGCATAATCAACAAAGGAATTATTTTACATTTTTTTATGTTTTTCTTTATGACAAGAAGGAAAATTTTATAGCGTGGTCAATTTTATAAATTTTATTATAAAATTTAAGAAACAATAATAACTTATAATAATCAATGGTGTAGTCTTCAAGTTAAACAATTCTTTTAAAATTTATTGTACATATTATTATAAATTACATTAGCAATTCTGATAATTTTATATTACACTAGTTATCTGAACAATTTATTAAAAGATATTCGCTCTACGTGCAGATGAAATGGCTGGCATGTATAATCAAAAGTTATGTAAGTAGGAGAAAAACAGAAGAATAGAAGCTCCCCTTGATGAGGAAAGAAAAAGGAGCAAAAAGAGTTAAGCTACCGCACGAGCCACATGAAGAATGCAGACCAAAGGGTTAGTGAAACTGAGGCCAAGGCATAAGTTGTTAGCAGAATCAAGGAGCATTCCCCTTCACCAGCACCAAACAATTGGGTCATTGTGCCTGTCATATCAACGTCCAAAAGAAAAAGAAAAAGATTCAAATTAAGACAACAAATACGCCTACAAGTTTCCAAGTTCCAAACTTCCAAAGAAACCAATAAAAAATTATCAGACCTATGTTCATTGCTGGAGGAAGTGCATATTGAAGCAGAAGCACGAACTGATACAGTGGATCCGATGGCACAAACCCAAAATGAACTGCAGATTTGATGATGCCTATCCCAAAAATTGGCAAGAAGATATACCTCACCAATATTATCCCAGTGACGATGGATAACTGGACCCCTGATCCTTTCAGACCTGAAGAGAATCCAATGTCTCTAATTACTGTGCTTTGGGCTAGATTTGACATGTTTTAAGAAACTCAACAACTTGAATGAGTAACAAAATTTCAGATCAGCGCCATCATGTATTATTACGTACCCTTGAGAAGATTTGCCCCCACAATCAAGGTAACTGTTGGAATGGCAGCATCACTGCACGTAGTAAAACATTTTAATTAGACAAAAAGCTTATATCAGTAATTTAGATGACTCCATAGCATTAAGGCAAGGTACTTAACCCAAGCAACGATGCAGAACCTTCAAGTGCACGAAGAGGAGCAGTATCACCAATTAGTATCTTCCTGAACTCAGGTATCAGACCAACTATAAATCCAACAATCTACAGAAAAAGACATCTTTTTTAGTTTAGGCTACCATGGAAAGTACTTGCTGAGAATTATAACATGTAAAATTGTGCTGCGTCCTCCTCATTGGACTTTCTACGAAGCTCCATTGTCTCACATTTCTAGAGGAGAAGAGGATGAGATTAGTCTCACATCAGAACAAAACATTACTACTTCAAACCTCCACTATTTCGTACATACCATTCAAAAAATACTGCAACAGAACGAATCCATAGATATTAACAAAGGGAACTAACTGTAGATTAATTAGGATACTGCCCAATGTCCTAGCCTCATATGTAGACATAGCATGCATTTGTGCTTACCAATCGCGAGAAAACAGTATTAATGGAAGAATGTTGTCGTCTGGCAGCGGAATGAACTTATCAATTTACAGCAGTGGCAATGAGGAATTTATATAATGATTTCACAACTTCAACCAAAAACCTTAGAAGAGAGAAATAGAAATATGGGGCAATTGGAAAAGGATGAAAGATTGTATATCTCATAGCAGATTCATTGTATATCTCATAGCAGATTCACAATAAATGGATCAAAATAGGTACGGTAAACATATACCGCTCCAGTAGTTGAAGGTGCAAATAAACTCCCGAGGTTTAGTCTTGTCCTAATTCTTTGTAATCCCTGCTTAAACTGTACTACAAAAGGAACCTGCCAAAAAACATGTAAGAGATTTTGTAAAGACCACCATATATGGATCGTGTAAATTTCAGATGGATCACCAACATCACTGACGTGAATAACTGCATCTGAAGAATTTACTGAAAAGATTCTGAGGACATGCTCAAGTGCAGAAATTCACAAATCCATAAGACAGAAATTAACCTCCGGTGTTGTGTATTCATGTTCAAGCTGATCTGCAGTACCAGCATTGATTGATTCCTTGTTCAAAGGAAGCAATGGTCCCTTGCAACACGTTGTAGGCGTTTCAGCAACAGACTTCACATCATATGCGAGGGAAACAAGTTTGCTTCCTGCAGAAACTTTTCTTGAGTATACACGCATGATGTTATACACATAAGACCACATGTAGATAGCTCCAATCTGAAATGTAAGGACAAAACGTTAATGATTATGAACTATATCATTGACGAAATTGAGCAATCCACGTCACAGATGAGAAGTAATTACTAATTACTGAACCATCACATGTACGTTAGAGAGAATGGGCATACTGCCATTGAGATTGAGACATAAAGTAATCCATGGCTGTAACAGACATCAACATCACCAAAGGGACTTCCACTTTCTTTACAGACGGCTGGAATGATAATAAGAGGCATGTTCCCCAGATTCCCTGTTCACATCAGTACTCCACAATTAGCTACACAGATATTGACCAAGTTAGAAACAACTTAAAGGGATGTCACAGAAAGCATCTGATTGCTGTACTAGCATAACATTTCAAGGTCTGTTTCTAGCGATGGTTTGTGTGAAATTGTTATTGTACTATGAGGGTTATATAAGCTACGAAACCAATTAGTACCAAACAATCAATCCCTTGATATTTCCTTTTCCCCTCTTATTATATATTCCTTGGCAGCACCAAACATCTGATATTCCAGCTAAAATTGAAGAACAACAATTGGAATCAGCACATTAGATATCACTTCGTCAATTTGAAGTAGACAAATGCAAGGAGAATATATGCATTCTTGAGGTGTATCTGTAAAAGTTGAACTGATCAGCAAAAGAGGTAACATATTCATGGCCAAGAACTATAAGAGAACAGTATAGTTGGTAGTGATGAAGTATCACCAAATAGAATACCAAAAGGATGCAAGTTTTGACTAATTAAAGAAGGTTCAGCCTGCTTTACGTAGCAGTAGGAAGATAAAATAAACAAACAGCTTACAGGGAACTGGACTTTCCACCTGTTTTATTGAGTAGTAGCTTAAAAAAGAAGAGTGCATTGCGGAAATAGGAAAAGAAAAACACACCGCAGAAATCTTAAGTAGCTGCTACAGATCATAAGAAGTATAGCTAATTAAACTGCAGGGTAATATATGAGCAAGTAATTGGGATACTGATGATATAACTTAAATTTTACGCATGAAACCCAGTTCTTGGGCTAGAATTCAGATCTCAGTCTTTCCTCATTGAAATATATGTATATTGCTGCTCTCCAGCAAACAATAAGGAAACAAAAGCAGTAAAAATTTTAGTTTGGTTGAACCAAGAAAAGCACATATTTACCTGCAGCGCAACATCCCAGCACAAGGCCCCAAAGATCTTGAGGAGCTTTGGTTGTTTTAATGAGTAACCAACCAAGCAGCGAGCCAAGTATGAATGTGATGAGAATATTGAGTGGCATGAACCAGCTGCATCATTTCATCAAAATCCAGTGTCTTAAGCAACTTGCTAAAAGCAAAAACATGTCAAATTTGACATTAACAATGGCAACATAAAAATGTTGAGGAAGCAACTTACAGAAGAACCATGCTTCTAAAGGTTATGTATTTCGCCAGGTTGCTACCAACAAGTGCTGGGTTGAATACAGAAAACACAACCTGTGAAATTGAAAAGAAATAGAAATCAGAGAGTACTGATCAACCACACCATCAAACTGTAAAAGGAAATAAAATGAAAATTGACATTAAACAAGGTTCTAGTTCCAAATAGCAGGTTGATAGTGACACTATAGTTGCAGGTTATTATGGTAATTACCGTTGATGCTCCAGACATAATAGTTAAAAAAAAAAAAAACAAAGAGAGGAAGAAAGAAAAGGGTATCCGTTACATTATTCAAATGCTTTCGGGCATCAACGCTCAATATATCAACTCCATCAACGGCGAGAAAGGCGCCGATGGCGGTGAGTAACAGTACTTTGAGAACTGGCATGAATGCTGCAATAACTAGTTTCCCAATTCCCATTATTAGTTTCTTCTGCTTACAATTGTTACAACACGTCAGATGCAGGCGATCATCAACTCAATCAACTATCTGCACGTCAGTTGTTTATGTGATCACTTATTCCATAATCATAAAATGATGGAACTTAACCGAAAAGCTAGAAGCAATTTGTTTCTGAGATTGTGAACGTAAGAGGAGTGCAACGAACATCCGTCACACCCTCTCAGTGACACTCGCATTAATAGTGTTTTGGTTTCTGTTACGAAATATGCGGTGGCGTTGGTCTCTGGCCTGCCCATTCGCTGGCACGTAATTCCTATTTCATATATTATATTATATATTATATAATTCAAAAATATTTTATTTCAAAAAAGACTTTCTGTTAATTATATCTGAAGGTAATCATCAACTAACTATTACGTTTAGAATTTTTCCAATAATTCGATAGAAATTAAATATTAAAATACCTTCTACTACATAAAACCAATGCTATACCAGTATTATAATATAAGAAGTTTCTAAGACTTAGCTTACTGGGTGCTTTTGCGGTATAGTATAGTTGTCCAAATCGGTTTTTGTTTTAATAAGGCCAGCAACTGCAAGCAATTCCGCTGGAGAACGATGCTGCCTCGTGACATCTTCAATCTTTGTATAAACACCGGAGAGTTACCACTGTACATCACATTCATATTTAGAACTCTATTCTCGTACAAAGATAGAGTTTCTGAATATAAACTTTATCTATTCTTTTCGTAATGCGAAACGATTCTCAAGTATAAACTCCTTATGCAATTTATCTCCGTTTCAAATTTTCTATCTCATTTTGCTACATAATAATACTTTGTGAGAAGACAAAATTTATTAGGCGGAGATGGAACAATTATCAGTTTTAAATTCTTTTATTGTAATAAGTTAAAAGTCCAAAGGTTCATTTATTGATTAAATCTCCTAGTTGCCTTTTAACACGAGTTACTTAAAGAATTAATTTCCAACATTTTTTTCACTTTAACCATGTGACTTTATGCAATATATTGGACCAATAATTCAAAAAATCATAACGTACAATAGCCATCGTTCACTTACACAAGTATCATCAATAGTCATAATCCATTATAAGACTAATGCTACATTTAGATCTGCAGTGCGGTAGAGATAAGTACTTATTCATCACAGTTTTTAAACGCAGTCACATGTTTGGATCTGCTGTAAACAATCAGAGATTGGAGAAAAGTGTGGTGCCACCGCAGAAATCAATAAGCAGAAAGAGTGTTGCGCTAGGAAACTGCTTCTGCGATAGAAATTTTACTTTTCATTAATAACCTTCACTACAAGTATTATTTTACATTATACTCTTAATTAATATGACTAATAATATATTTTTATGAAATATTTTATTTACTAAATTTATTTTATTTATATTTTGTTATTTTAATTTAATATTTTATTATTTATAATTTTAAATTTATATGACTAATAGTATATTTTTAATTATTTATACAACAATTAATGGTTTATTAAATTAATGGTCTTTTTAATCATTTTATCTCTTTTCAGCAACCGCAACTGCACTTGTCAAACACCTATTTTCACGTTTCAGTAGTTACTAAAATAGTAATCCCAAATACATAAGTACTTATTGAAGATATGTACTTATCATTTCAGCAGGTTGATTTCAATAGGTTGTCAACCGCCACCGCTCTCCCAAACTAAGCCTAATAAGGGTCATGATGGTTACACACTATTAATTCAAAATGCTTTCTTTATGTGCTACTATATCAATAGAAAGTACATAATAGAATTTACTATTCAGTTATACTTTTAACAACATACATGACAATTAAATACATAAAGAAAATGAAATATTTAGAAATAATATATTCATTAATGCATAAAGAATGTCAGCTATATAAGAAGAACCAATACAATAGTACTATCTAATAATCATCAACACATATAATACTCACATTCGTTGCATGACTAAAGGACATTTTGGACAGTAACCCTTTTGTCAATGGCTCATCTAACATAAAGGGGAGATATTGGGACTAGAGATTCATAAAGGGGACATGGATAAAGACAGTGTTCCCCCACCAACTGGAATTAAGGAAGCTATCCTTGCATCCGATGAGTTGCAAGAGTGACCTACATCTGTAGGAGAGATAAATGCACTCCCAACACCAACCCAGCTAACACAAGCAGCCACCAAAGAAGTAGAGGAGTCAGCGAATACACTGTCTAAGGCTACAGAGACTTTTAATGATACAAATGACACGACAGAACACTCTCCTCATCAACAACTAGCAGGATCTCCAGGCACTGATAGTCATTTAGCTGAGCTACCAAACGATGAGGAGTTTATTAAAGATGCACCCAGTGTGGTGAAACAACAAATGGAGAAGGAAAATCCCCAGAATTCACAATTTTTACAGACATAAAATAATGGGATTGAGGAGTCAAAAGACATACCCTCAAAGTCCAATCGACGATCAACCCAAAGGAGAGCCAAACTGAAGGGGTACTTCCCTTAAATGACAGTGTTAGTATGGAATTAGTGCTTAATAAGAGACTAGTTTTAGTGGGTCTTCTTGAAACAAAAATAAAAGCATCTCATACCTAATCCAGACTGTAGTTTTTGGGTGTTAACTGGAAATACTTCACTAACCACTTGCATCATTATAATGGACGCATTTTATGCCTTTATGATTTAGACTACTATTGATTACAAAACCAATTCACTAGTTTTATACTCAAAACCACAAGTACATGGGGTGTAACTTGTACTAAAGACTAGATATTGATCCCTCAGAGATTGTGTTTAGACGCTACTTAATTTAGGCTGCTTTGTTTGAGAACTAATTTTAATAAATATAAACTGAAAAAT
>JAOTAY010000189.1:22123235-22154585 GCA_025629805.1 Erythroxylum baracoense
ATTGCATTTGATAAGTTAGACGTAAGTATTATAAAACTATCTAATATGTACGTGTTTTCCATATGCCTAAAGCTTTGACCAATAATTTATAATTTTTTGCAGCAAAAGTTGGAAGTCAAGGGAATGAGGACAAAAAACAAAGTACATGTTGCTGTAAAGAAATTTCTTTCTTTAAGATCTAAAGATCAAAGATTTCATTTAAAAGAGCATTATACTAAGCATGGAAAGGATGTTAAGCCGTATAATATGACAGTGGTGGAGTGGATGGATTTATGTGAATATTGAGAGCAATAAGCAACAAAGGTAACTTAATTTGATCACAAAACTTAATTTCACAATTTTATTGACAACTGATTATATTTTAGCATTTATGAATTGTGATTTATAGATATTATAATAGATTTTGTTACGTTTACGATTAGGAAAAATAGTCAAAAAGTCAAATTGGCAAGGAATCAAGTCAAATGTCGATCAAATTCTAGTTCCAAAGCCTTTGTAGCGATACGACATGAGATTGTTAGTTATTATCTTTTTAATTATATTTTACTTTGATTGACATTTCAAAATCTATAATAAATATTACTGGTAATATATTTCTATATAACAGAGTGAGAAAGATGGAGAAATGTGTGACCGGATGAAGCTATGGTATCACACTCACTATGATGAAAGTAAAGGTCAATGGACAACTACTGACTGTAGAGAAAAATGGGTGAGTACATAGTTCATTTACATATATTTCTTAAATAAAACTGTGTATCTAATTAATTCTTAATTTTTCAGGAATTAATGTGTAAGAAATTGGCAGGTTCAATAGAACAAGGTCATTCGATGACAAAGGATGAAGTGTGCGACAAAGTCTTGGGCACTAGGTCAGATTACGCTGTTGGCATGGGAGTTGAGCCTCGACCACAAGATAAGACTTCGGTCAAAAAGATACTTCGAGACGAACTAGAGGTGTCGAAGAAGATTAATCAGAAGTTACAGTCTTAAGTTGATGAATTGAATAAAAAAGTTGAACAAATACAGGATCGACTAACTACCGAAGTCGAACAACAAAGAATTAAATTTGAACAACAAAAAAAGCTCTTGAAACTTTTATATTCTACACATAATATTCGTTTAGGTTAGATATATGTACTCATATTGATATATTATATACTTATGACTATTTACTATACACTTATAACGTACTTTTGATATTAATTAGCGTATTATGACATGTTTGCGAATTGTAATTAAATAATATTTTTTTGCAAGTATAAAGTTCTTGTGATACATGAATAATTATTAAAATTAATGATATACTAAAAAAATTGAAGAATTATTAAATAAATAAAATTCATAAATAATATTGATTAGTTATTAAACAAATAAGATTTTTTAAAAATTTATTTTAAAAAATAATTATTAAAATTAAAAAATTATTAAATAACAATGATTTTCAAAAAATGTAAAAAATAATACTATCTGCGATGTTTTTGTATAAAACGTCACAGAAAGCAACATTCCGCGACGTCCTAAAAACATCACAGAATGTTAAGAAACGTCGCGAAATGTAGCATTCCACGACGTTTCTAAAAACGTCGCGAAATGTAGCTTTCCGCGACGTTTCCAGAAATGTCGCTAAATGTTGCTTTCCGCGACGTTTGAATGTGACTTTCCGCGAAGTTTTTTAAATCATTGCGAAATGTGACTTTCCGTGACATTTTTGGAAACGTCACTGAAAGATTTTTGGAAACGTCACAGAAAGACCAATTTTTCAATGACATTTTTCAAAACGTCAGGGAATGTCGATATTTTCCGTGACTTCGTGACGTTTTATAGGAAACGTCACAGAAACCTTTTGCCTACATCACATTCGGCGATGTTATTTGTAACATTTTTTAAAACGTCGCAAATTGTACTCTGTGACGTTTTTTGAGATTTTGTGACGTTATTTAAAAGTTGCAAATTGTCATGTTTTCTTGTGGTGACTGTCTGTTGTGAAACTAAAATTTAATCTGTTGTGATACTAAAATTTAACTCTTTACTCTAAGACTATAATGAATTTTTAAAGTAAAAATTCTTAAATAATATTTTTATCAAATTACCACATAAATTTTCTTTCGATAGATAAAAATAATAGTACTATGTGTTTGAATATATTTCAATGAACTAAATATTTTAATAAATAATTTGTATAAGAAAGGATAAAATAAAATATATGTAGATACTATTTTTAAATTTTTTTAAAATAATGTTAATAAATTGAAAGTACGCCATGCTATCTTATTCTTTTTTTTTGTTAGCTCACGAGGTATCCTAGGAGGATCCCAATTATGGAAAGGCGCCTTTAAGTCATCCACACCCAGACTAATCTCCGCTCGCACCAGGTCAACCCGTAAGGGGTAAAGTGCTGGCCAAATAAGTTTCTCTATTTTCAAGGCTCGAACTTGAGACCTCTGATTAAGGGATGAGAGTGCTGAACTACTCACACCATATTAAATTATTCGTGTGCATAAAAAGGATTCATTCTAGATTAAGTCCATAAATTATATTTCAAAAAGAAACACATAATCATTTTTATTAATATGTTTTTATAATTAAATATTAATTTAACATATTACATTAGCTATATATTATAGTTTAATCTTATTGGAAATATCTTTATTTATAAATTTTAAAAATAAATTAATCTATAAACTTTATATGATGAAGTCAAAATTTATTATTTTAAAGTAGATTTTAATTTTACTTTTGAATATAAAATATAAAAAATTTATTTATTTATAAACCAAACAATTCTTGAGTGTAATTGAAGTAAATTTGTATTTAAAAGATTATTTAACTTTGCCATAATTCTTATTAATTTTTTATCTCAAATTGTTTAATATATTTTTACTTTTTTGTGAGACTTCTTTTTTAAAAAGATACAAATGAAAATTGGGAATTTCTTTTAAGGACCACTGATGATATTTTAAGTGAAGGATGGTTAAAATGTTAAAATAGAAAGAAAGAACACAGACAAAATTTAAAGCGTAGGAGGAATTTAGAAATAAGTGAAAATCCAATAGTGCCGTAATTTATCATATGACGAAGGACATGTTTGTTAATGCTTGTTTGTGCCTCTAATAAGTTAAACTAACATGGTATTGCTAAAGTCATTGGAAAATTTTGCATATAATAAGCTTTTACATCAGTCAACACCACATGTAAGAAAATTACCGAGAAAATATTGAATTAAAAAATAAACAATACAAATGATCGTGCCAATGCAACCACGAACTTGAATCGCTTCCACACATGCAATATGCGAAATCATTCACCCAATTTATCTTCAACACAATTTTGATCATAAGAAGCACTAAATAGGAACATATCCTCTTCTGGAGCTCATGGAGACGGAGCTGTGTTTAAGGGAATGTAACATTTAGCCAAGAAGCCACATGTAAAAGGTAGACCAAAGGGTAAGCGAAAATGTGGCCACCGCGTAAGTCCACAGCATAATCACCGAACATTCGCTCTCACCAGCTTCGAACAGCTGAGCAATAACTCCTGCAAAATGCGGTCGAAATCCACATATTTATTGCGTCCTATAAGATGATCTGATACTCAAAAGGGTACAGAGTTATCACCTATGCTCATTGCAGGAGGAAGTGCATACTGAAGCAGAAGAATAAAGAGGTATAATGAATCTGATCCAACCAGCCCAAAGTGCTTTGCTGCTTTCACCACTCCAATTCCCATCAGTGGCATCAGTACGTATCTTACTATCACAACCCCTACTATTACTCTTACTCCGACTCCTGATCCTGATCCTTTCAAACCTGCAAGTACAACCAACAATATGCCTTATCAAACATATAGTAATATCTGTATGTTTTTAAAGTGAGTGAATTAATTACCACGAAGGAGGTTTGCTCCCACTATCAATGTCATGGAAGGAATGGTGGCATCCCTGTGGTTCATAGATTTGACATGGACCAATTAATAAATAACTTTAATGAAGCTCCAAATTAGTAGGGATAATCGGAGTCGTAATACCCTAGCATGGATGCAGAGCTGTCAAGAACGTGAAGAGGAGCACTATCACCAATCATAACCTTTCGGATTGGAGTGACTGTCCCAATAATAAAACCAAATATCTGATGCCAAATGACAAGCACACACATGGGTTATATGTATATAATTAGTAAGTATACAAAGAATTTTGCAGATTGCTTTATAATTGCCACATACCGCTGCAATCGTAGATGGGGCAAACACCATCTTCAGGTTGGTATTTGCTGCAAAGTCCTTGACACGCTGAAAGGTTCTTTGAATGAACGTTGCCTGTCAAGTTAACAAAGAAATGAACTGGAGATATCGATACCTTAAGTATATGTAAAAAAACCAAATAATTAAAACATAATCACCTTCTCCCCAGGTTTGGTTAGTGAGGTAATATCAGGAGGAGCATCTTCAAGCAGTGCCTGTGTGTAATTATTGTCACCATCATTTGTACGATCACTGCTCTTGTCTGCATACATCCTCATGATTATGTACACATAAGTCCATATGTATATAGCTCCAACCTGTTTCATAAAACGGTTAAACATTTTTTTATCTTTGGGGGAATAAAAAAAGCAATATCATGGGCAGTACATGCGGTAAATTATGATGCATATATATCATTATCATCATACCGCCATGGAAAGAGAAGCATAAGCCTTGCCATAAGTAGCACAGACAGTGGCATCTCCAAATGGACTGTTCGATTCCTCGCAAACAGCTGGAACTATAATGAGAAGCAAATTCCCCAAATTACCAGCGGAACAGCAACCAATCACAATGCCCTGGAGGTGGGGTGGAGTTTTGGCTATTTTTATGAGAATCCAAGCAAGTGCAGAGCCAATGATGAACGTGAGGAGTATGTTGACTGGCATGAACCAGCTACATACACACGTTACATGTATAACAACTATAATCAGTACATATCTTTGTTAATAATAATAGTGTGCTTAGGTGGATCAAGGCCTGTGACTTACAGTTTAACCAAGTTGTGGTAAGTAATAGTTTCTCCAAGTTGGCTAACCACCAGTGCAGGACTGAAGACGTAGAATACGAGCTGCTCATGGAGAAAGCATATATTTCCAAACAATATCTCATCTTCATTAGTCTCATAAATTGGTGAGATGCATGTCAAATAATATATTAGTATTAAATTGAGAGTCTCATCACTTTATTATGCATAATTATTTTTAAAAAACTCCAATAGACTGTGGTTCATTTTTCTTTTGTTATGTGCTCTACACTAGACTAACATTTACGGACGTACCTATATTTGTAAAAGAAGTTATGAGAATATAATATTTCCTATTTACAATCGTATTTAATAAACACAAATTTTTGTGATTTTATAATAATTAACAATACATCAGTAAATAAATTTTAAATTAAGAAGAATTTTGAATTTATAATAATTAAGATTGTTAATTGCAATAACTTAATGCAATATTAGCAACACTTAAAAAAGACCTGAGAAACAAGGAAAAGTTTTTTAAAAGGTTCTATTTACCTGAGAAAAAAGGAAAAGCTTAAAAAAATTTCTTTTTTTTTCAACTTTTTGTTAAGCGTAATCTACACCAGACAGAAGTCATCAGATGTTCGTGGTTGCGTTTTCTTTTGTTTTGTGTATTCCACACTAGACGGAAGTCTACAAATGACAGTATGACACTGTTTTCTTTTTCGTTGGCCTGTAAGCGTGATCATTCTTAGTAACCAATAAGTATAATGATAAGGAAAAAGAAAGTGCGAATTAATGGAGATTACAGATTAAAAGACACTGACGTTATTAAGATGGTGCCGGGCATGAGTTCCCAGGAGACCTATGCCATCTATTGCAAGCAACGTGCCGATCCCGGTAACCAAGAGAACTTTCAGAACTGGAACCAATGCCACCACGAAAAGATCGAAAAGTCCCATTGGTCTGGAATGGACCACAGTTTCCTATGTAATATTATTCCCATTCAATAATTGCCACCGACAAATTAAAGATGCAAAATTTCCCACGCTTAACATGCGTTTACTTTATCACCAAGTAACCACATTTAACTCGTATACAAAAAAAATTGTTCGGTACAGTAATCGGTAAGTGTGGACTGTGTTAGAAGTGCCCAAAGATCTTGAAGAAGTTAGTTAATGGACTGTGTTAAAAGTGCCCTAAGATCTTGAAGAAGTTAGTTAAGTCCAGTTTATTGAATATGTGAGTAGGTGTGTACCTGTAACCTGGGAGACAATCACAGTTGAGGATGTCTACGACACGAAAGCTGCTGTTTACCTTGTTTTAATGCGGCTACAGAAACAGAGGCCATCTGCATATGCTAACAGTATTCTCATAATCATCATATATATATATATTCTTGCCGATTTCCTCTGTATACTGGAAAGATAAAATGGTTGTGCTTTGTTCAGTGAAAAGAAAGGAAGGAATTAAAGATGGAATAGAAGGGTTGAAGGAGGCAGCTGGGATTCGTATCTGATGAAGATGGCATGATTCACTCACTGCTTCTTACACAATTATTGCCAAGGAAGCTGTATCCATTATCTCCCTCCTCTGTTCATTCTGAACTCCAAAGTGATGCATATTTATTGATGATGGAGTGAGTGCGTGAATTATTTTGATGTGGGGACTGATAAATTGCTGAAGTGTCAACCCGTGATGGTCACCATTCTTCTGTAACTAACTAACATGTCAAAACTTTTTGTTTTTTTCTCTTCACCTGCCATTCTTCTGCCCCAGGTTCCATACACCAACTACTACATCCTTCACTCCTTACGCACACATGTATATGTATCTACTGCTTCCATATTAATAAATTAAAAACCAGTCAGCATGAAGCATGTACGTACCTTTCCTTTATCCTTCATTAATTGTTCCTCCATGTACATACTACCGCATGCTAGGCTGATGGATTCATTATGGTAGCAGCATCTATGATCAGATTATAATTTAAACTTTACATTTTCAATTCTTTAATTAATTAAAATTACAATTTAATTGAATTATTAATACAGTATCTGAATAATATGTTAAGTAATATGTATGAAATTAGTAAAATTAAGGTAGTATCCAAAGAATTTGTTTGACATACAAATATTTGAATTAAATTTATTTGTTACCTTAATTTATTTATGAAATACAAAATTTAACTTATAATATGTGGTTTGAACTCGAATGAAACATAATAATCCTTATATGTCTCATACTAATTTGAGTTTAATAATTTTTTTGTATATTTAACATCAGTTAGTGATTTATTTTTAAAAAATAAATAATATAACCAGAGACTTAAGCATATTCATAGTTTTTCTTTTTTCTGTAAACTTAAAAGTGTTCGAGTTGGCTGATTGTTGACAATCAGCTAAATTTATGAATGTCGGTGGGGAAAAGGTCTCAAGTCATTTTACAAAAAAAATCTCAATAGTCTCCAAGCATCGCGTGTTATATCAATTAAGCAAGAAAAATGAGAAAGTCGATTGCATTATGTTGCCCCATTACTTTTTTCACCAAACAACAAAACATTATGATGTCAAAGTTTGTCGACGATGATCATCACTCGAGCTAGCTTCCCATGTTCAAATGAAAGAAAAAGGCAAGACATGATGGTACTTAGGGATGGTAGTTGGGATTAAACCCGGTTCAACTCGGTAGATAAATTTAAATCTAAAATGATTTCGTTCTTAATTGTAGATTAGAGGAGTTGAAGGATAACAGCATCCCGACCCAGGCTCGACCCTATCTCGAACCCGATCGGCCATCCCGACTTTTTATTTTTTTAAAAAAATTCAAAACAATATTATTTTGTCATTATTCATCGAGCCTCAAGTCGGGTTAAGCCTGAGTAGCTAGGGCTATAATACTAAGCCCAAGGCTCAGCTTGAACATCATTTTACTATTTCCTATCGAGCGTAGGCAGCCTGGGCTAAAAAGCTGGGTCTGAGGCCTGGCTCGAGGTGCAATCAATTCTAGCTTGTCCCGTGGACTTTGGGTTAGATCAGGTCAGACCCGAACTTAATTATTAAGCCTAATAAGAGATGATATGGTGGGTTATAAGTTGGAAAAATTAATATCGGCTCTAAATTTTCAAAGTACTAATTTGTTAATAAGAAATTAAATAATTAATATTCAAATAAAAAGAAAAAAAAAGTTAATATAGATATTTATCGTTCCTTACGAAGTTTTTATGATAAAAAACAAAGACCCATATACAGAAGTAATGGACAAACCACGGGTTCAATTTGCTGGACTCACTATCCTTCCCAAAACACGCGTGGAACTTTTTCTTTGCCGATTGGTCCCCCTAACTGATAAACTATGGCACAACTACCCCTTTACATGCAATTATATGTTTGCAACGTTCGACACATGGAACTTAGGTCCTTCACCATTATTTGTTAGGTTGTACAATTATAAAGTAGGATGGTGAACGTTGGACCCAACATCACCATCCTTTAATGTAGAGAACGGGGTATTTAATGTTTGTTCCGCCGATAAATATAATACCCATATCAATAATTAAGATTATGATTAATTGAGAGTTTATTAATCGAATATAATATTATTCTATTATTGGAGAGGATGATTTATAATAGAATATAATAGAATGAGATAGAATAGGAAAGTTTTATATTATATCTGATTCTATCCTAAACAATAAAAATAAAAAGCCTCTAATTTGTGAGGTTTAGAATAGAATATAAAATAATAAACAACTTTATACTATATTACATTATAAAATCTTCATCAAACAATATTTCACTATATCATATTATGAATTCTTTCATCCCTCTCAAACAATAAATTTTTAATATTACATTCATTTATATTCTATTATATTATAAATTATTTCATTCTATTAAAAACTTTAATTGATCAAAAATACGTTCTAAGTAGGATTGGCTGTCTTTCGGATTCTTTGGTGAGGAGTTTGTGTTGTGTCCCTAAAACGCCACTTATATAAAGTGGATCTTAGGAGTATTCCCCCTTTCGTCAACAGACCAAGGGCCTCATCAGTCTGGAAAGGTATAGCAGCTACTTGGCCTTATGTTTGTCGAGGTATCCAGTGACATATCGGCGATGGCCGCCGGGTCAAATTTTGGTTAGATGGCTGGGCCGGGGATTGGGGGCCCTTGCTCATGATCTCGACATCACCACCACCTGACCATATGCTCCATGATTTAGTTAGGGATTGGTCCAGGAAGGTGGCACCTGACCCTGGCATAAGTTCCATCAGTACCTTCCTGCAACAGTATGCATGACCATAGCCAACATATCACCCCCAAGTGATCGGGTGGCAGAGGATCGCCCTGTGTGGGGCTCGGGTAAGCATAAAATGTTCACCGTTGCTTTGGCTTATGAGCTCATCGCGGGTACTCCCGAGGATGCACCTAGCAGGATCTGGCCCATGCTCTGGAAATGGTCAGGACCTCAACGGATAAGATCATTCCTGTGGCTACTGGCCAAAAATAAACTGCTTACCAACAAGGAGCAGGTGACGCGACATATCTCAACGGACGCCATTTGCCCTTTATGCCACCAGGACGAAACCGTGTTACATGCCCTCCGAGACTGTCAACAGGTAGCCCGGTTCTGGGGCCAATTTAATGTCGTGCAGGGGGATATTACATTCTTTCATTTGCCTCTCGAGACATGGTTATTTAATAATCTCGGCAAACAATATCAAGGCCAACGATTTGAGTGGGCGATCATTTTCGAAATTGCCTGTTGGTACGTGTGGCAATGGCGGAACAAGTACATCTTTGAGGAGGTGTTCCGCTGGCCGATCGACGGAACCATAATCGTCTTGGAATATGTCGAATAGATTGAACAAATACGGTAATGCCACTAGCTCTCCATCTATCATTATTTTAATCTTTATGAATATAAGACAATAAAGTTTATTAGAAAAAAGTAAAAGTTTGATGTGTTAAAAAGTCATAGTAAAATTACTTAATTTAATATTATTAAAGACCTTTTAAATTTATTTATTACATTCTAGCGATTTTATCTATGAAATAAAAAGGGTAACATAAATACTTGAAAGCCTAAGTGTTTGTTGTGCAAAAGTAGGGCTGGGCTTAATTTGATATTGACGAACCTAATAAACTTTTTTAACATTAATGATTCACCTCTCTTAACTTAAATATCACTTCATTTCTGTAAATTTGAATGTATAAAAATTATAGAAAGAAACTTATTTAGGTCTTCAACCTTTGACTTCAAGTGCAATTTATACATGATCAACTAAAAATCATAAATTAATAAATGCATTTTTGGTAAAAAGGGTTTAAAGAGATAAATAGTTGTAAGAAAAAAACTTGAATAATTACAATTCTTTATCTCTACTCTTCCTGTGATGCTTACACATGCAATTATTATAAATCAAAATATTATTTCTTTAATGAAATAATGAAATTAATTAATGAATATAATAAATCAATGTTTGTTAATATTATTGCGTGCAATTATTAAAATATATAATACTCAAAATTATTTAATAAAAATTATGTATTTATCTCTTTAGCATTATTTAAAACACTATAAATTAAGTTCTTTTATTTGATCTCAGATATTCACATGTATTTTTTGTATGATATATACGTCTGTACTGATTCATTTTAATATGTAAAAATGCATCCAAATTGTTATCTATTTAATGCAATTCAAATATGCAATGCAATATAATTAATTAATTAGTGAATACAACATATATATTGATCAATATTCTTACATTAAATTAATAACTCAAATTTAGTAACTTATCAATTAATTATAAATTTATTGTGATTAATATTTTAAAATACTAATATTAGAAGTGTAACAGTTATTATTATTATTATTATTATTATTATTACTATTATTATTATTATTATTATTATTATTATTATTATTATTATTATTATTATTGCACTTGTATTTGTAAATTTTGATATGAAAATTTTATTTAAATTTGTTATTTTGCATAGATAGAATTTTAATATATTTATAAAGTAAGGCCAATCTATACATGAAAAAAAGGTTTCCCAACCTTTATTCTCATATGCAATTATTGGTTAAATTACATTTTAAATAATTAATTTTGCGTATATTTAATCTATAAGTAAGACATAAAATTTGTAATATGTGAAAAATTATGGAAAATAATAATTTTTTAGTCACAATAATATGTCATAATTGCCATTTTATTAAATAATTGGTATATAAAATTTTACTTACTCTTATAAAATACAAAATTAGTTAATCTATACAAAAAATTATATTAGTTTATTAAATAAAATTATAAATTAATAAACTAAAAATATTAGGTAAGGGATAAATTTATACCATTTGTCAAAATTAAAGGAATTATTTAAACTTTTCAAGTTACAATAGAGGACATCAACGTAATTTAACTAGCAATAAATAGTAAAATTTGTCACATATTAAAAAATCAGTACATTTTAATCACTCTTTGATTGGTGAAGAAAATGAAGTTTAAATATTTTTTTACAAAATTTGATAAAAATTTTGATTTAGAAATGGACGTACACTTAAGCAAGTAGTGGAGGACAAAATTGTGTTTTCTACTTAGAGGCTTAGATTTTGAAATTAGGTCAGATCAATACTGCTTTAAAATTATTTCGTTTCTATAAATTTAATATAAATATATTAGAGAATGATCTAACTTCTTTTTCATCGTCGCATTCAGTCTAAAATTTTAAAATAAAGTAAGGTTTGATAGTACGTAACCTTATCCTTATAAAATAGAGAAACTATTTCTAATAAACCCAGATACAAACTTAACAATGAAAAACTGATGTGCTAAAAAAAAATGATACAAATTAAAAAAATAATTATATAAAACTGATATGCTAAAAAAAAAAAAAAACCTAACTTCTTTATCATTCTCCAGAAACCTTACCTGGCAATTGCTTGCCACAGTGAGTTATGTTTCCTGCATCACTTCAGTTTTGGATGATCTGTGATGCTCAGAGAGTAGTTTGTTTCCTTCTCTAATGTCTCGAAAGTAGATTTTAAAATAATCTAACTAGAAATTTTATTATGCGTAAAAAATAGTTATTTTGTCTCTGATGTGGTGGTTCCTAAATCTTCAGCAGATTCTGAGTCGAGCTGAGCATGAGCTTGTCTTCTCTTATGGAATACCGGAGAAGGACCCTGTTTTAACTATTTTTAATACCTGGGGTCTGAATTAGGCCCATTGGACTCTTTCCTTGATGGCCTCTAGTAGACCGAAACCACCCTATCTGTCTCTTCTTTTCGTTACAACTGCCAAGCCTATTTTCCTGTTTAAATTAAAACTTGTATTCTATCCAAGTCCAGTCCAACTAATCTTTAGTTTTCCATTCTCAATTCTTCTTATACCACCTTTCTTGTTTCGTCTCTTCTAATGTTAAGCGTTCGTTCTCCCATCAACTTGGTCCATTGGTAATTTATAAATTTTAAATTATTTAGAAGATTATTGATTGAAGAGATGCTTTATGTTGTAACGTAGTCTTCTATATATAAGCTCTGTATATCAAACCTTTTTGTATTAGCTTATGTGAAATGGCCAGAGAGTTACTATAGGAAGAAGATGACAATGAAGTATAATAGGAGTGTCTAATCATAGACAAGTAATACGAAACAAAAGTAATTGATAAAAACAAAACATTTGAATTATGATATCTTACATGTACCCATTATAAAAATATTTAAATATTTCAAAAGAATATGCTCGTAAGGTTTGTTTCTAATTATAATGTCCTTGTTCGCCTACCATTCATAATGCATATATCATCGGCCCCTTCCCTTAATTTTGTATTTGTCATATTTCAATGGTTCTGGTCTGATCAACTTTTCCTAAGATTTACTTAAAGAAATGAGAGTCAAATCATCGTGCCATGTTTAAACAACGAGAACAAAAATGAGTTTGTTTCTGACATGAAAAAGTAGTGGGGTTGTTGGAAAGATAAGGAAGAGGGGCCGTCCATCTCCATCCCTACCTGTTCCAATTATCGTCAAGGAGCTGCCTCCCTATAAAAAATATAGAGGCAACTAGTTTTACTTTTTAGATTTTTTATTTCATTAAAACTACCAAAATTATGTTAAAACAGACGCCCCTTTTTTTCTCATATTTTTTATGTTATCTATTGTAAGATTTTGTCTTCTTCCACAGTCCATTATTTTAACAAAGCAACCACGGTGTTATAATGATAAAAATAAAAATAATTTCTTTGTTAGAAGAGTTGACCTGCCATTTGCAGACAACCGTTACTATGTCCCAAAGATCTTCAACATCGCTGTTCTTGTTGTTTAGTCCTTTTTGGACGTAGTCCCTCTTCCTCTAATTAATTCCTTAATTAACTCCGCACTAAATGCGCGCTTTCTTCTTTACTTTCTTACGCCATTTCACGCAGCCTTCTTTTTTTTTTTTTTTGGCGTATTACATTACAATAGATTTTGAGTTTAGAGAGGCTCTAACCTTCTCTTTGATCTACGCGTCTGCGTGTTTTTGTAGCTGAATATAAGCTTAGACACTTATAAAGGACAAAACAAACCCAGATATGAAGTTAGTATTGCGCTTAACATGGATGGTGATGGTGGTGGTTGTTGTGCATGGAGGACCTACGGTGGTTTCGGCAGCAAGCGAAAGCAGCAGCAGCAGTGAGTCTCCGAGGAAACTGGATCAGACACCAACATGGGCAGTAGCGAGTGTTTGTGCTGTTTTTGTAATCTTGTCTCTTCTCTTGGAGTTGGTTCTTCACAAGCTTGCAGAGGTATACTCCTTTCTTTATCTCCTTAATCTATGTTTCTGTAAAGTCTACTGCTATGCTATGCTTTCCTCTGTTTTCCATACTTCAATTCTAGTCCTCGTCAGTTTTAATTCATTCTCAGTACTCTTTCGTTTTTGGGGTTAGTCCTTCCCCCTCAAGGCTCTGTCTATATCTCTGCCACCTGAAAGCTACAATCATTTACCAGAGAAAAAAGATAACTTTGCTTGTCACAAGTTCTTATTCATTTATCTTGATTTGCCTCTTATATATTCGTCTAAATCTGATAGGTGAATCATATGGCGTTCAGCCAATTTTCTATTACGCTTGTGGGTTTTCCTCTTTTTTTATTCTTAACTAGTGTCTTCTAAATTTCTCAGTGGTTCCATGAAAGGCATAAGAAAGCTCTACTTGAAGCCTTGGAAAAGGTTAAAGCTGGTAAGCAGCATTCTTCCTGGATAATCACGATAAGCGTAATGGTGGGTGTCGGGAGTTTATTGACTTCATCAATTGTATTCTTAGTTGCTTTTCCAGTGTCGGGGTTGGAATAAAGATGAATAATTAGCAATATCTGAAGTCAATTTTGTTTCTGCAGAGCTAATGATTCTAGGTTTCATTTCACTGCTCCTGACTTTTGGGCAGACCTACATTGCCAAAATCTGTATTCCAATTAAGGTTGCAGACACAATGTTGCCATGTCGGAGTACTAGAACCTCTTCTACTCAAGAGGAACATCGTCGGAGATTATTGATGTATGAACATAGATTTCTAGCTGGTGCTGAGTCCGTTGTTCGGTGCAGAACAGTAAGTACTTCACTGATTGGTGCGATAAGCACTGAATTTTTAATAGGATGAGCATCCTATTGTACTATTGAAAGTTGCCATGTGTTGATGACAATGAATATATCAGCAAAAAACTAATTTTCATATTTCTAAGTGGATAAATATGCGTTTGTATATATAGATGCATAGATACATCAGTGCCACGCAAACTAATTTACAGTACGTGTTTTTTACACTGGAATGGGATGAGAGTGTATTTGGACATAAGATACTTACCCTATGTCTATTGTTGGCAAGGTCTACTTCATGGCTATTTTTAAAGTATTGATGTAATTATTGATTTTAAGCATATGAAATTTGGCCCGTATCTTTCTTTTGAAGCCACAGTAAGTAAAAAAACAGTTGTTTTTGTTTTTCATGCTCATAATTCTTAACTTCTTGTTTTGATACCCAAGAGACGTAGCTTTAATATTTGACCTAAACTGTATCTATTTTTCATAATTAGTCACTGATTTATGTCATAATAGAATCTAGTCATGCAATAGTTGACTAATGTGCTTAGGGAGAGGATTGAGTGGAATCTTGAATTCGGTGAGAGCTTTTACCAATATGCAATTCTAGATACTTAAATACTGTTTCTTGTCTCACAGGGCTATGAACCAATTATAACCGTTGAAGGGTTGCATCAGTTACACATCCTCATATTCTTCTTAGCAGTCTTTCACGTGATATACAGCTTAACTACTATGATGCTTGGGAGGCTAAAGGTTGGAATATTCTCTTTGACTAAACTGCTCATCTGTTGTGCTGCCTATACATGCATAATAGACAGGACAACTGTAATTCATTGCCGGAAAGGGGAAAAAAAACTATGATTTTTTCTCCATAAATTTTTTCTCAAAACAATGCACTAATCCTGAAAGCTTGTTAATTTGTGAAAAGTTTCATAGATGATGATGCTTAGCTATTGATCAAAGTTATTTTGTGCAGATTCGTGGCTGGAAGGAGTGGGAGAAGGAGACATCATCCCATGATTATGAATTCTCAAATGGTATATTTTCTCATCCCGTGATTATGAATTCTCAAATGGTATATTTTCTCATGCTTATAATATTGTAGTTTGTGACAATGAAATTGAGTCTCTTACTCACAGAACTTCACAAATTTATTTCTTAGCAGACCTTATAAATTCTTTGAATTGTTGGATGTACAGATCCTTCAAGATTCAGGCTTACTCATGAGACATCTTTTGTGAGAGCGCACACTAGTTTCTGGACTAGAATTCCGTTCTTCTTCTATATTGTAAGAGCTTCCCTAAATTGTTTTTTCTTTCTTTATATATTTTATTTGCTTACTATAGGAAGTGCAATTGACCAAATATTTAGTGCCTTTATCTGATATATGAAGAAGCCTTGATGAATAAAGAGAAACATTAACAATAAAAATTGCAGAATGACTTCCTTCGAAGAATATAACTGCATGTTTCTATTGCAGGGATGCTTTTTTCGACAATTTTTCAGGTCTGTTGCCAAGGCTGATTATTTAACATTGCGCAACGGGTTCATCAACGTGGGTCTTCAAAATTGTAAATAGTGGTCTCTTAATGTTGAACATGTCAGTCACTTTTTGAAATCCTATTTTTGTTGTTTTGTAGGTCCACCTAGCTCCTGGAAGTAAATTTAACTTCCAAAAGTACATCAAGAGGTCATTAGAGGATGATTTCAAGGTAGTTGTCGGGGTCAGGTAACAGTTAGTTATCAGTTGATAGCTCCTACTCATTTCATACTTTTCTCCTTGCAAAAGTTTTCATACATTTGATTACTTCAGATATTTGTCCTTACTGTGTTATATTGTTGCAGTCCTGTTTTATGGGCATCATTTGTTATCTTTTTGCTTCTCAATGTTAAAGGTAAGCGAAGCTCCTTCTTTCTGTTTCTTTTTCTTTATTTCTGACAGGTAGAACTATATACACTTAAGAAGATGAATAGAAGATAATAAATTCTATTAATTTGTTGTATCTTTCCTAGGATGGCAAGCATTATTTTGGGCTTCAACTATCCCTGTCATTGTAAGATCTGTTCTTAACATCCTTTTTCCATATTAACTAGATAAAACAATCTCCTGACATTCAACTGTTTGCAGATAATTTTAGCCGTTGGTACAAAGCTTCAGGCGATTTTGACTAAGATGGCCCTTGAAATCACAGAAAGACATGCAGTTGTGCAGGGGATGCCTCTCGTGCAGGGCTCAGATAAATACTTCTGGTTCGGTCGACCTCAACTAGTACTTTATCTTATCCACTTTGCCTTATTTCAGGTATTGTAAAACTCATTTCCAAGACGATGGCACAAGGCAATGATTAGATTAAGATTTCCAGATCTTGGTTAGTTTTCTGTTGCTATGTTTTGGGGTACTTGAAAGGCATGAAGGGAAATGTCGTATATACTGCTGCTTGTGACAATCTTCATGTGTATGAGCTGTTATCAAAGTGAATAATCGTTTTGTGATCTGAAGTTTCTTCCTGTCTCTGCTTTGAAACTAGTGTTATGTTTTTCTTTAAATTTTGGTAACAGATAATTAATTCTAACAAGTCAATTGTACATATATACAATCCTTCTTTGGAGTATTTACCGTAAGACTTCATCTCTTATTTATGCCAGCAAACACTAAATTTCTCCTTTTTTGCTTGCAGAATGCATTCCAGATAACCTATTTCTTGTGGATATGGGTAACAGATTGTTCTCACTATCTGTTTCAGTTAGAAAACTTCACAACTACTCATTTCTACACCATTGCAAATGCATGACACAGTTTTTTTTCCTTTTCTTTTTGCAGTATTCATTTGGTTTGAAATCTTGCTTCCATGCTAACTTCAAGCTTGCAATAGTAAAAGTTGCTTTAGGGTAAGTTTTCCTATTCTTTTCACTGCCTATAAAACTTTTCTGTCAGGATATCACTTCTGATGTCCAATATAAACTTGATATGTAAGAATTCATCACCTAATGGCATAATATAAGTTATTCATCACCCAATTTGGCAGTTTCATAGGATATCAAACATTTGATGTTGCGAAGCCTTAAATGGGTAAACTCTTTGGGTTTTGCAGGGTTGGTGTTCTGCTTCTGTGCAGTTACATAACTCTTCCACTATATGCACTTGTAACCCAGGTACCTGTCATCTTTTGCATACAGAAGTTTTCTAATCAAGCATTTTCAGAAGTCAGTAAAAATTGAAGATTCCTCCTCATTAAAGAACATGCCCGAACAAGTGCTATAAGGAACCCGAAGGTCACCACCTTGTTGTAATTAAGAGGAAAAAGGAAACATAAAACGTTCTCACTATTTCTAGGAATGACGACACTAGCTTCAATATCATGCAAAAACATAAATGTTCCACATTTCTGAAAATGAAAATTTGAGATCATAGTTAAAAAAGGATTGATTCTACTTAACTATCATTATTCTCCAGCTTGTACTCTTTAACATTACTGAGTTGTGATTGTCCACCAGATGGGTTCGTCGATGAAGAAATCAATCTTTGATGAGCAAACGTCAAGGGCTCTTAAGAAGTGGCACATGGCTGCAAAAAAGAGACAGGGGAAAGGAGGAAAGTCCTCAAATGTAACCTTGGGTGGAAGTGTTAGCCCGAGTGCTTCAACAGTGCACTCTTCAAGACATAAACTGCAACGTTTCAAAACTACAGGGCACTCTACTCGGTCATTCGGCTATGAAGATCACGAAATGTCTGATATGGAAGCTGAACCATTATCACTTTCTTCAGCAACTGAGAACTTAATTAAAAGTGTGGACAATGATGATCAAGCAACTGAAATGATAGAAACACGTCATGAGGAAGAAACAAGTAATGAAGATGACTTCTCTTTTGTGAAGCCCGTGCCTGCAAAAGGCACCTTGTCATGAAGGTAGGAGGTCCAGGGGTGGAAATTTCTTTTGATTTCTGATGTACATTTATACTTGAGGAAAGGTTATAGCTATCCAAGTGCGGGGGTCAGGGACCAGACATTCTTTCAGGATTGTGTACTCATTCCAAAAGAAGCTATCTGTAGCAAATGGAAGCTTTATATATCTATATTAAAGGTGAAATAGAGAGATTCAAGTCATTGTACGTGGCAGGACTGATATAGAAAAACATACAGGATACACGTAAAATAGTTACACAAGATTAACATAACACATACAGAAGAGCTAGGAGTAAATATGAATTTATTGTTTCAAATTTACAATTCACATTTAGAAGCGATGATACCGGTTAGTTCATAAAATAAATATTCTACAATATCACTTCGTGTCTGTTATTTAAATTTAATTAAATTTCATATCAATTCTCGTAACTATCCAACAAACTATCTATATTCCTTCAGAGGTCACATTATAATGTGGGAGAAAAGTTCATTTCAGCAATTGAACCGTCGAGTCATAAGTTTTGAATCCAGGATGCTTGCATTCTCTGGATGTTATTACGGTGGAGGAGACAAATAAAGCACAAAACTGGACGCTATTAAGGTGAAGGGGAAAAGTACTCATATACTCCTACTTGATTGGCATGTGGTTGCGAGAGGTTAATGCACCTTTTCCATTTACTCAATTCATGGTACGATAGATCAGAAAAGGAATATGCACTTTTTTCCCCACTACACTTTGTTAGTCGTTTTGACTCAGCAGGGATACAAAATCATGATCATGCTTTCCCCTCGTTTGCATTTTAGCTTATGGATAATTGGGCTCACGTAAAACTTATACGAGTCAAATTATCAATTAAAACAACTTAGGCAATCTAGAAATATGAAATGTAGGCACAATTACAGGATCGTAACGAGAAAAGATCCCAAGAAAGAGACAACAAGGAGAAAGGTCTTCTAGAGATCTAACTGAAGCTCGCCCACAACTCGAGCCTGTCAACATGGCCCAACCCTCAAAGCATCCACACATGTTGTTATTCAATGTTGGAGCCTTAGAGGAACAATATCAACGGCTCAAAGAAAAAAAATTGGGACTGGTAGATGCATTGATTGGGAGGAACTGAAGCAGATTGGCTTAGTTCAATAAGTTTAGGACCTTGTTAACGTTGGAACGTGGCCCCGGTTCTTCGAGATCATGGAGCCTTCATAATGGGACCTGATGCTTGAGATGCTCTCCACATTCTTCGTGGAGAGAGACAACTACAATGGGCATTGATCAAACATGATCTAGTTTCGGATGATGGGAGAGATGGTCCGGATGAGCTATTTGGAATTATCCATCATGATGGGTCATTACGAGTAGGAGTTTGTTGGGACATCGAAATACATTGCACTGTGGACAGACTTTTCACATGGATCGTCTCCTCAAAACTTCTGGTGTATGATTAACATGAAGGAAGACTACGACCCTAGTAGATTAAAAGTGTCGATACTACAACATCCTGCACTAAGATATATACATCATATTCTGAGTTATATGTTGAACAGTCAAGGTGACAATTGTGGAATTGTCGAGAATCTAGACATGTTCTACCTGCAGAGCATGAGTGAGCAGATGTCAATACATCTGTGGCATGCGTTAGCCCAATTCATCTGATGTTAGAGTGAGGAAAAGAAGGTCGGGATAATCTATATCGGAACTTATATCACGAGGCTTGCAAGACAAATGGGGGTCTTCAATAGACTACCATTGATGTGATTGATGGGTATCATGGTAGCACTGAAGCTCGATGTGATGAACCATATGCATATGGTACTTAGACAGTGAAGACCTATGAGTGACATTTAATCTACCGACTAATTGGGATTCCCGATAAGTCGACCACATCAGGAGGAGACAGGGAGCCACATATAGCTGAGTAGCAACCACAACTTCCCTCACCTCCATCCCAGAAGAGAGGGGTCGTATATGAGGAGGGCGGATACCACACCCAGACCATCTAAAGGTAGCTCAACTGGAGAAACATATGGAGCAAAACTTGAGTACTCAACATACTATCCGAGTACAGCAGGCAAAGATCATGGAGCAAATAGGGTAGATCGAGGCCTATAATAGATAGAAGGGGGACCTATTGATGCAAATGAGAAGCCATCAAGGGATGACATTTCAACCTCCACCATCTGGACTGGGTACATCATCTTTAACTCCTCCCTAATTTGAGGTTGTACGACCCAAGGACCCTCTATTGATGGACATGCTAGAATCATAACAAATTGAGGATTGCTTAAGTTTGGTTTTATCTTGTCTTTTCTTGTTCTCATTATTTGTGTATTTTTCTTTTTTCCCTTTGATATTTTATTTTGTCTAAATGTTAATGCAATGTTATTTTATTTTATGTTTTCTTTATTTCCATGTTTCTTATTTATTTTCTTTATTGTTATTTTCTTTTATCTTTTTATCCATTTTTGTTTATAATTTGTAAGGATGATTGTATCTAATATCAAATGAAACTTTTCTCAAAATTAGAACCCTATAATTCTTATTATTTAGGGCAGTACCAATTCTAACCCCTTTCTTACTTTTCATTATTTTATTCATCTATGTTTTTATTGTGTACATTGGGGACAATGTAAGATTTTAAGTGTGGAGAAGGGATTTAATGAGTTTACTATAATCTTTTTATTACATCTTATTAATTGATATCCGAAATTAATTAAAATCTATCCAAATACTTTAGATCATTATTGACTATTGAATTAAATTAGTATACAAAAGGATCAAAGTAAGAATAAACTTGCTTTTTTGAGTCGTATTTTTAGTAATCATTGAGATAATTAATTTAAATAAAAATTGCATATTATTTATACACACAAGATCCTTTTGTGAGCTTTTGAGCCTTAGAGCAGATTCATCATTATTTAAAGCTCTTTTATTCTTTCATGTGTGTTATCATGCATAGTTGAATAATTATAATGCTTGCTTTTATTATTCATATCGAGACCACATTTGTTAAATTGGAGCATTGAAATGATAAAGACATTTAGATTGAACCCTTGTTTAGCCTATTTTCTTAAAAATTATCCCAACATATTATATGCCTTAGGAGTAATCAATTTTGAGACTTAACTTTTTCATTGATTATAAGACATTATTAGCCTTTACCTTATCTTTCTTTAAGCATTTTTATTATTTTTTTAAACCTTGAAGGTTATTTAGATTTATTTGTTTGCTTGAAAATTGAAATTAAAAAAGGTCCAATATTTTCTAATTATTGGTACATTATGAAAGCTCATATTATTGTGAAACAAAATTACGCTGTGAGCATAATAAGTGAAAAAAATGTTAAAATTATGGTACCAATGGACTTAAAATGTGAGGGACCTATATTGTGAAGAAATAAGTTTCTTGTAACTTGTTATTCTAAATTCCCTTCAATTTTTTCACCTTTTTATTATCCTTATCATACCTTAGCTATACCCTATTAAAACCTTGTAATAAAGTCTTTTGATTTTTGTTTCTGGTTCATTTATAAGTGGTGGAGATATGATCTTATGTTAAGCTTATTGTTAAGAATTCTTCTATGTATTGATTTGAGAGTTTTTTTAAAAACTTTTCACCCTAAAAACTTTGAGTGCATTGAATGAATTCTTGGTGAGAATGTGAAACTTTATCTTTTGATTTCAAAAAGATTTTCAATGTGATTATTATTGATATTGATAATTATTATTGAGTGAAGGTTAGTTATAGGATAACTTGAATCCAATTGTATGTTAATTTGATTGATATGATATGATATGATATGATGATTTAAAGCATAGATGAATTTGTTAAGGTTAATAAGGGATGGATGTTTGTAAGATTGATAATTTAGATTATGATTTGCTTGAAGACAAACAAAAACTTAAGTGTGAGGATGTATGAAAAACAATTATTTGACAATATTTATATACCCATATTTAAAGTGTTTTGTTTGTTATTTAGTAGTCTTATAGTATTTCTGGTACTTAATTCGCTTCAAGTGTCTTTGTAGGTGATAACTACCTTCTTAGACTAAAAGGAGAAGAATTCAGATGAAATCATAGTATAAAACAAAGATTTGAAGCAACTTAGAGATACATGACCCTATATAGTGACCATGTAGGTCTCTATAAACGTGTGAAGATTTAAAAATATTGTTTCTGGTCATGTATGTTGCCTATGTAAGTCTATGTGTCATGTAAAATCATGAATTTAGGTGTTTTTGGAGATACAAGATCTCCTACATGACTATGTAAATTTCGTGCTAGTTTTTGCTATAAAAGGACATTATCAGAGGCAAAATAGAAGCAGACGAGTTTTAGAGCATTTTTGAGTCATAATAAACACAGAGAAGAGGCAGTTCTAATCAAAAGATGAGGAAAATATGAAAATTATGTCACAAGATCCGATAGATAGCATCATTAAATCTAAATTGTAAGAAGATTCATTAGAGGCAAAAAGTTGCTTTAGAATATGATTTCTTTGATTTCTATTTGTTCTTTGAATATTTTCAATGGTTTTGTTTTATATGATTAGGAACTAATTTTATTAGTGCCTAGGTATGATGAGCCCTAAGCTGGGATGGCAATATGATTTAATATTTTATTCAATGTAATTTTATTTATTGATTTATTATGATTCAATTATGTGTCACACTCTTGATCTAATATATCCAGAATATGAGTTCATTATCTGATTTCATTTGATTGAGATTGAGAAATCCTTTTGTGTAAATAGATTTACCATAATTCTAAGGAGTTGCATGCAAACCTAGAGATAGGTCGATATAAATCTTCTTGATTAGGATTAAACCTAATAGTGAAATTCACAAATTAATAATTCAATCTTAGGGGTTTTAACTTGAAAAAGATTTCAACTAATCAGTTAAAGGGTTAGTTGTTAATAGTCTTAATAAAGATATTAACATGAGATAGGAATTTCCACAGTTCAATAATCAATAATTTAATTGCATGATAAAGGTTAATATTTAAGAATTCTTAGGGGGATTCATCTCCTAGGTACTGTTTACTTAATATCAACTTTTCATAGTATTTTCCTTTGTCTAAATTCATTATTATTTCAATCTTAGTTAGTTTAATTTAATTTTTAATTAAATCCACAATTTGATTTGACAGTTAGATAATAGGAAAAAGGTTAATACTAGTACTTACAATCCTCGTGAGATCAACTCGTACTTGTCTATGCTAGCTACAGCTATATCATGCACTTGCGGATAAAATTGATAAATCTTTATAAGCATATAATACATCAATCAGTATACTTATGTTTTTAACCTAAAGTAATAAATAAGAACCTAAACCAAAAACTTAATAGAAAGCTAAGAACATAAAAAAGTTCAAAAATTTTGAAAAATTAAAATATAACTAGATACATTTTAATATCACTCCCCACACTTTGAAAGTATTGTCGCTATTATTGTACATAAATAGTAAAGTAAGAAGCATCCCAAAAAACTCTATGAAAATGTAACTATTTGAAAAGGAAACACCATTATAAATTATTGTACTATATATAGTTGCAAACAAAAATCTCTAAATTTGCGGAGGCACAAAAATAAGAAAATACATCCGATTTTCTATATCTTTAAATTCAACAAAATAAACAAACAAAAGAAAGATAACAAGTACATTAATTAAACATCCCAATATAAAAGAAAAACTAAACTACATGCGTGCATGAATGTAGGTTACCAAGGAAACTTAGGAGGTGATAAGTGTTAATAAAGATAAGATCATATCATATCCAGCTTAGCATGAAACAACTATTTCTTCTGAAAGAATATTAAAGGATGTTGCTAGCTACTACATTATTACCCTTTATTGCCCTACAATTGCTTCTATCTTTTCTCATTCCTTATCAAACTCTTCATCATTATTTGCTCATCCCTCTTCTTGCCTTGGGTTGTTTACGTATCTTCTATCTAGTCTTCCTAAATTGATCAATCTATTATTCTCTTAAGTGTAACTGAACAACCTCATCTTATCATCATTAATGCATTTTACCTCTTCAATTGTTGCAACCCCAACATTATAGAGGTCCACTCCTTGCTTCTTCAATAGTTTTTTAATCAACACTAGAAATATGAATTCTTATCGTTTGACCTATGCCAAACCACTCTATTGATAAAGTGCATCATTAAGGATGATATTCTAACTATTTGAACATCGCCTAAACCATTATAGAGGGCGTCTAGTAGATATAAATTTGAAATTACTAGAGCTAATCTAATCCATTGTATTGAGGCTATACGTTATGCTTGGGTATGTAAGCCACTAGTCAGAGTTACATGGCTAGGTTCTTATATGAAAAGTGCATCATTCTAGTGGAAAAAAGTAGTCCTCATCCTAAACCTCATCAATACTTTGACTACATTCGTTATTACCTAATGGTCTACTATTTTGAAAACTCAACTCTTAACCTCCAAAAAAAAAAACTGAAATGCTCGTAGATAACTTTGTTAGAAAATAAAATTCTAATGCCTCGAAGTTAGGAATTTACCTTGATTAGTTTGGGCTTAGCTTTATTAACAATGTTGGTGTAGAGTTCCTTCCTAAACTCTAGATAGTAATCTCCTTAAAGATTTAACAAAATTTCCAACCTCAGACTATGAAAATTATTTTAAAGGTTCTCTCTATTATCGCTCATAGTCTTTTTAGTCACTATAGTATTATTCCAAATCATACCATTCCTCATTTGCACCTAGGAATTTCCCCTAAAGGAGGTGGTGTCGACGAAAAGAAGGCGTGACTCTTCTTTTTTTAAGCCATCACTTTTGATCTTGGGGTCATACTTTATCATAAATTCAAACAATCCAACACTTCACTATAATTCACTCTACAAGTATACACATCTTAAACTTCTAAATACTTTAAAAAACAACACAATCACATAATATTAATCACACTATTCCATAATAGTTGTTAATTTTGACAACCATAAGTCAATACTTTTCAATATTATATGATAGTTAGTAAGCTTAATTAAAAATTTTACCCAAATCAAGCTAAAAATTCTTAAGTTCAATATATAACTACCATGAAATCAAAGAATATTACTTAGAGGATGATAGAAGCATGGATATGTTCCTAATATCTACAAAACCCTATAGTGAAAAATTCCTAATTTTTCTTCTAAATGTAAAAACTTAATGATTTGTAGATGATTTAATATTTTGGGAGTTGGGTTTTGTTTTATAAGAAAGGATTTGGTGTTTAGATGATCAGATTTTATGTTAAGAGAACAAAATTAGGTGAAAAATTTAAGGTTAAGATATCGAGAGGTAGAATAGAATAGAGGGTTAGGGTATTGGCAAGGGGAAACCTGAGTTGAGTTTATATATAGTTAAGTCCAGGATGTGATATAATTAGGACACAACTTTGACTCTAGCATGAATTTGCTTGTGTTTACTCAATGTTTTGCTCTATTTTGTGACTAGTGTTAAACTCGTTATATATATTATCACTAGTTTGCTTCTGTATCCTAACTTTTCATTACTATGTATGTAAACCAATGCATATTGATAGATGCATTATTGATCATAATTTTACCTCATATTTGATGTATTTTTGATTGATATTATATACTTTTATTGTATATTTGGTACTTAATGTACTTCAAGTGTGTTTATAGGTTATGATTGCCTTTATAGACTTAAAGGAGAAGAATTTGGACAAAAACACATTATAAAATGAAGAATTGAAGCATAGAAGTGATGCACGATTATGCATTAGGCTGTGCACTTATCACTATTTTTAGAGTTTTTAGACATATATAGTCTAATACACAATTGTGAACCAGACTGTGTGAGTCACGGAAACCCCCTAGCTTTTAATATAAAATGATGTTTTCAGCGACTAAAGAAGCGATAGGCATTGTTTTAAAAGTTCCAGAGATGAATTGAGAGGAGATTTTGAGCTAGAGGAGCGGGAGACGTGAAGATTTTATTGACAGATCCACTAGAATACAAGATCAGGCATCTACATCATCAGAATATTCGGTAGAGAATAATCAGGGAAATTTAGAATTATGATTCTACTGTTTTCGATTCAAGTTTCTATATATGTGTATTTGATTTCGTATTTGGAAATATGTAGCTAATTGTTTCATTAGTATCTAGGTTAGATGAACCCTATTTGGATACTTTCACATGTTTTGATTATTTTGTTAATGAATTTATTGATTGATCATTACGGTTCAATTATCTGTTTTTATTTATGTTCCAGTAATGCAAAATATTAGAACATAATTTGATTTCAATGTAGCGATTGAGAAATCCTAGCATTGAATAGATCCACGATAATTGGAAAGAGTTGATTGCAACCCTAAATAGGATGACATAAATCTTCTAGTTTAGGGTCAAACCTAATAGAGGGATTCATAAAACAGTAATGCAATCTTATAAAATTTTACAAGAGTAATTCGGTTAGAAACCTTAGGATTAGTTGTCAGTAGATTCAAGTTCAGCTACTAGTATACCTTAGGAATCTCCATGGTCCAACTAATCAACAACACAATTTCATAAAAAATGATCAATCGGTTAGGGGTTAGGAGGATTCAAAATCTAATTACTAATTACTTGATATCTATAATTTCCTAGTGCTTCCTAAATTCTTTTTTCAATTTCGTTTCCTATTTTATTTCACTTGCTTAGTTTTATTTCCCTTAATTAAAAATATAAAATCAATCCTTAGGCTAGATAATAGGGAAAAGGTAAGTACTAGTATTCTTAGTCTTTGCGGCATTGACTCGTACTTGTCGATACTAGCTACAGCTATACCGTGCACTTGTAGTTATTACAATATTGACCAACTTATGAAATAGGTCAACCACATATCCTATAATGTAGATCGATGTTGATTTGCTTATGCACCCCTTATTCATTCTTCAACTTGATTTTCCCACCTTTTTTGCTATCTCTCCTCCTCTATGACATTTTGCTGATTACAAATGATATGTATGCATGAATTAACATATACAAATCAACTTAAAATATGTAAAAAAACAAAACTAAAAAGAAAATATGTTAGTTATAACACAAAAATAAGGAAAAAAAGAAGTCTTGATCCCACCATATACATTCAAACATGGTATTTCCCTTAATATCAAATAAATAAGATAATAAACTCAATCATACGAGGCAATTAAGGTAGATAAATCTCCCTTTATTACATTTAAGGGTGGTGAGTTAAAATCAAAGGCATTCCATAAAATTTTTCCTATAAAAGATAAGCATTAGCAAAAATTAAACATAAAGACATTATAAATAAAAATAAAAGAAAATTAAGGGGGTGTTTGTTTCCATTTTTATTTTTTATTTTTGCTTTTGTTTTCAAATTTAGTTTAAAAAATATGTTTTTTTTGAATTTTTAGTTTCTGTTTTTGGGTTTGGTTTCTTCTAGTTTTCAAAAATTATGAAAATCATAAAAGTAGTTTTTGTTTCCTATTTATGTTTTTTTTCATAATTTGATTTACTATCATTTAAATATATATTATTAAATTTTTAATTTTTAATAAAAACTATGAATAGTTTAATTCAACATTATATATTTAATAAATTAAAATTAATTATCAATAAAAATTATTGATAATTTATTTTTATAATTAAATTATATGTAATTAAATTAATAATTATTAATGAATATAATTAAATTTAAAATATATAAATATTCAAATAAAAATTGATTTAATAATTAAAATATATTTCAAACAAATATTAATTTATAAATAAAATTTTGATTTTTAAATTATTTAATTTATTAAAATAACATAATTTTATTAATAATTTGTTCATAAATATTATATAAGAGATTAAATAAATTTATTTAATTAAAAATAATTTATCTTTAAGTTTTATCTAATATATAATTATTATCGTTGATAAAAATATAACTACATTAACATTAACAACCAAACAAGTTTTTGTTTTTATTTGAAAGAAAAACAAAAATAAAAAACGAAAAGCAAAAATTGAAAACTACATTAAAAAAATAGAAGTAGAATCAAACGACCCCTAAAGTTTGAATCATTTAGTGACCTTGTAAAAATGCTTCTTTAGAAGTATTTTACATAAACTTCTCACTCAAACTCTTCACTCATCTAGGATCTCCATTGGAATGAGCTTGTACCTTCCTGTACATAATTGAGAGAACACAAGATGTTAATAGGACAATAGTTATTGTCTCCTAAGTTTGCATAACGCTAATGAGGAAGTAATTTCTTCAACTCTAGGTTAAGAGTTTCTTTGGTAGAAGGTAAGGGTGTACACATTCCTCCTCCTAAGTTCTCAAAAGTACAAAGATATTAAGGTTTATTGCCCATTCCATCCATTACAAAAGCTAATTCCTCAAATTCACCACCTTCCTCTTTATCATTAAGTTATAATGTTGTAAATTTTTAAAAGGATCATACTAAAGAAATTCAGGTACTTCGCATATAATAAGGTTAATTACATCCATCCTATAGTGTTTACTATTAAAAGTAAGAGGTTTATTCATGGCCTTATAAAAATGGAAATCCACATTCACTTTACCCACCCTAAATGTCAACTTTCCTTCAGCTACATAAATTATCTACCCTTTAATAGTAAAAAATAGTCTCCCTAAGGTGATGGGAACCTAATGTTGTACAATATGTTCATTATTAAAAATTTTGATAGTAATGATGAATTTCTTTACTCTAACAATTAAGTCTTTCACTACTCTAATTGGGTTCTTGATGGACCAATCTACTAGCTAGAGTGGCAAATTTATAGGCTTTATTTCTCTTACCCAAAGAATTTTAAAAATAAATCGAAGCATTAGATTTACACTGGTTCCTAAATTATATAAATAACTAATAACATTAGAAGAACCAAATTGATTGAAATAGTAAAACTCTTTAGATCTTTTAACTTTATAGGTAATTTATTATAAAATATTGTACTTCAATCTTTAGTAAAGGCACTATAACATAATTCACAAGTTTGTTTTTATTGGAGGTGATATCCTCCATAAACTTTGCATATAATGATATTTAAGCTAATGCTTCGACAAAGGATATATTAATGTGGAAATTCTCAAAAGATATCTAAGAACTTTTTAAATATATCTTTGTCCTTCATTTTCTTTAACCTCTAAATGTATCAAATTGTTGGAATTTAGGGCTTTATAGTGGGTTACGAGTTATGCTCTTAATAGATACTAGTTAAAAAGGGAACCAATGTTAGTTTGCTTATTTCCATCTTATTCTCATTCTCTTTCTTAGGCTTTTTTTTTTACTTCTTCACTTCCTCCTCTTTAGCAACTTCAAAATCAAATGCTTTTCCACTCTTAAGAGTAAAAGCTAACACTTAATCTCTAGGGCTAACCTTGGTGTTATTAAGAAGCTCTTCTTAACCTCTTTCGCTTACCATATTGGCTAGTTAGTTCACTTGTAACTCCAAGTTATTAATGGATGCACAATTAGATTACAATATCTTTTAAGTTAGCCCACTTGAGATTCAAGTTTTCACAAGTTATTTAGTTTTTGTATATATGGAAGAAATGCATTGTTTGAGCATCTCTTCTATCCTCCAGTTTTATAAAGGTGGTGATTATTAAAATTGATCTCATTTTTAAAACTTAAGTGATCTTATAGTTTTGTATACTCCTACTTTATGCTCCTTCTAAAAATATTTAAGTCATTTCTCTACCCTAGATTGTAAATATTAGAGAAGGATTCATTATTCACAACTTATTATCCTTCATAGGTAGCCATGTAATTAGAATCTTTGTAGTAATTTGAGGTCAACTCCACATTCATGCATGTATGAGAAGGGTGCCCATATATGCCATATTGATAACATACGTCTCTATTGCCCATTTCATGGTTCATAAAGATATTATCTGGCTCAAATGATCAATAACTTGTGATGTCCAGTCTGAAGATGCTTGAACTTCATAAAGGGATGCCTTTGGTTTTCCCTTTACCACCTTGGTTGAAGAATTTTTAGCTAAGGTCTTGATGATCTCCTTTAATTCCTCAACCGATTTTATGGATATTATCCCTCTCCTTGTAGTATTAACCAAAGTATGACATCTTAATGTGAGGCATTAATAGAAGAATTGCATAACTAGTTGCAATGAATAATGATGGTGTGGGTATCCTTCAAAAGATTTGTGGAATGCTTCCATCTCTTTTTATTGATACGTACTAGATAAAATTTAATTTTAACATGAATTTTGGTAGCATTATGCTTTTGTTTTGGATATTCATATAAAATTTGTTACCCAAAATGAGTTATATTTTGTGTCAGGTGTTGTTTCAACCTCTTTGGAAGAAATGAGTTAATTTAGAGCAACTTTGGAAGAAATGAAGAAGTATTTAAGAATATGGTAAGAGCACGACACCTCTAACTATGTGCCAACGATGCTGTTGCTTTATGTACAACGTGCTAGACGTTATTTTCCAACTTTTTCTTCATCTTTTCTTCAAAATTTCTTGTCTCCACTCATCACCAAAGACATCAAACAACCCTTGAAGCATACAATTAAGATGAAATTATTTCCTTGAACAATAATCAATTCAACAAAACAAATAAATCATTAACAGGAAGATAAATCTAAGTCCTAAACATAAAATTATCATCTAAGAAAGCACTAAAAACACACTCTATGTTGGGACCCCATCCTTGCGTGACACGTGTCCGACGTCCTGAGTGACCTTTGGACGCGCACCCTACAAGGGTGGAGTGCCCTCACGCACAATCCTTGATCATGGCAGATTTTCATCTTAATCTGTTTAACATTTTGTCCCTTGACTTGTACTTGGAGCCTAAGTCTCTAACTGCTTCTTAATCCTTGATAATCACTTCTTAATC
>JAOTAY010000189.1:22154685-22166456 GCA_025629805.1 Erythroxylum baracoense
TCCATGTAATACATGAAATAATCCTCCTAAACTTGACTTAATTAATTAACTCCAATAGAAGAATATAATTTATCCAAAAAAATCACCAAAATCATTTAATTCATGCTTACTAAAAGATTCGGGGCCTAACATAATTGGACTTATATAATTCAAGCTCAAATAAGCGCGGAATTAATTTAATCTTAATAGAATTAATTCCACCTTATTAACCAAATCTCATCTTTTGGCTAAGACTTGATGGATAGCTAATCCATTAAACTACTGGTGCTAATTTAATCACCAAACTCCATAAAAACATCTAAAAGTGATGATATTACTATAAACTCTTTAGTTGAGTGAATGTTCCCTGATACATGTTTCAATTAATAATTCCAACATACAGATACTGAATTACTACTATGCACAAATCCGTTCCGATCATATCAAGAATTATAATGAAACATATATGAGTTCACCACTCATCAAGATTGTGGTTTGTAATAATAGAATGCCAAGGTGTATGTTTTAATTTTAAAGTAACAGCCCACTTTATTCTTTAAAACATACTTAATTCCATATTCATTTAATAGTGATGTTATCGATAGTCAACTACTATTATGATATGAAACTCATTATTCCCTTGAAGTAAACTCTTTTACCTACACGGAGATAAATCGCAACATTACAGTCTAAACTATAATCAAGTGACCAACTTGATTATTCAACTATGAATCAACCAATTTAGATTATAATAATATACATGTTTCCTATACATCTCCATGTATATGTATATTACTTACAAAAGAATCTTGTTACCTTATGACTAGATATGTAATGCTCATACAAATAAAACCAAACTCTTTTGTTTTATTAATAATAAATATTTTCATTACAAAAGAAACTGGAAGAAAATTAAGTTATATGTAAATACAGTTGCTTTCTAGGGAACTATATTTACATAACTTCAACAGTGGATTATTTTAAAAAGGAGGTTAGGCTGAGTCCATTAGGAAAACTAGAGGTGACAATTCATAGGATACGGAATGTTCTTTCCATTAGTCTAGTGACCGCTTTGGTAGCAACTAGAATGCTTCGTAAAAGATGTTAGGGATATCGAGCTTATATGATTGTTCAAGGTAATTCGATGCTCATAGAGTTCCTAGATGTGTTTTTAGAGGATCTTCTAATATTACCCCACATAGAGTAATTGAGTTTGAGATAAATTTACCTCCAGAAACCTAATCGATTCTAATTACCCCATATAGAATGGCTCCAATGGAGTCAAAGAAGTTGAAAGTGCTAATGGAAGAGTTATTAGATAGGGGTTTTGTGAGATCTAACACTTCTATATAGGGGGCTCCAGTCTTATTTGTTAAAAAGGATGGGAGTTTAAGGTTGTGTATCGACTATAGACAACTGAACTGAGTGATAGTTCGTAACCAACATCTGCACCTGAGGATTGATGATTTATTTGATTAACTAAAAGGATCAAAGGTATATTCATAGATTGATCTGAGATTAGGTTATTATCAATTGAAAGTTCGCATCTAGGATATTCGGAAAACTACCTTCAGGACTAGGTAAGGGCATTATAAATTCTTAGTTATTGCCTTTAAATTAATAAATGCCCCATCTGTTTTTAGGGATGTGATGAATAGGGTGTTTTGAGAGTGCCTAGATAAGTTTGTGATCATTTTTATTGATGACATATTATTGTACTCATGCAGTCATGATTCGCATTCAGAACACCTTCAAATAATATTACAAACCCTAGAAGAGAACCAGTTGTACCCTAAGCTCATTAAGTGCTAGTTTTGGCTGGATAGGATTGCTTTCTTGAGTCATGTCATCATAGTTGAGGGATTTAGTGTAGATCACCAAAAGATTGAAGTTGTTACTAATTAAAGTCCTCTCACCACTATGATGGAAGTCAGGACCTTCCTTAAATTGGCAGGCTATTACAGGAAATTTGTTGAAGGATTTTCTAGAATAGCAACCCCACTGACCAAGTTAACTTGAAAAGAGGAGAAATTTGAGTGGTCAAATGCTTGTCAATGAAACATTGATGAATTAAAAGAAAGACTAATGACAGCTTCTGTACTCACATTACTAACTGGGACTGATGGATTTGTAGTGTATAATGATGCCAGAGACAAGGGTTATGGTGTCTACTCATGTAGAATGATAAGGTTGTGGCCTATGCATCTAAGCAATTGAAGAAGTATGAGCAAAACTACCCTAGCTACGATCTAGAGTTAGTAGCAGTGGTTTTTGCATTGAAAATTTGGTGGCATCACTTGTATAGTGTTCCTTGTAGGATTTCATGGATCAAGAAAGTCTGAAATATTTTTCGCTGAGAATGAACAAAATATGACATACAGGAGATTGTTGGAGTTAATAAAAGATTATGATTGTATAATAGAGTACCACCTCAAAAAAGCCAATATAGTAGCTGATGCATTAAGTAATAGACCTACCAGTTCGATATCATAACTGAAGATAATTGATGTTATCACTTCTTAATGCTATGCAAAATAAATTAAACCTACTATTATAACAGTGGTGAATCTAGGTCTGTCCTATAGAGAGTGTTCGCTTAGCTTTTAAAATGAAAATAACTGGTGTTTAGGTTATAGGGGGTTTTGGTTGATTTTTAAATAAGAAAATAGAACAAAACAAAACTATTAAAAACAAATTAAAGAAAACATGAAAAAGTGATGAAAGTGATGAATTCGTTAGGAATTTGGTTCTTTGTTTCAATCTTAGCCTACACCCAATTAAACATATTTCATTGATTTTTTTTCTTTTACCTCTCCTTGAACTATTGGTCGTAGATTAACAACAGGCTTTGCTAACCACGATTTTTCCTTAGGTCGTGTTTAATTAAGAGACTCTCATTAATTAAACCTAGCAATCGAATAACCTTGGATATGATCTTTAGATTTAATTAGAAAATTGTATTACAAATTACGAAAACAGACCAATCTAAGCAACAACCATATACACTCGGGTTATTTAACCTAGGCTATGTTATCCCTAGTGATTACGAATCATTAGTCACTGCAAATAAAACTTAAATATAACAATTATGGATTATATTGAAATTCTAGCTATGGGTTCATACATAAACAATCGAGCCATAATGAAAATACGATCATTTATACACAAAACCCAAATCCATATGCATACGATAACACAATTAATCTATTAGAGAGGAAAAACAAAAATAATGGAATAAATGCTTAACTGAGTTATCGGCGTCGATATCACCTCTAAACTGACATTGGGAAGCTAGTTCTATATAGATATCCAATATTGTGGAGCTTTGCGCCTTCTTCTCATCTTCTCCTGAAGTCTCCCTCTTGAACCAATCGAAAACACCAAAGCCTTTATATCTTTTGGCCGTCACAAATATGTTGCTTTTATATGAAAAATGTAGGGTTTAATGGACTGCTGGCATTTCTCACGGTCGTGAGTTAGTGACACAACTTCTCACGACCGTTAGAAGTGTTGTATGATGAAGCATGCTCGCAGCCATACATGAAGTGTATAGGTGTGAGAAGTGTCTTACTCCCATGCACTCTATGTATGGCCGCGAGTATTCTTTGTTCTCCATTCTTTTGTGCTTTATCTGTCTTCTTCTTTTAGTCTCCTCCTTCTTCTTCTTACAATGATATGTGTTTAATTTTTCATATGACATACTACACTTAGTGATTAATGCCTTAGAAATGCTTAGGATACTCACTTTAGCTCATAATTGATTTTAGGTACATTTTGAAAGTAAAGGAGCTAAAGTGACCCAAAAGCATATTCATTGAAGCCATCCTCTCAATGTCCACACTATATTGATTCATAGAGCAAGAAGAAGAACATATTGAAAGAAAAAGAGACAAAATGTGAAAAACCACGGTTGAAGACCATTCATGGTCTACTGGAAAATTATCACAGCTGTGAGTGAAGTCTCATGGCTATGACAACCAACTACATAGGCATGAGTGACTTTCTCATGCCTATTCCATGCTTCTAACGGCCGTAAGAAACTTCTCACAGCTATAAGAAGCTACTCATAGGTGTGACAAAACATGTCACACCTATGCAAGGCTAGGTGTCCATTGTTTAAACCTAATCTTCACCATATAAAGTAAAAGGCTTATGACTGCAGAAAAAAAAACACATTTGGGATGTAACCTAGCTGATAGCTCTCTCTTCATTTTCTGTTCAGTTTCTCTTTATTTTTTAACACCAACAGTGGCAATGGAGATGCGAGCTGACAGTGGAAGCTTGAAGATGGAGATGGAGGGCTAACTTCTAGATGTCGATTCAATAGGGATATTGATGCTAGGTCACAGTTAAGCTATTTCATAACATTAACATTGTAATCTCTTTTTAGATTGTTATCTTGTTTGTATTGATTGAATTTGGCTTTGTGTAGATGATCTTAATACGTTATTTTGATTATTTTATTACAAACCTATTGTTATAATGTTGAATGTAATTTGTAATTGTTACATTTGGTGTTTTTTGGTAACATCTAATGGTCTTAAATCGTAAAGAACAACATAACTTAGGTTAGATAACCCAAACGTGTGAGGTTACTGCCTATATTGATCATTTCCCACTTTATAATGTTGCCGCCAAATTGAATCTAGAGATCATATCCTAGGTTATTTAGTAGTTAGGTTTAATTAACAATCGTATCCTAGTTAAACATAACCTAAGGAGAAACTGGGATTAGTAGAGGTTACTGTTAGTATCATATCAATAGTCTGAAGAGAGGTGTAAAGGCGTTAGGATGATGGAACATGCTTGATCGTGCTTAGGCTAAGATTGACCCTAGAACTGGACCTTACCTATAATCGACACTTTAATCGTTTTTTATTGCTTGCTTTAATTTGCTTTTAATAGTTTACTTTTATTTTATTTTCTAAATTACTTAAAATCCAAAACCCCTTTTATATTTTCCTTTAATCAATTAAATTTGTTATGGAAATTAACCATAACTACAAGTTTTAGTGTGCAGAGTCAAGTAAATTTTGTAGTGCACTCAACACTCGCTGTCATGTGCCATGAAGACAAGTGAGAGTGAATCTTTGAAAAATGACCCAAATATAGTGCTTTCGACTCACATTAACTTCTTCTCTTCCGAATTGTGCCTGAACTCATATATAAACTAAAGTAACTATCTTAAGCATTTTTAAACCAATAATAGCTATGTGTTATGGAATAATTCATAATCAGTTAAGCACATATCAATGATATATCTTCCACTTTTAATGGAAATGAGGTCTCTATGAGTGAGATTGGATATGGTAGACTCATAAGCTTTAATTGCTACTTTTCATTTTTTTCCCATTTTGGTGGATCAAGTTAGAGGGGGATAGAAACAAGATCTGTGGTTGACGAAGTTGAATACCGTTGTTAAGATTAGGAAGAGAATAGATCTTATAATCAAGGAAGATGGTACAGTGATAAGGGGGCAACAATTATGTGTACTGGATATAGGAGAACTTAAGAAAGAGATCTTAGAGGAAGCTTACTCCTCAACTTACGCTATACATTCGGCTAGCATAAACCACACTCTAAAAGAACATAATTGGCAAAGAGGGATCAAGAAAGAAATAGAAGAATTTATTTTTAAGTGTCTAACCTGTCAACAGGTAAAAACAGAACATCAGAAGCCTGCAGGATTGATACAATCGCTTCCTATCCCAAAAATGGAAGTGGGCGAAGATTTATATTCTATTATGAAGTGAATATTGATTATGAGTTTTATATGAATGATGCATTATAAGTGAATATTGCTAGTATAAGATTATGTTTTAGTAATATATGAATTGAAGTTTGAAGTTAAATCTTATATGATTCGAGCTTACATTGAGATGGTGTTATTGGTTGATAAAAAGGAAATAGTTTTTAGCTTATGATACATTGATAGGTTTTATACATATTATTAAACCGGTGTACAATGGTTAATCTAGTGTAGGTAAGCGATGTATAACTAGCTATGTAACTAGTAGTTAACCAATTACGGGTAAGCGATGTAGAGCCATCTCTTTAATTACTAGTATATAGCGATTAACCTAGTACAAGTAAGTGACTTAGAACCAGCTCCATAACTAGTGGTTAACTAGTTGCGAGTAAGCGATGCAAAATATCGATGTATAGCAGTTAATCTAGTACAGGTAAGTGATGTAGAACCAACTTTGTAACTAGTGGTTAACGAATCACAAATATACGATGTAAAACTAGCTCCATGAATTTATGCTTAAGGGTACCGTATAGAAAATAAGATAGTGGTGGGCTATATTGTGTAAGAAAATTTATGAAATTAATAATGCCACCACTATTTATTTGAAAAGCTATTTAAGAAACTTGGTTTAAGGAAGCATATATGTTTCATATTAGTGTTGAATTATAGGAATTGAGATTAATTTTTTTAAGGAGGCTTAATATTGTTAAATATGATTTGAATAGAAAATCTGGCACTCACTGAACTCATTTAGCTCATATTCTCTTTTTTGTTTTTAGAGGAAACATCTCAAGCGCACACTTAGGGGCTTCAGTAGCAGTGACTCTACCACTCGAGTAGATAATTTTGTCACCTACTGCTATGTAGGAATTTTTGCATTATGAATATCTTTAGGAAATATTGCATATCTTTGAACATGTTTTGGAATGTACATTTATGTAAAGAATATATGTATAAAGGGTTTTAAATGAAATGCATGAATATGTTTTAGTTTTTATAAAATTTGTTGAAGTGATTATTGAGATTGTCTATGAGTGGACTAGATGTACAAAATTTATAATAGGGATTTTAATATGATTATAAAAATGTTTTGAACCTTTATAGGGACTTTTGAAAATTTCATGGATACCAAAATACAGTCGTTATGCTACTGAAAATTTTGTTAAAATGGTTGTTAAAGTAAAAACTCCACTACTTATATCCTTTTATGTTGAAATTTAAGCTTTTTAATAAAAAGGAAAATAGGTGTAACTCTACGAGAATTTTCTAATTGGATTAGATATCGAATGGATGGCCACTGTAGGGTGCCAAGTAGGTCACCTAGTCATTTCAGGATATAGACTTGTCACATGGACAAAGTGTGTGTAAATAGCATTGATCTATAGGTACACTCAAACACCATTCATGACCATGACATTCTACCACTTTACATATCATTTCATTTCTCCACCACTAGGATTCACATTCATAATCATGAATCAAAGGACTCTTTATGGTTGCAATGTGGGTAAGGGTTAAAATGAGATGTGTTTGGATAGTGTGGTGTAAAATCCATCAAAGGTAGTGGAGTCATTATCCAGTGGCAATTTTGGTCCAGAGAAGCGGAAAATATTAAGAAATCATCAAAGGATCCATTGAAATATAGTGTCAACCCTCTACATTGTAAGAACATTCAATAAAAGACAATTAGGGAGATTTAGAATCATGATTCCATTATTTTTTATTCATTTTTCTTTCATTGTATGTTTGATTTTGTGTTCGATAATGTGTAACTAAACGTCTAATTAGTATGTAGGTTAGATGAAACTTATGTTATTACTTTGATATGATTTGATTCTTTTATTAATGAAAATGGTTGTTTGATATATTGTGATTTGATTACACATTTTATTTTTATTCTAATAACCCGACAATATTAGGTTATAATCTGATTTCATACATAGAGATTGAGAAATCCTAGTGTGAATAGATCTTCTGTAATTAGAAGGAGTTGATTTCAACCCTTAGACATAGGATAACATAAATATTCTGAATTAGGGTCAAACCTAATAGAGAGACCTATAAATTGGTGATGCAATCCTATAAGATTTAACTTGAGTAATTCGATCAGAGACCTTAGGATTACTTGTTAGTAGACTCAAGGTCAGCTACTAATATACCATAGGAGTTTCCACGTTCCAATACAATAACAAAACCATTGCATGATAAAAGATAAATCTGTTAAGGGTTTAAAGGGATTCAAACCTATATATTAATTTCTGTATCAATAGTTTTTTAAATGAATTCCACTATCTTTGCATCCAATATAGTTTCCTATTTCTTTAATTGTTCTAGTTTTTATTTTCTTTTTATTAAAAATCTAAAATCATTCCTTAAGCTAGATAGTAGGGGAAGGGTAAGTATTATTATTAATAGTCTTCATAGGATCGACCTGTACTTGTTAGTACTAAGTATAGTTGAGCCATGCACTTGTGGTTTATTACAATGTGTTATCACAAAATAGGTCCATCAAGTTTTTGGTACCATTACCGAGAACTTAAATATTAAGAATATCTGAGTTCTATTACTTAAGTAATTTTTATTTTATTTTATTTTATCTTTGTTTTTATTTTTTTAATTTTAATTTTTCTTTTTAGTTTAATTTAATTTATTTTGTTTACTTTATTTTATTTAATTGTATTTTTTATATTTATAGCTTATTAATTTAATTATCCTTTTAATTTTTTTGCTTGATCTTGAGTTTGTGGTTTATTTTAGGAATTAGGATTCATTGCCATAGCCACAACTCACAATGGAATGATGGAGTGGATAACACTTTTATGGGAGCCTAAATATATCTTCACAAACTGGTCAAGTGGGTAAGTTTTACAATTTCTTATCCCTTTATATACCACAAATGCACAGGTCTTGAGTGTAGTATATAAGGTGTCGATCTCTTGAGGAGTTAGTCAATTAGTCAAATTCTAAGTTGTCTAAGGCCTCAAATATAATTAAAATGAAAAAAACTAAGCAGAAAGTAAATAAGCAAATATGGATTTATTGAAAATGAAAATGTAAAATTAACACAAAGAAATCACAATTGAGCACCACCAATGAATAATAAAAAATCACACAAAGAAGATTAGCCAACTATGAGAAGGGGGGTTTATCCTATCATCAATTGCTAACATGATTATTTTTGAATTAATTCGGTATCGATTCTAGACTTTCAAAATTAGATTACTCTCTCTCTAGTTATAATCATTAAACCCTAAATCACAAACCCTAATTAAATTATGGAATTGGTAACTCTCAATTAACAAAAAGCCCACACATCCAATTAGATCTTAAGCCCTCTAATTGACTATCGGGTACTGACACAAGATCTTCGTATAAATTACCAATTTAATTATTTGCATGATCTATTAGATTGTTTAACTCTCATTACCTAATCTAATCGTCTTGCTATCAGTTCACTCTCTTAATTTGTTACTGAAGCATGCAAATAAAACAAATAATGAAAATACTCATTGTATTAAAATCAAAAGAAATCACATTAGCATTGTGATATGTCTTTAAATGTTTATCTATTTTATCTTCTATTATTGCATTATAAATGCTTAGGATACTCATTTTAGCTCATTTTTTATCTCAAGTACATTTCAAAAGTAAAAGAGCTAAAGTGACCCGAAAGATGTCCATTGAAGCTATCTTCTCTTTCCATACTTTATTGATTCATGGAACATGAAGAAAATTTTGTCAACATGACTCACTAACATTGGTCTACACCAAGGCTTAGCCTTAAGCCCTTTCCTATTCTTATTAGTATTAGATGGGCTTACCAAACGTATCCAAGGAGAGGTACCTTGGTGTATGTTATTTGCTGACGATATTGTCCTTGTGGATGACACTACGAAGGGGCTCAACTCTAAGTTAGAATGTTGGAGAGAAACTATAGAGTCGAAAGGTTTTAAAATAAGCAGGACCAAGATGGATTATTTAGAATGTAACTTTTTGGGAAGCCAGATGGCCCATGAGGCAGTGGTAGCAATTGGTACTAACGTAATACCACAAATTTGAGTTTTAAATACCTCGGGTCCATCATTTAGAGTGATGGTAATATAGATGTCGATATAGTCCATCGTATCATATCTGAGTGCAGATGGCAAAGCACATTAGGAGTCTTATGTGATAAAAAGATTCCCTCAAAGCTTAAAGGGAAATTTTATTGAATGGTGATTCGACCTACTATGTTATATGGGGCGGAATGTTGGCCCACCAAATGTCAATATACGAGATAGTTACTGGTAGCAACGATACGTATGCTTCGATGGATGTCTGACATTACCAGGAGAGATAAGGTTCGAAATCGTGTAGAGAGAGACAGTCTACAAGTGGCTAGTATTGCCGACAAGTTGAGAGAGACTAGGCTTAGGAGGTTTGGGCATATGAGCAATAGGCACCCGGATGCTCCAGTGTGATGCTGTGAGTTTATAACCCTTAGTGAATACAAGAGAAGAAAAAGGAGGCCGTACAAGAACTGGAGGGAAGTGCTCAAGAGAGATATGTCAGAGTTGGCCCTTACTCAGGAATTGGCAAGAAATAGAAAATTCTTGCGTACTAGGATACGGGTAAAGGATATCCTTTAAAGTTGCTTCAAAACAGTTGAGTAAGTTATCAGGAGCTGTTTTTTACGAAGCTCGCACAAACTTGGTCATAATCTGACCTAGAGTCCAATTTGTCTGTTCTAGTTGCGAGTCATGGACAAGTCTTTCTATCATTGCAAGTCACATACAAGTCTTTCTATCATACTACTTGGCATCTCAGCTCGAATTTATGGAGAAGGTTCTGTAAGGCAATCCGGTACTGTAGAATTGTCACACTTCCAGGGCTATGGACCAAAGTCACCTAACACAACTAGAGACATGAAGAGTCGTATTTTGAAACGATTCAAGAACTAACAGATCTGAGCTTCATCTTATTGGAGTTATGTAAATATAGTGCCTTGGAAAGCAAGTGTATTTACTTAGAACTTAATTTTCTTCCAGTTACTTTTTGTAATGAAAATATTTATAATTAATAAAACAAAAGAGTTTGCTTTTATATGTATGAGCATAATAAAACTAGTTATAAAGTACCGAGATTCTTTTGTAAGTAATATACATATGCATAGAGATGTATGGGAAACATGTATATTATTAGAATCTAAAATAATTGATTCACAGTTGAACAATCAAGTTGGTCGCTTGATTATGGTTTAGACTGTAGTGTTGTGATTTATCTCCGTGTAAGTAAAATAGTTTAATTCAAGGGAATGATGAGTTTCATATCATGATAGTAGTTGACTATCGATAATGGCACTATAAAATGAATATAGAATCACGTATGTTTTAAAGAATAAAGTAGGTCGTTACTTTAATCTTAAAACATACACTTAAGCAATTGTTTATTACGGACCACAATCTTAATGGGTAGTGAACTCATATGTGTTTCATTATAATTCTTGTATGATCGGAATGGATTTTTATAGAGTATTAATCTAGTGTCTGCATATTGGAATTATTAATTCCAACATGTATCAGGGAACATTCACTCAAATAAAGAGTTTATAGTGATATCATCACTTCTACATGTTTTGTGGAGATTGGTAATTAAACTGGCGCCAGTAGTTTGATGGACTAGCTATCCATCAAGTCTTAACACCAAGATGAGATCTTCTGTGTTAATCACCATATAGAGTAAAACGGGAGATCTAGAAGGAAAAATGAATATAAGGGTAAAACGGTAATTTTACCCTTTATTGTGCGGATGGCTATAAGATGGTCCATATTAGAGTTTGCAATTGGACATCTTATTTGAAACATGTGTTCTCATAATATTTAGTAATTTAAGAGTTCAACTAATTGTCTTTAGTGGAATGACATTTAGTTAATAAACTGGAATTATATCTAATAGGATTAAATTAATTCTGGGTTTATTAGAGGTTAAATTATATAAGTCCAATTAGATTCCCCATTTGGCTTCTAGGAAGGTTATCAAGCAAAGTAAGAAATACAAATAGAGA
>JAOTAY010000189.1:22183485-22194663 GCA_025629805.1 Erythroxylum baracoense
GTCATGAATGCATGTACAGTCATTTACATGTGCAAAATTCACTATTGTATGCATGAACATGTCAATACAATTTTAAGTACTTATAACATATTCCAAATGACTATTTTACCCTTCCCATTGGTGAGGGGATGTTACAATGATTGATTTATATTAATGCGTGTTATTGATGTTAACTTATGTTAATGCGAATTGCTGATGATTGAGTTATGTTAATGCATATTATTGATGACTGCCTTATGTTAATGCAGATTGTTGATGATTGAGTTATGTTAATGCATATTATTGATGATTGAGTTATGTTAATGTGGATGGTTGACAATTGAGTTATCTTAATGCGTGTTATTGATGGTTGACTTATATTAATATGGATTGTTGATGATTTAGTTATATTAATACGTGTTATTGATGATTGAGTTATGTTAATGCAGATTGTTGATGATTTAATTATGTTAATGCATGTTGTTGATGAGGATGCTCCGATGGATATGCAACCTTACTAGAAGCAATAAGGTCCACAATGTAATGGTAAGGGACAAATTGAAGGTAGCTAATATTATTGACAAACTAAGAGAGATAGGAATTAGGTAGTTTGGACATGTCAAGTGGAGACACCCAGACGCTTCAGTAAGAAAGTGTGAGAAGATAGTACTCAACGACTATAAGAAGAAAAAAGTGAGGCCCAAAAAAATTGAGGGGAGATAATCAAGATTGATATGGCAATGTTGGAACTTACCGAGTAAAGGATCCTTCGTAAAGATATTCTTATAATTCGTATTATAGTCATCATAAACTTGTAAATAGGTAATACTTATCTCTTAGGGATTTAGCTTGATTTAGTAACTCTTATTACTCTTATTATTATTATTATTATTATTATTATTATTATCATCATCATCATCATCATCATCAACAACTTTTGTTTATAATTATTACTCTTATTATTCTTATTCTTGTTATTATACTTAGTATTAGTGTTATGACTATTACTAATGTTCTTATTATTATTATTAGAACTATGATTATCAATAGTAATACTACTAACACCACTAACTACTACTACTACTACAAGAACAACAACAACAAGAACAACAACAACAATAACTACTACTACTGTTGTTGCTGCTGCTACTAGTACTATTGCTGCTATTGCTCCTCCTCCTCCTCCTCCTCCTCCTCCTCCTCCTCCTACTACTCCTATTACTACTACTGTTGTTGCTACTACTGCTGCTGCTACTACTACTGTTGCTACTACTGCTGGTACTACTACTACTACTACTACTTTTACTACTACTACTGCTACTACCACTCCTCCTCCTCCTCTTACTACTGCTAGTACTACTACTATTCCTACCACTACTCCTACTACTACTGTTACTATTACGACTCCTACTACTAATGCCGCTACTACTACTACTACTACTAAACTACTACTACGACTACTACTACTACCACCACAATAACTACTACTACCACTATTACTACTACTACGTATTGGGTTTTGTTGTTGTTGTTGTAATGTGTGTTGTTGATGGTTTACTTATGTTAATACAAAATGATAAAGATTAAGCTTTGTTAATGCATATTTTTTATGATTGACTTATGTTAATGCAGATTATTGATGATTGAGTTATATTAATGTGGATTGTTGATGATTAAGTTATGTTAATGCATGTTATTGATTGTTGACTTATGTTAATATAGATTGTTAATGATTAAATTATGTTAACGTGTACTGTTGATGATTGACTTATGTTAATGCGGCTTGTTAATAATTGAGTTATGTTAATGCATATTGTTGATAATTAAGTTGTATTAATGAGTGTTGTTGATGTTTGATTTATGTTAATGTAGATTATTGATGATTGAGTTATGCTAATGAGATTAATGTTAATGATTGAATGTTTGTTTTAATGATGACTGGACATATTATGATGTTAATAAAAATATATTTTTTATAGATATCTAATATAATGGAACCTGGTAGAAACAAAGATGGTAGATATCGGAATTGTAGAACAAATAGATTTGCAATTTTAACCAGATCAATCATTTTCTAGCAAACATCATCATTCGACCTCAACCACCAATAAAGTTAGTTAGGAACAACCTCATTCTTCATTAAATAATAACGAATCAACTAGTATAGAGGGATCTACAAGTTTATTCATCTTTCACACTAACAAATAAACCTACGCTAAAATATATGTTTTCATTTTTAAGGTATATTTTCTTATCATTATTGATTTATTGTTAGGTTTCAATGTCAATATTAAAAAAAATGATGTGGAGGTATAACTAAAGGTTATAAATTACAACGAATGAACGTTGCAATGAATAACAAGTTGTTAATACACATTGATACTTCACAAGGTTGTCCTATAGACAAGATCCAATCTATAAAATTGTCAAGTGAGTTGGAGATTATTGCGAGAATAGAATTACCTTGACTAAAGCATGCTAAGGACTTAAAGGAAGACAACTTACTTAATGCTTTAGATAAAGTTGTCGTAATTTATCAATTTATTTAACTATATGGAATATTGGTTCACTTATTTTAAGATTAATTACAATTTTACTTATTATTCACAGATGAAATTGACTATTGTCTATATCGAGATCCCTGATGTTTTAAACTGCATGACTTCTTTGTTAAAAAAAATACTAGGGATCGTTGTTATAGATTGAATTATTTTTATAAATTTTTTCCTTCTGATGTAGAGGCAAGGAGACATGTTCCAGAATGAATATTTCAAGAAAATTGGAATAATTTGTGTGATTATTGGGCCTCTCCTAAAGTTGAGGTTTGTTTTCCTTCCTTTCACATTTGCTTCCATTAATCTTTTTAGATGATTTAATAACTACCTACTCTATTTTCTTTATTTAGGAAAAATGTAAAAAGGAAAAAGGTCAATATAGGATAAATGAAAGCATCTCACTATCAAAGGTCCAAATCATTTGTAGTCATCCAAAATGAATAAGTAAGATCTTTATTTACAAGTTATAACTATATCAAGAAACACTATATTATTTATTATACCTTGTATTTTTCTTTCATAAAATAGAAAGAGAAGGAACTATATGGAAAAGAGTATGATAGGGTCACACTATAAAAAGTCACTTACTATAAAGAAGGTCAAGGGTGGATGTTAGAAGATGCGGAAAATAACTATATAAGAAAAAAATTTTGCTTAAATTTTTAGTTTATTTATTTATGTAGTACTAAATAACAATATTTGCATTGAATATTGATTTTGCTTTTTTAATTTTAGAATAAGATGCAAGAGTAGTTACAGAAATCAATGTTTAAAGGGAATAAGGTCAATGTAGAAGACATTTATAATACCATGCTTAGTATACATTTTGGTTATATCAAAGGTCTTGGCTTTGGCCTTAAGTCAAATGTTTAAACCTTATCAAGATCCACATACGTTCAACATTTTGAAGAGGAAAACAAGACGCTTAAGGCTAAATTAAAACATACTCAAAAAAATTTAGCCAAGCATTATAAGTACTTCAAAAAAATACTTGGCCCGGATTATAATAGCAGTGAAGAAGAAAGTGAATGATATTATTTACATTTTTTATGTTTTCTCTTTTAATTCCTATTTGTATTATAATTTAAATTTAATACCTTTTTGCGGATTACAGATTTGAAGAAGATGCAGCAGTTTAATGATTTGTATTATAATTTATAAACTAATCTCTGTATTTATTATTTTGTATATAAGAATTGTTGAAGTTGTACTTAAAATTTTTTGTACGAAGAAATTTAATGATATTTTTTTGTATACAATGCTTCAAATTATCAATTATTTATGTATAATTTTTTGTATAATAAATTAACTATAAAAATATATCGAAACATCATATATAATAACATGGATTAAAATGTAACAAATAATTTATTCCAACATGGTATAACATTTTGTTAGAACATAGGTAAAAATTTTGACTATATTTTACAAAACATAGTTAAAAATATTTGGCTACATTTTCAAAAATGTAGATAAAACTTTTGTCTTCGTTCTAAAAAATGTAGGTAAAAACTTTTAGCTACGCTCCTAGAAACGTAGCTAATAGTTTTTAGCTACGAAAAATAAGTATAGGCAAGGGTATTGGCGATGATTCCTCAAAATGTTGCTAATAGTTTTTTTGCTATGAAAACAAAAGTGTAGGTAAAAACTATTAGTGACGCTTAATACAAAACATCACCTATAGTTTTAGTTATGGGATTTGGTGATATTTTGGGTGACGAAACTAAATCATCACCAATTCCTATTAACGGCGATTTAAGCACCTTCAGCTACAATTTTTTTTCATAGCCAAAAGTCAATTTTGTTGTAGTGGCTTAGAGTCACACATTAGAGATCTTATGGATATGATCTCTATAGACTTCTTGATTGCTCTATGAGCAATAGTGCCTTATGAATTTCTCAGTTGAAATTAGTTATTGGAAATTTGTTTATTTTAAAAGCACATTAATAGAGAAAATTCACTATAAATTTTATTATTTTTGCAATTTTAAATGTCTAAATAACTAGCTTTGAGTATTAATGACTAAGAAAATTCAATTTGCTTCAAGAATTGGGAGAATGGACATTTAATTAGCATAATATTTTTTGTATAAACCATACATGTATTGAGTAAATGTGATTTGTTTTGTGTATTTTTGTTATTCTAAAAAAAAGAATTTGTGACTAATTAAGCATTAAATAATCACTCCATTGGCTTCATACCAATATAAAGGTTAAAGTAAAAGAGTGGTTCTAGTAACCCTTTGAGATAGTGACTTAATTGAGTAACCAAGAGTATTCATGACAATAAATTGACTCTATTATCAAAAGGCTAGGTGACTTCACAAATAAGCTCCTAAATACTCTTGTGAAAATTAAAGTTAATTATTTGTTTTATATTAATAAAGGATATGAATATATTTAAAAGTTAAAGCATTTTTTCTCATATATATTTATTTTACATAGAGAGCTAAATTTTATGAATAGGGTTAAACTTTGAAAAATCATGAAATGAATTGAATCAACTTATAAGTTGATATAAGTAATAAGTTGCCTAGCTCTTTGTTGACCTTTACAATTGAATGAGTGGCAAATAATCATGATTGGTTTCCTTGATGTGTTTAATGCTTTTTTTGAGTTGCTTTTTATTTGATTTAGGATGATAAAATTGATTTACTTGAGGAGAAGCAAATGCTTAAGTTTGGGGGAGTTTGATACAAGTTAGATAGACTTTATTTTTAGCATGAATTTTGGTAACATTATGCTTATGTTTTTGATATTTTTAAGGATTTGTTACTTAAAAGGAATTATATTTTGTGTTAGGTCTTGTTTTAACCTCTTTAAGGGAAAGGAGAAAATTTAGAGAAGAATTGAATTGAATAGGAGAAACTTCGGAAGAAGTGAAGAGGGGCTCAAAAACATAGTAGGAACATAAAAACACCACATCCCATCCTATTTATCCTAATGATATCTTATCCAAATAACATGACACTTACACTATCCCATATCGAGGGTTTTTTCTAGTAAAGGACATTATGTTTCTCCTTCCATAGTCAATATACTCTATGTTTAACCATGTTCACCAATATGGGGCATACATAGTCCTATTCTTAGTCTCATGTTGGCAGTGATAAGTTATGTAAAATTTTCTAGCGTGTAAGATAAAGAAACATTATATATATATGACCATGTGCTGGGCCATATTTAGCATAAAAATTGGGGTTAAATTTATTAAAATAAGAGGCAATTGGAATTGGAAGAGGCTTTTGGAACAAACTAGTTTTGAAGCTAAAAGAATCAATTTGAATCCAATGAAAAGAATTGAAGATTAAGTGGAAAGACAATATTAGAAGAGTGACAAAGATTTCAATAAAATTCATCAAGAGTTCAAGATTTAAAATATCACGATGATGATTTTTTTAATCTTTTGTTTTTATTATTTTATATTGTTCTTTCTTGTTTATTTATAGATTAACTGGGATATAGATATAGGTGGAATGGATCCTAGGATCTAATGTTTTAAATTCATATTTTAATTTAATGAAATACTTATTTTTCTTGAGATTTATTCATATAATTATTTTAGTTTAAATCAAAGGAACAAAAGTTGAAGGATAACAATTAGATTCACACATTGAGGTCGAGAGATGATGTGTATAGATAGATCTCAATATGAATGATGACGGTTAAATGAGTTACTTGAGAAAGAACTGCATAATCTTCCTAAATTAAGGTATCATAAGAATTCACAAATTAGATTAATGCATTCTTAGATTATCTTGAATAGTAAAAGATTTCAATTAATTCAATCTAAGAATAGGGTTATGTTACTCGAGAGAGAGCATAATTAAAACTTATGAATTCTTACAATGAATTAGAGTTGTTCATTAAATTAGAAACAACAACAATAATAACATCCTAGTAAAAGTCTCACTAATATGCAAGGTCCAAAAGTATGCAGTGTTACCCCTAATTGGTAGAGAGTTTGTTTCTAATAAAAACCCATGAAAAATACAAAGAATAATAAAAATAATAAAAGATACATATTAATAATAAACTAATAGTAAAAATAAAAATAAAATAGATATAAAATAATAAAAACAATTAAATAATTAAAAATAAATACGTAAAAATAAATAATATAATAAATGCATAACAAGTAAAGAATAAAAATAAAAGACAAAATAATTAAATAAATACACAAACAATAAAGAAGACAAGTAAATAAATAAATAAAAAGTCATTAGTAAGAAAATGTTTAAGCTAAGTAAAGAAATGCATTGGCTAAATTCATTCATTAAATTAGAGTGAAGTCAAAATATTGTGAAGTTAGAGGATACTTGGATCTATCTTATTCATAGATTGTTATCTATTTGATCATTTTTATTATTTGGTTTTTTACAATTTTTTATTTATTTTCCTTTTCAATAAATTATATTTAATAGTCTAGATAATTAGGTTTATGAGTAATTGGTGACTAATAACTATTTCTTATGGGATGGACATGTAATCATTAATACTAACTACAGTTACAATGTACCCTTGCATTATAAAACAGACACACCATTTATGCAAAGCCTTCAATCTACATCCGCATCTTAGTGGTCTTATATGGAGGGAAGCATTGTAATCTGAAGGCATTGCATACTTGGTACCACTCCTTAAAAGAATCCACCTTGATCAAGATCAACTACATCCTTGTTAAATCTCTTATATAATAAGGGAAGTAACTTATCTGAAGCTCATCTTTTGTAAGACTATTAAATGGAATTGTTTGGACCATCAAATAAAATTCATTGATGAATGGGATTGTCTTCCTAGGTGATCCACTAAACACCAGTAGCAAGTGGAGATGGACTTATTTTAACTTATAATTCTACGACCTTTGATTCAGTCTGATGTATGAGAGACTTGCATTAATTATTTGCATCTGAATGTTCCTCATACATGTTTGAGGTGTTGTTACTTTATACTAACAATGATGTTATCTTCATTGGGATCCATTTGTTTTATCTTTCTCACTCTATTATATCTACATATCCACTCAATTTTAGGGTCTACAAGAAAAAAAACATGTCTAAGTTATCACTCTTAGATCTCCTATCTTATGTCAATTACCTAAAAACAAATGAAAAAATAAAAATAAAAGAAAAAATATAATTAATGATATAGTAAGCAAATAATCCCTAGCAATAAGTCCAAATACTTGGTTGAATCTATTTGCAAGTATAGAAAATCACTTATAACTAATAATGATTTTAAAGTATTATAAAGTGCAATCCTAAGATGACTTCATTATTATACTTTTTAATTATAGACAATGATGCAATTAAATTAAATAATACAAGAGTTTATAAAACATAATTAAATTATAGAACTAAAGCAAAGCAATTAAATAGTAAACAAAATTTAAGATAACAACTAGTAAGGTTTGAAGATTCAATTAATTTGGAATTCCAATTATCATATGATGATTAATGATCAAAGTTGAAATAACAATTAGCCTAGTGCATCTATTCCCTCTCTTGAGGCATAAAGTTATATTTAATTACAGAATTATAGCCTCTCGCATAACCAATTAATCTTAATCAAACTTATTAAGGATGTTTAATCTCTTTAATTATCACAATACTCTAGGATATCCTTTCTCTAAATCTAAGGTCTTTATTCTCTTAGTGCACATGTTGTAGTTTACCTCTTATTCCTTCATATACTATTGAATCGATGTTGATTGGGAATAAATCTAATAATTAAGATCAAAGATAATAAATTAAAAAAACCAATAGATTCTTGTGCATTAATAATAGGGATTTGGCTACTAAACATCATTAAAAAAGTACATCAAAACTAATTTTAATATAAAATAAATAAAAGAAGAAAGAGTTGGAAGAGTTGTCATAATTCTCCTATGATCTTAATCCAAATCTGTCTTTTATATGAAGAAACCTTAGAAGTGTCAACTTAATGACAAAGGAGGTCGTAACTAGCCTTATAAAATAAAGAACCTTAATAAGAATATTTATAGGCTACAGTTACATAATAGAGTCACAAGTTTAGTAAAGTTATGTTTTTGTGAGTCTTTAAATTATATGTTGCAGGTCAGACTAGCTCCCATATTGGTGTTGATTAGCTTCTAGAGCTCGAACTCTAAAATTTTTCCTTAATATGATCTAAACATTGTATTGTGTTAAGCCCATGTGCTTTAATGTTTAATAATGCTTTATGGAAAACTAAACTTGGTGAGACATAAAAGTGTCTTGTAGAATATAGTTTAGATATGATCTTGTGTACATGCCATGTTTCTTCATATTACTCACTGCTTCTTAAATAAGTCTAGGTGTTACTCAACATGGAGTCAACATAGACCCGTGTTATTATCATATTGCCTACTTCTCTAATCTTCTTAAAATTTTGACATCTACTAGCTGGAAAAGATCTTTGATGCCTTCTATAAAGTAGTTGTACATTTTGTTAGCTTCCTATTAACACTAATATCTCGTTAATTGAACAATTACGAAGAATATCATACTCAACTATAGGATTTCTCCTTAAAATCATCACTTACAAGACAATAAACTAAACATAGGAAAACGTCATATATTTCATATTAAAAATGCTAAAAAGATGTTAAATTATAACTAATTTAGCTCCTGAAAAAATATGAAAATATAGCCTTATCATAGCATATCCCTCCTAATCCTAAACCTCTTCATATTTCAAAGTTCATTGTATCTCATGTCGATGATCTACTTCAGATGCTCTAGAGTAAGGATTTGCATCAATTTGAAGACCTTCCCTAAATAACAATGTAGTTAACAAGTTTATAAATATTCATATAAAGTACCCATAATCATATAACAATAATACTCAATCACCAAACTATATAAAGTTATTTTAGTTTGGTGCAAATATCATAACTTTTCTCTACACCCCCATTTCATCGACTTGTCCTAGAGGTGACAACTTCATTCTCGACCTACATTTTCAAGTTTCCAACTAAAATAACTTTATATAATCATCATATTAATTTTAATAAAATAATTGCTAATTACCTTTCTTTTCCCCTTTATAACCTTCTTTCTTTCTTGTGAAGGAGATGATGCACTAATTATGATTTTATCCTTATTTTATGGAATTTGGCAACAAAAATATAAATTTCAACCATAACCAAACTAATCATAAAATCCATAAAAATTTAAAACATATCTACTAATAAATCATCACCTAGTTAAGTTATAAGTTATAAACTTAACCAATACTAAAAAAAATAAAATAATAATATAATATTGTCCTTTACTATATACCTCACAAACTTAGTTATTTTAAATAAACTCAACACCCTAGAAACCATTTTGAATGAGTGTCTAAATATATCTATTAGAGATATAAAATATAAACATATAAACTGTATAAAGATAGAGAGGAAAATGGGAGTGACATTGTCTACTTACTTCTTAGTTGTTCGGTGGGTATATCGGTGCAATAACTACGTTACTGTGTGAGTTTATTAAATACCGTAGGATGGAAGAATTAATGGAGACTTAGGTTATTTACTTTTGGTTCTATTTGGTACTTAGAAATGAAAGAAGAAGATGATATACTTTACAAGCAAGAGAAGTTATTTGAAGCTTCTTAAGGAAGCTTTCTATATCGAAATGTACTTTATTAGCTAGAACAATGTGAATTAAATTAGAAGACGTGATTTGGAATATGGGTGTGTACCAATTTGTGTCCTTTGTGATGTCCCTTTAATATTTCTAACATGAGCACCGTTAACCATAGGGGTATGAGTTAACCATGTCTAAGACTACCTATAATTGGCACAAGTTTGTACATAAATTTATGTCAAACTGTATCCTTTATATTGTCCCTTCAAAAATTATAATATGAACATTGTTGACCATACAGGTGTTTAACCAATTACGTCTAACAAAAACTTTAATGGATATAGTTTGTTACATAAACATAAACCAATCTATGTCCTTTTAGTTTGCATTTAGATAAGTGAATGTATTACTTATCTATAATAAATTGTGGTAGTGATTATAAATACATGTGGGATGAGATATATGGAGTTATGGGATATTGTACATTGATGCTTGGTATTATTTGACTTAGTCATGTTATTCTCATATTTAAGGGAAGGTGTTACTTATTTTTCATATGTTATAATAATTTTTGTATATAGTAGTGGTGTTGAATATAATAGGTTCTAGTATAGTTTGTATTGAGATATGACATTCTGTGTAGTCAGTCATGGTATTTCCATTGTAAAATATAGGAGTTACTTATTTTAATGAAAGATGATATTCTTTATACGTAGGTGTAGTATTGAATGTATTGATCATATAGTTTATATTGTGCCATAATGTTCTTTGTTCTTATTTATGGCATTCCTATTTTACCATATGGGTGCACTTATTTTAATGACTAATGGTAATTTTTTGTTCATAAGACTAGTATTACATGTATTGAATCCTGATATAACTTGTATTGAGGTATGATTTTTTTATACTTAGTCATGATAATCTCATATAAAAGAGAAGTTATTAGTCATGATAATCTCATATAAAAGACTATAAATATTGCAGTCGAAGATGTAAAAGGATGATGATTTGAGACAGAGAAAAACTGAGACAAGTTAGAAAGCTAGATAATCTGAGAG
>JAOTAY010000189.1:22194763-22213009 GCA_025629805.1 Erythroxylum baracoense
AGCATGAGGTGTGGTAATTTACCACACCTGGACCCGTTCTCTGGTCCGACCCGTTCTCTGGAAACGGGATGTTACACTTCTTCCCTTTTTTTTCCATTAAACTAAAACTAAAATGACAAAAACTATTCACGGATAAACCTAAAATTATAAAAATACACAAATCCAACAAATTACTCCCTCTTTATCTTTGCATATGTTGAATTTAGCGATGTAATCACAACATCAAATATCAATATCCAAAACTATATCTAAACAAATTTATTGAAGATGAGATACTATATACGATTACCTTGTAGTATAAATGCCTAGAAAGTAATAGGTTAGGAGACTTAGGATTTGTTTAGGGGAGCGGTGACAGTTGATAACTTGCTGAAATGAGGAATTGTTGTTTTAGTAACTGTTGAAATGTAAAAATTGGTGTTTGGCAAGTACAGTTGTAGTTGTTGAAAAGAAATAAAATGATTAAAATGTCAATTGATTTAATAAATTATTGATTGTTGTATAAATAATTAAAAATATATTATTAGTCATATAAATTTAAATTTATAAATAATAAAATATTAAATTAAAATAAAACAAATATAAATAAAGTAAATTTAATAAATTAAATATTTCATTAAAATATATTATTAATCATATAAATTTAAATTTATAAATAATAACATATTAACTTAAAATAAGAAAAATATAAATAAAATAAATTTAGTACATAAAATATTTCATTAAAAATATAATATTAGTCATATAAATTTAAAATTCTAAATAATAAAATATTAACTTAAAATAAGAAAAACATAAATAAAATAAATTTAGTAAATAAAATATTTCATAAAAATATATTATTTGTCATATATATTTAAATTACAAATAAGAAAATATTAAATTAAGGTAAGAAGAAGACGTTACATTGGACTTGCTTTCTATTAGTTAAGGGTATAGTGAAATATAATAATTATCATAAGGTTATTAATGGAAAGTAGAAATTCTACTGCAGAAGCACTTTCCTACCGCAATCCTCTTTCTGCTTATAGATTTTTGTGGTGGCACCGCAGTTTTCTCTAACCTCCAGTTGTTCATCGCAAATTTAAACATATGACTGCGTTTAGAAACCGCAGTGAATAAGTACTCATCTCCATCGCATTGCAGATCCAAACGCAGCCTTAATAATGATATGAATTCTTTATTTCAAGGTTCTCTGAGAGAGAAATGAAAGATAAAGATAATAAAGATAAATTTGGACAGAAAGATTTTAAGGAAATTTTGAGTAAATTTAGTAAATATAATTTATTTATTTATCTATTACATTATGAAATTACAAAAATATTTGAGTCCTTTTAAATAATATTCGAAAATGAAACCAAAATGGTACTAGTGAAATTTGACATGACCAACCTGGCTAGACTTTTTATGGTGTTTAACAAGGAAAGAGCATGGAGTGACTGATAAAATCCTAAAACGCTCGACTTTTCCGTGACTTTTAGGTTCTGTCTATTTGACAAGTGACACGAAGTATTTCAGAACCTACCTGCCTTTCAGTGCTATTATAACATAGCATATGTGACTATCTAAATATCTAACATTCACTTTTTTCTCTTTTTGAGAATCCCGTTTATCTAATTCAATACTCCCTTGATGCCTACCAAACTTTGAAAAGATCAGAGCTCAGGCTTCCCCACCTTCAAGCTTCCCTCTATATATACCATAGGCATACGCACACATAAATCAAAAGACACCTTCAGTTAATATAGAAGCTGCATTACTCAAATCCTTTCCTTCTTTTTTTCTCTTCTTCCTTAACAATCCATCAAAGTCCAATTAGACCACTCCAAGAACTTATACATATACACGTGAGAAGAAGAGTGAAGAGGTGAAGACATGACCCGCTTTCCAAGCCTAAGACTGCTTGAATCAAAGTCTTCGATGCAGACTCAGACAAAGATTGCAGAGCCACCAGAGACAGCGAACATAGAGTCTGACATGGTGATCATAATGGCTGCTCTATTAAGTGCACTGATATGCATGGTGGGTATGATCACGGTGATTCGATGCTCCTGGCTTCGCAACCATGGCAGGAATAGCAGCGGACGTTCTTCATCGCAGCAGCAACATGCTTCAGCAAACAAAGGATTGAAGAAGAAGATCCTCAAGTCCTTGCCCAAGTACACGTACAGCAAGAGTATCAAGGCAACAGATAAAGAAGCGAACGTCCTATGGACAGAATGCGCAATTTGCTTGGCTGAATTTGTGGAAGGAGAAGAAGTGAGGGTTCTGCCTCCGTGCGGCCATACCTTCCATGTTTCCTGTATAGACATGTGGCTTGAATCCCACTCTTCATGTCCTTCATGCCGACAGATCCTGGCGGTTGTCTCCAGATGTCAGAAGTGCGGACACTTTCCTGCAATCTCCTCATCTTCTGGTGATGGGAATGGAACAGTGATGGCTGAATCTGATCGGGCAGCATTGAACGTCAAGGAAGAAGATAGTAGCGTAAACCTCAATATTCATGCTTCTCATGACATTAGCTTCCTGCCTTGACCATCTAATAACGTTGTGCTTTAGACTTTCTCTTTTGTTTTTCTTACCTTTTTCTTGTAGCAACGAAAAGCATATCAATCTATGTAGATTGTAAGGAGGGACAAGTCGGTTAATCAAGTTATCAAAAGCTTTTGGACTTCTATTTTTGTTGTCTTTTAGGAAATATGAAAATGGAATCATCATGCTGCGAGAGGGTTTGGAACCATCTTCATAACTGCAGTTTGTGCAATGCCGGCAAATTTCATTGATACTGCTCTGAATATGTAGCTCTTTCTGCTATCCATCCTATCTCAGTTACTTCACTTCTCACTTGTCCCTTTTGTTTTTCAAATTTTTAATAAAAGCATTACCTGTTTGTCTTTGTGATTGCAAACGTCAGGCTCCACCAAGTTCCGAGGTTATCCTTCCACGTATAAATCCAGAGATAAAAAGCGATGTAGTACCGATATTATCTTTTGCTCAATCGTTTTTCAGTAACTAATATCTACTTGTAGACACAAAGCGCACGTTGAATTCCGGGATTTATGCCCATGTCTTTCCAAACTCAAAAAAGCACCAGCTTCGGTCACCTTCTCCTTAAGTGCCAACTTGCCAACTTTTCCCCTACTTTTTTCCCTATGTAGCCAATGCCAGCTAGCTCAAGCTCCGCGATGATTACTTGACTTGACTACAAAAAAGAAACCCACATAAAAAATTCAATCCCATCCGCAAGTAGGTACGATATGCAAAATAAACTGTTGCCACTATAAATCAATTTTTTTATCCTCCAATATTTTTACAAAAAAGTAAAATTGCAGTCGATCAAAGAAATAATTGTTATCTCCAGTGAATAAGACCATCGACCTCCACATCATAGAACCATGCACGCTAAGTTGAACACATGACAAGTTATAAAGCTCGAATCTTTTCCATCACCAAAATATCTATGGGCAGGCAAACTCTTTCTACCCACCTGCATAATTCGGGCTACTGTATCTTTTAAATATATGGATGCATTTTGATCGGCCTACTTAACCTTTTTCCGCTGCTTCAAGCTTTATCTAACATTAAGAACAATGACCTAAGACCAAGCTTGACCATTTCACTAATAGGCGATTCTTAGAACTTGTTATTGGAAGGCCAAAAAAATCAACAACATAAGAGACTTCAAGAAGCTGATCATCACTTTTTTATCTTTTTTATTGGTCAGGGAGCAGTACAATAAAAATCTTATAACTTGGCTCAAGATGATTAGCAAACTACTAAGCATGCCAACTGGCACAAAATTAATCAATCTGATTCTTCCTCTTTATCACTACGATATAACATGTTACGAGTCTTTCATACAAAGAACAAGGAACCAAATAATACAGGTGTTGTACTGAAGAGATTGTAGAAAACAATATCTAACATATAGATAAACTATAAGATGTTTCAACCATATGCATCATTATTTTAAATTAAATCACTTGGATTTGATTATAATCCACTGGTTAAATGATTCTTAAAAGAAACTCGTTTCTTGTAGAATTTTTTGTCTAATAATGTTTAGTGTTTTTTGAAAACTATCATCAAATCTTTTAAATAAACATTATTTCATATTTATAGATAATGTTGATAGTAGATGGGCTCCACTTGGATAGACTAAACATATCAATAAAAGAAATTGAGATAAAAAAAGGGACACAAAACATTTAACGTGAAAAACTCCTTAAAGAATATGGAGAAAAACTACGGGCAAGATAGAAAACTTTTTACCATAGAAAAATGAAAGATTACAAGAGGAAGATCTCACAATCCACACCAAGAATTAATACACAAGGTTATAGGAAAGAGATTTTGGGATATATAAAACCTTAAACATATTCCTCTTTAAATAGCCTTAATGGAGGCTTCTAATCTCACCCACTTCCGTTGTGGGATAGAAAACCAACAATCTCCCACTTGAAGATTTGGTTGAAAACCAATCGATCTCCATACTGTTATTTCTTTCTTGTCATTTCTCTGCTGTCTACATCTCTGCCAAGCTATATAAGAATTTACACTATATGAATTTATCAGTGTTGATTGGCTTTGTTAGTACATCTGCTAGGTTCTCTTTTGTGTGAATTTTCTGCATATCCAAACTTCCATCTTCCACTACTTCACGAACAAAATGATATTGAACTCCTATGTGTTAAGTTCTGGAATGAAAAGCTAGATTCTTTACAATATGCAAGGCATTTTGACTATCGCAATAAAAAGGAATTTTCTCTTGTCAATGCCCTAGATACTCCATAAATCTTTTATTCTAGATTGATTCCTTGTAAGTTTGTGCAGTTGTTAAATACTCAACTTCTATTGTAGATAGTGTTACAACTCTCTTTAGTTTAGACACCCAGCTCACAACTCCTCCTGCAACTGTAAACACACAATCTGTAGTGGATTTTCTTCTATCAAAGTCGCATGCAAAATCAAAATCAACATATCCTTTGATAATAAATTCAGATTCTTTATAACATAGAGCAGCATCTGAGGTCCCTTAAATATATCTCAGGATCCTCTTTACAACCCACCAGTGTTCTTGACCATGATTCACCATGTAACGACTAACCACTCCTACTGCATATGCAATATCTGGTCTTGTGCAAATCATAGTGATCATTAAACTTCCCACAGCTGAAGCATACGATACTCGAGACATCTCCTTCCTCTCTACTTCACTGCTAAGGTTTTTACTTGAGGATAACTTAAAATTAACAGGAAGAGGGGTAAGAATTAACTTACAATCTTGTATATTGAAGCGTTGCAAGATTTTCTTCAAGTAATTTTTCTGAGAAGCCAACTCTTCCTGTTATTTCTATCTTGGTAAATTTTCATCCTTAAAATCTTGTTTGCTGGTCCTAAATCCTTCATTCAAACTCTCCAGTTAACTGAGCCTTCAAATCTTGAATACGATCTTTGTTGGGGCTTATAACCAACATGTCGCTAATATACAACAATAATACAATGAAATCATTATTACTAAACCTCTTGAAATATACACATGGGCCTGCAATAAATCTGTTGAATCCACAAGTCATTATGGAGGAATCAAACTTTTTGTACCAACATCTTGATGCCTATTTTAAACCATACACAAATTTTTTCAACTTGCAAACCAAGTTCTCTTTCCCTAGTTCTTCAAAACCTTCTGGTTGATGCATGTAAATTTCTTTTTTAAGACTTCCATAAAGAAACGTGGTCTTTACTTCTAGCTGCTCTAAATATAAATCAAAATTAGCACATATAGCTAGTACAATCTAAATTGTATTAAGATGAACTACAGGTGAACAAATTTCTGTAAAGTCAATACCGTCTTTCTAAGCATATCCTTTTACCACCAACCTTGCACAATTCCGCTCCACTTAATCATCACTGTTATGTTTGATCTTGTATACTCATTTGTTTCCAATGGGCTTTCCCCCTTGTGGTAGTGGTATAATCTTCCATATCTTATTCTTATGAAGAGTTTCTATTTCTTCCTGCATTGCTACCAAAAGTGATACATCTGAGCTATTTGTTGCTTCTCAGAATGTTGATGGTTCTCTATCTTCTATTAGGAGACAATATGCAACATTGCCCTCCATAATATAATCAGACTACTAAGTTGGAATTCTCCTTTCACGGTTGACTGTCAAACTTCTATACTTTCATATTAAACCAATTTTTGCTCCTCGTGATCTAATATAGCTTCAATAGAATCTTTCTGTTCATTCTTTCTTTCTTTCTGATTCATTACAACTTCAAAATTTTCTTTAGACATGCTATTTTGATTTTTCTTTTGCAGTTTACCTTCTGTAAATATGACATCTCTACAAATGACGAGCTTGTGGGCCGTGGGATCCCACAGTGGTACCCTTTGACTCCATCAGTATACCCCATAAATCTACATTTTCTGGATTTTAAATATAGTTTTGTGATATCTTGGGTATTATACATCATGAACACAAGACTTCCAAATGTGTAACTAAGAATAGTCTGTTGGTTTATCGGTCCACATCTCCATCAGTGTCTTCAGATCAATCGATTTTATTGGTGATTGATTAATCAAATAGCAGGTGGTCTTCACTGCTTCTGCCTAGAAAGACTTTGTCATACTTAGTGTTCTCAACATGACTCTATTTCTTTCAATCATAGTTTTATTCATTCACTCTGCCACTCTATTTTGTTAAAAAGTGTGAGGCATCGTGAATTAATGTTTGATGCCTTCTTGATTACAAAAAATTAATGAACTCATCACCAATATATTCTCCACCATTATCAGTCCTGAGGCACTTGATTTTCTTTCTCGCCTTTAAATCAATTTGAGCTTTAAATGTTGTTAAGGTTGCAAATACATCTCCATTTCTCTTGACAGGATATACCCAACATGTTCTAGAGTAATCATCAATAAAGGTCATAGAGTACCTTGCTCCACCCAGAGACATAACCGATGCTTGCCATACATTAGAGTGAATCAATTCTAGAATATCTTTACTTCTAGAATTCGATGCATTAAATTTTAATCTATGCTTCTTAATTGTAATGTATTGCTCATAAAACGGTAATGATGCCTTCGTGAGACCAGGGAGCGGTTTCTGCTCAGGAAGAACCTTCAATCTTTGTTTTGACATGTGGCTAAGTTTACGGTACCACAATTTTGTTGCATTTTTTGCAAAACTAATTGATGTAACCGATGCATTTGCTTCCATATATGTCCCTCCCATAAGCTTGTATAAGTTTGTAGCTATCCTTTTCACCTTCATTATTACAATTGCTCCTTTGATTACCTTCATAACTCCATTTTTAATGGAGGTCTTGCACCTAATTTCATCCAATTTTCCTAACTACAATAAATTCTTCTTCAATTCCTTTACATGTCACACATTTTGAATAGTGTGAACTATACCATCATACATCTTTAACTTAATGGTGCCAATACCAGCAATGTCTAAGGCATGGCCATTTCCTATGTACACAGATCTTACAGAGATAGATTTATAAGAGTGAAACAAATCTCTACAAGGAGTGCCACGTTGCTTCTAAATCCATTATCTAAGCATCAGTAAGCTCTACTATGTCCTTAAACACCATTGATACTTCACTGTATAAGATTTCTTCATTAGCAATACATCCCTTAGAAGTTGATGCTTCAGAGGCCTTTTCTCCACCCTTCCTGAATCGACATTCACTTTTAAAGTGTCCTCTCTTGCCACAGTTGTCAAACTTAAGATTTTTCTTACGTTTAGATTTTGACCTTCCTTGTTTGTGACTCCTAGTGGAATCAGGCTCTAATAACTATCTTCTCGTCATCGATAAGGCTTTCGCTTGTGCGAACTTATCAGTCTTTCTTCCTTGTTGATGTGTTTGCTCTCTTCTTCAAGAACTGAAGCAGCAGCATCGTCAAATACCAAAGTATATGTGAGGATATTATTGGTTAAATTAATGATGATTTGGTCATATGACTCTGGAAGACTTTGAAGTAGAATCTCCACAAGTTTAGTTGGATTTACATTATATCCCAACTTTGAAAGTTAAGAGCACAGAGTGGTTAGAGTATTGATATGCTCTATTATTGAAATAGACTCAGACATTCGGAGTGGGTAGAGTCTCCTATTTAAAAAAATTTTTTTATGAAGAGACTTAACTTTATATAAGTTTGTGAGAAGATCCCATATCTCCTTGGCTATTTTCTTTTCCTCTACACCTTGTAAAATATCATCTATTTGTTTCCATTTGACGTCATTTGTGAAATCCACCAGCCTAATACTAATGGCCTCTAAGTAGTTATCTTTTACAACTGCTTTCATCTTCAATTTCCATAATGAGAACTTTGTCGCATCAAAATTTGTAGTATCGAATTTGGTTGACATTACTTCTATCACAAGAATTAACTCCTACTCTCTCACATGAAAATGAAAACTGCCTTGAAATACCTCCACTTAGTTTGTAATGAAACTATAGTACATCAGGCAAGTTCCCAGAGCTGAAGGGTCATAAATAGTCCCACTTAAAACCCAACCTCCTTAGATAGAGCTTTTCGTAGACATGCACTCAATCACCTCAAATACTAGTGAAAAATACCCAAAACATGACAACAAGAACCAGAGAATAAAACCATCCATAACTCGCAATAACATCAAAGAAAAACTCATTTTCTGATGTGGAAGATCAGACTATGCTGCAACCACAGAGCATATTTGAGCAACCTATAACACCCACATACCCTTGGGAGGATATGCAGATGCCACACATAGCAGCACCCAAAACATATCATACCAACAATTCTAAGCATCATACATTACATTACATTTCATTATGTTTTAAACATAATATACATAATGTAATGACATATCACAAAACATATTATATGCCTTAAAATTCAAATTTCCTCCTGTTTACAAATATTATAAACCATATATACAAAATACAAACTGTCTCATAGTACTAAGTATGAGTCAGTAACAACAACAAATTGAACATTATTCACAACAAAACACATTCTTCATGGCCACTTCGGTTGTCTTTGTCCGAGTCTTTATACCCTTTTATCTGAACCTACACAGGAAAAATCCATCGTGCTAAGCATATAGCTTAATGGGGAATAACTAAATAGGATACATAATGGTAACTGTCTCTAACAGTCATATGACATTCACATATACAAATTAGATCACATTTCGAGCAATATGCATTTCAGATCAGAATAAATCATATCAGAGTAGAATATATCTACTTCAGGGTAAAACTCACAAGTATCAGAATAGAATAACATAATATCAAAAACAGAATTTTAAAGTATCAGAACAGAACTTGTCTGTATCAAAATAGAATTTGTTTAAATCAGAACAAAGCTTAGTTATTTCAGAATAGAGCTTGATTATATCGGAGCTGAGCAAATAATAAAATAAAAACAAGTTAGCTTATCAATCCTTTTTATAGAAATGGGTAACGGGACCAGTAAAGAAGATACCATGTTTGGTATCTGAAACAGAAGAGACTTAATTCTCTTAAACAGAAGACACAAAAGTGTCTAAAATCAGAAGACACCGGAGTATCCGGCATAGAAGGCGCCTTAGTGTCTGGTTACAGAAGACACCTTACTGTCTAATTACACAAGCAGTTGCTAACCCTTCCAGGCATGCGTATTTACCCATGACTAGGACTCAGCAATTTTAAAACAAACCATTTCAGATTTCAAAATTTTATGCAAAAGATAAAGTACAACATATGCCTTTATTCAATTTTTCTCTAAATGAACTTATTCATTTACATTTGATCAAACATAACAAACCTTATAAATACAATGATGTGCAATTATACATCAATAGAAGTGTTGAGTCATCACACATTATTTATATGCACACAATTAGAAAGCACTTCCAATACAACCTCAGTTATCAAACTCCTCAGACAATTGATAGTCTGGAATTATCACAATATTATCGCAGAACTTCCTGATTCACAAACATCCATAACCAATTCATAATACATAAGCCTTTGGAACTTATTCATTCATGATCACAATAAGCAATTCAACATTTTATTCATCATTATTAAACCATTCATCCTTTATATTATCATCTCCATTAATGATGCATAATTAAACTAACTATTACTCAATTACATCGAATACCAATTTAAGTTCAAACACACCTTAAACAAGTCTTTTTAGGTCCTATTGTACCAATAAATTAACTAAACCTTATATAGTTCATCAATTGCACAAAACCCCATATTTTTCACTTTCCAAATCATTTCCCAAAACTGTGGGATAAGTGACCCGAATCCTTCAAACAACTATTTCACAGCACAGGCTTTTGGATCAGTTTTGTATGGCTATTCTGACTTAGAAGCTGATGTTTTTGGACAATATGTTCTTCTAAAAAAATGTTCCCCCATGTCTTAAGTTTCAAATGGAAAAAGTTAATTCAATTTGATTCATTATTCCAAGAGTTATATCCAAAATACTATAGACTATTGTCAACCGTGAATAACAACCAGAACTCAACTTTAAGACAAATTTCAAAACCCTTAGTGACAGAAATCAAATCCGATTTGTAGATATATATATCTAGTTTAATCTGAATTTAAAATCATCCCATGTTGATGTCTACAGGTCAAGATATGGCTGAACAATTGAAGTCTATTCGGTAGTTAAACTAAAATTAACATATAACCATCATTTAATTCTCATCATCTTAACACATATTCATGCCAATTCAGATCACATAACACTTGTATTAATACATACTATCAAGTTTAGAATTCCCTTACATGTTAAATTTCGAATTCCAACTCCAAAGAACAAGCCAATCTAGCCTTCTAAGTAAGCAAACGCAATTCCAAAATCAAGGTGACCAAGAAGACAGCAGCATAGGAGATCACATACTTTACTTCCTTGATGCACTATCTTGCAAGAATTATAAGTGAAATTGAAGCAAAATTTAGACATAAGAGAGGGTGAAGGGTTTCGATGGTGATGTTTCAATGAAGGCAGCAGAAATTTCTAGTAAGACACCTAAGTTGCTAGGTGTCCCAATCTTAGAGGAGCATATGTCACCAAAGCATTGGTCACACTTGTCACCCTTTTAAGCTGCCATAAATCACACATCTATTAGGCCATGTGTTACTTAATGAATGCCGCCATATGTCATTAAATGATTAGGCCACATGTCACTCCAAGATTGGTCCTCATTTCACTCAACCAATAGTGGCAAATGTCAATACATTAGTTATGCCAAATGTCAATAACTCATAGGCTTAGTCATTCTAATTTTCATATGTCAACTTAACTTGTCTCTTGACCATTTTTCCTAGTCCAAATGTACGTTTAAATACCTCAATTCTCTAAGAGCTTCAATTAATTTCAATTCACTAACAATGGTCCATCAATACCAGAATTCAAGTCACATGCCTTTCACTTTTGAATCATAGCACAGATTTAACTCATATCATACATGTACTTTCATAAATATGTAACATTTCATCTAGGGTGTATTTTGGAGCCTTACAATTCTCTCCCCCTTAAAAGAATTTCATCCTCAAAATTCACACCTGATTAAAATAGTTGAGGATACTGAGCTCTCATGGTCTCTTTTAGTTCCCATGTTACGTCTTTAAGTCCATGGTGTTGTCAGAGTACTTTCACCAAAGGTATTTGCTTGTTCTTGAGTTGTCTGACTTCTCTGGCTAATATAGACATAAGCCCTTCTTCATAAGGCAAATCCAGTTGTACTTGAATTTCTCGCACAGAAATCTTATATGTATTATCAGACTGATATCTTCTCAACTTGAAAACATGAAATACATCATGTAACTTGGCCAATTCTTTAGGAAGAGCTAATTGATAAGCTACTGGTTCGATTCTCTTAAGAATCTCATATGGACTAATATATCGCAGATTGAGCTTACCTTTCTTACCAATCGAAGTATATTCTTCCACGGTGACACTTTCAATAACACCTTATCACCAACTTGATATTCAATATCCTTCGTTTTCATATCAGCATAGGACTTCTGCCTATCACTGACAGCTATTAACCTATATTGAATAACCTGAACCTTTTATTCAGTATCTTTCACAATAACAGGCCTGATTATCTTGTTTTTACTTAATTCAGTCTAACATACTAGAGTTCTACACCTTCTATCATATGGGGCTTCGTATGGTGCCATGCCAATACTAGTCTGATAACTGTTGTTGTAAGCAAACTCCATTAGAGAAAGATAGTTATCCCAACTTCCTGGAAATTCTAACACATAACCCCATAGCATATCTTCCAATATCTAAATAACCTGTTAAGATTTTCCATCTATCTAGGGATGGAAATCGGTACTAAATTTGACTTGAGTACCAAAGCTTTTTGCAAACTTTTCTAGAATTTCGAAGTAAATTGAGGATCACGATAAAAAATAATAGATAGTGGTATCCTATGCAACCTCACTATCTTATTCATACATAGACCTACAAATATGTCCAATGAATAATTAGGACGAACAAGAAAAAAGTGAGCAGACTTGGTGAACTTATTAACAATCACCCATATAACATCAAGCTTCCTTTGAGTGAAAGGAAGTTTAGTGACAAAATCTATGGTAATGTTATCCCATTTCCATTGATGAATCAAAATAGGATGTAACAAACTAGATGGAACCTGGTGCCTAGCTTTAACTTGCTGACATGTCAAACATTTAGATAGATAATCCTCTACATCACGTTTCATACTTGACCACCAACAATGCTACATCAAATCTTGATACATCTTATTTCCACCAGGATGTATAGTGAAAATAGTATTATAAGCCTCAAATAACTACTTCTTTTTGAGTTCATCTTTAGCTGGCACACATAACTGATCTTTATAATACAAATCATCACCTCCTTTCACAAAAAAGTCAAGTTGTTTATCTTCCAGAGTATCCAAAATAAGTTGTTGCAACTTATCATCAACTTTCTTAGCATCACAAATTTCTTGCCTCAAGGTAGGCCTAGCTTTCATTTGATCTATTAAAGCTCCTTCAGATATAAGGCCCTATTCACCATGCTGCACTGACAATGCTAAAATGGTCTTCTGACTCAAGGCATCGGCCACGACATTAGCCTTACCTAGATAGTAGTCCATAATACAATCATAGTCTTTAAACAATTCCAACTAATGTCTTTGTCTCAGATTAAGTTCTTTCTGGGAAAGTAGATACTTTAGACTCTTGCGATTTGTAAAAATTCTACACCATTCACCATATAAGTAGTGCCGCCAAATTTTTAAGGCAAACATTACTGCTGCGAGCTCCAGATCATGTGTAAGGTAATTCTGTTCATGTGGCTTTAGTTACCTAGAGGCATAAGCAATTACCTTTCCATCCTGCATCAAAAAACAACCCAAACCATTTCTAGATGCATCACTAAACATATCATACTCCTTACCATAAGTAAGTTGAGCTAATAAAGGAGATTCAGTAAGCATACTTTTCAGTTGATCAAAACTATTCTGACATCTATCAGACCATTCATACTTCACCCCTTTCATAATAGTTTAGTTAAAGGGGATGTTGTCACCAAGAACCCTTCACAAATCAGCGATAATAACTAGCCAAACTCGAAAAAATTCTCACTTCTGTCACATTCTGTGGTGGCTTCCGGTTAACAATCGCTTCTATCTTACTAGGATTAACTCTAATCCCTTGGGAAAAGACAATATGTCCTAGAAAAGATACCGCTAGAAGATAGAAATCACACTTGCTCAGCTTAGCATACAACTGTTTTTCCTTCAGGGTCTGTAATATAATTCGGAGATGCTCAGTATGGTCATGTTCATTCTTAGAATATATCAGGATATCATCTATAAATACTACAACAAACTGGTCTAAATAAGGCCTGAATACTTTATTCATCATATCCATAAATGTCATTGAAGCATTAGTTAACTCGAATAACATTACCAGGAATTTATAATGTCCATAACGGGTCCTAAATGTAGTCTTCAGTACATCCACATCCTTTACCTGATGTTGATAGTACTCTGATCGCAGATCTATATTTGAAAACACTCCTGCATTTTTCAACTGATCAAACATATCTTCAATCCTTGGTAACGGATACTTGATCTTTACTGTGACTCTATTCAATTTCCTGTAATTGATGCACATCCGTAGTGTACCATCCTTTTTCTTAACAAACAAGACTGGTGCTCCCCACAATGAAATACTAGGTCGAATGAAACCTTTATCCAGAAGCTCTTGCAACTACACATTCAACTCCTTCAATTCAGTAGGAGCCATTTTGTATGGTGCTCTGGATATAGGAGTAGTGTCAAACATGACTTTAATAGACAACTCCACATCCGTTTTAGGAGGGAGTCTAGGTAATTCCTTAGGAAACACATCCAGAAATTCATTCACCACTGAAATATCTAGCAATTTACCACCTTCCTTATTAGGATCAAAACAAAAGCTAGATAAGCTTCACATCCTTTCCTGAGGAGCTTTCGGGCTTGCATAACAGATATCACATTAGTCAGAGAATTAGTACAGATGCCATGTAATATTATTTCAGGTTGATCAGGCTTCTTAAGTACTGCTATCTTAGCATTACAATCAACCACTACCTGATGCTTAGACAACCAATCCATTCCCAAAATCAAATCAAATTCATAAAAAGGCAATCTAATCAAATTTGATATATATTCATTTCCTTGGATCATAATAGGATAATTCTTAAATACTTGATTAACCAACACACTATTACCCAGAGGACTGGTTACATGAATGTCATACTCTAATTGATTTATAGGCATCTCCTTATCAGACATTTCTCTAACACAGATATAGGAATGAGTAGATCCAGGATCAATTAGTGTATGCATTTCAGAATAAAAGAGAAACAATATCAGCAACGACTTCAGTTGCATCCTAATCCTCATGAGCTTTCAATGCATAAGCTCGAGCTGAAGTAGAATTCACAACCGATCGATCAACAATTTCTAAATTGATACCTAGATTAAGTCTGTTCTGACCAGATCGTTCATGACCTCTACCTCGTCCTCTAATTCTAACAGATATATGAGAGACCTCCCTACTAGCTTGCGATGACATAGTGTAGTTAGCTATCTGATGCTCTATGCTGTCACATCTGAAACATGCACCTGTAGTTTTCCAACAGGTACCCCAATGGTATTTGGAGCAATGAGGACACTCCGGAATACTAGAACCTTGGCCCACAGAGGAACCCCTACTAGAAGCAGTTGACGACGGAAAGTTTTTTCGCCTTCCCTAGCTACAAATGTCTGAGCAAATTTTGGTGCAGAGGAAACACCTTCACGACTCCGCTTGGACTGACCTCTTTTAGCAAAGCCCCTTCGCTAAGCCCTTTCTCTTTTTACCATCTCTTGTTTCTCTATTTTCATTGTGGCTTGCACCAGTTGATGGTAGTTCACTTATTGCAGTAAAGTGAATGCGGCAAGATGCTCCTTGATCGAATCGTTTAAACCATCCTCAAACTGATGACATCGAAACTCCTCAGTAAGTATCGGTTCGAGGGCATACTTACTGAGTCGGTTAAACTCTGTATCGTACGCAGTAATAGATAAGTTTCTCTGCTTCAGGTTTAGAAATTGCTTCCACTTCTCCTTTCTGTAAGCCTCCGTAACATACCTAGCTTTAAACTCTTGGGAAAAGAAATCCCAAGTCAGAGGCATCGGTAGTTGAGGATTCGTCAAAACAAACTTCCACCACTCATAGGAAGCACCCTGAACAAGAGAGACAGCACAATACACCATATGATCTGGCAGAAAAATTATTTCATTTAATACCCGATTTACTTTTTCTATCCAGAGCTCAGCTCTTTCAGATTCCTCCAATTACGTTCCAGAAAATTCCTCAGCTCTATACTTTCACAGCTGATGAATCAGAGTCTTGGGTACAGTCATCCAATGTAGTAACATCATCATATCCTGAGACAACTTAACTAAAGCCTCTTCCTAAGTTTGAAGAGGGGGAGCACCTCAGCTTCACCTCGATTAACTCTAGAGGGTCCAGATATTGATGGACGAGATTGCTTAGGATTATTACTCTCAGCAATCTTGTCAATAGCTTTATGAGTTCATTTCATCTTTAATTCTATAACCAAAATATGGAACAAACCGATTTAGGCCAAAAAATAACTTTTATACTCAATTATAAGCAGTAGTTAAGCGCTGGTTAAACCAAAATTGCCTAAACCACACTTTGATACCAAAAGATCTAACACCTACATTCCCCCTGGGAGGATATGCAAATGTCACACATAACAGCACCCAAAACATATCATACCAACAATTCCAAGCATTATACATTATATTACATTTCATTATGTTTTAAACATACTATATATAATGTAATGACATATCACAAAACATCTTACATGCTTTGAAATCCAAATTTCCTCCTGTTTATAAATATTACAAACCATATTTGTAAAATACAAATTGTCTCATCATACTGAGTACAAGTCAGTAATAATAACAAACTGAATATTATTTACAACAAAACACAGTCTTCATTGGCCACTGTGGTTATCTTTGTCCTAGTCTTTATATCCTTCTATCTGAACCTACACGGGATAAATCCACCATGCTAAACATATAGCTTAGTGGCAAATAACTAAACAGAATGCATAATAGCAACCATCTCTAATGATCATATGATATTCACATATACAAATTGGATCACATTTCGAGAAATATGCATCTCTGATCAGAATAAATCATATCAGAGTAGTAGAAATATATTTGCTTCAGGGTAAAACTCACAAATATCAGAATAGAATAACATAATATCATAAACAAAATTTTAAAGTATCAGAGAAGAACTTATCTGCATCAAAATAGAATTTGTTTATATCAGAACATAGCTTAGTTATTTCTAAATAGAGCTTGATTATATCAGAGCTGAGCAAATAATAAAATACAAAACAAGTTAGCTTACTAATCTTTTTTACAGAAGTGGGTAACGAGAGCAGTATAGAAGATACCATGTTTACTATCTGAAACAAAAGAGACTTAAGTCTCTGAAACAGAAGACACAGAAGAGTCTAAAATCAGAAGACACCGGAGTGTCTAACACAGAAGACACCTTAATGTCTGATTACAAAAGAAACCTTAGTGTCTAATTACAGAAGCAGCTGCTAACCCTTCTGGGCATATGTATTTACCCATGACTAGGACTCAACAGTTTTAAAACAAACCATTTCAAATTTCAGAATTTATGCAAAAAATGAAGTACAACATATGTCTTTACTCTATTTTGCTCCGAATGAACGTATTCATTAACATTTGATCAAACATAACATGTCTTATAAATACAAATATATGCAATTATGTATTAATAGAAGTGTTGAGTCATCACACATTTATGTATATGCACACAATTATAAAGCACTTACGATATAACCCTAGCTATCAAACTCCTCGGACAATTAATGGTCTGAGATTTATCACAATCTTATCATAGAAATTCTCATTCACAAACATCCATATCCAATTCATAATATAAAAGCCTTTGGAATTCATTTATTCATGATCACACCAAGCAATTCAACATTTTATTCATCATTATTAAACCATACATCTTTTATATTACCATCTCCATTAATAATGCATAATTAAACTATCTATTACTCAATTACATCGAATATCAATTTAAGTTCAAACCCACCTTAAACAAGTCTTTTTAAGTCCTATTGCACCAATACATTAACTAAACCTTATTGAAACCTTCAAACAGTTGTTTTCATAGGATAAGTTTTTGGATCAGTTTTGTATGGCTATTCTGACCTAGAAGCTGACTTTTTTAGACAATATTTGCTTCTAAAAAATCTTCCCCTATGTATTAAGTTTCAAACGAAATAAAGTTAATTCAATTTGGTTCACTATTGTAAGAGTTATACCCAAAATACTACAGACTATTATCAACCATGGACAACAACCAGAACTCAACTTTGAAGACAAATTTCAAAACCCTTAATGACAGAAATCAAATTCGATTCCTTCATGAAAGTTGTAGATATGTGTATCTATTTTAATCTGAATCTAAATTTATCCCATTTTGATCTCTACATGTTAAGATATGGCTGAACTACCGAAGTCTGTTCAGTAGTCAAACCAGAATTATCATATAGCCATCATTTTTCCATCATTTAATTCTCATCATCTTAACACATATTCATGCCAATTCAAATCTCATAACACTTGTATT
>JAOTAY010000189.1:22213109-22248064 GCA_025629805.1 Erythroxylum baracoense
AATTCTCATCATCTTAACACATATTCATGCCAATTCAAATCTCATAACACTTGTATTAATACATACTATCAAGTTTATAATTCCCTTACATGTTAAATTTCAAATTCCAACTCCAAAGAACAAGCCAATCTAGCCTTCCAGGCAGGCAAACACAATTCCAAAATCAAGGTGACCAAGAAGATAGCAACATAAGAGATCATGTACTCTACTTCCTTGATGCAATATCTTGCAAGAATTCTAAGTGAAATTGAAGAAAAATTTATATTTAAGAGAGGGTGAAGGGTATTGGTGGTGTTGCTTCAATGAAGGCTGTAGAAATTTCTAATAAGACACCTAAGTTGCTAGGTGTCCCAATCTTAGAGGAGCACATGTCACCAAAGCATTGGTCACACCTGCCCCCCTTTGAAGCTACCATAAGTCACACATATATTAGGCCATGTGTTACTTAATGAATGTTTCCATATGTCATTAAATGATTAGGCCACATATCACTCCAAGATTGGTCCACTTGTCACTTAACCAATGGTGCCAAATGTCAATAACTCATGGGCTTAGTTATTCTAATTTTAATGTACCAACTTAACTTGTCTCTTGACCATTTTTTCTAGTCCAAATGTAAATTTAAATACCTAAATTCTATAATAGCTTCAATTAATTCCAATTCACTAACTATGGTCCATCAATACCAAAATTCAAGTTACATGTCTTTCACTTTCAAATCATAGCATAGTTTTAACTCATATCATACATGTACTTTCATAAATATGTAACATTTCAGCTATGGTGTATTTTAGGGCCTTACATAACCCTTGGGCTATGATACCACTGATAGGAGATGGAGTCCACCCAGATAGAACAAACACGCTAATAAAAGAAATTGAGATAAAAAAGGGACACACAAGATTTAACGTGGAAAATCCCTTAACGAATATAAGGAAAAACCACGGGCAAGAATAGAAGACTTTCCATTATAGAAAACAAAGATTACAAGAGAAAGATCTCACAATACACACCAAGAATTAATACACAAGGTTATGGGAAAGAGATTTTGAGATATATAAAACCTTAACCATATGCCTCCTTAAATAGCCTTAATTGAGGATTCTAATCTCACCCACTTCCGATTTGGGATAGAAAACTAACAAATGTCAATTTTATGAAATATTACATCACAAGCTCATCAAGTGTGTCTATTCATTATCATCTCTCCTTTACACATGATGAGTTTAGATAATAGGATTTCTGCATATTCTTATACTTGTCCAATAGCCAGTGCGATCAGCATATGAAGGAGGCATGTAGCCCTATATCTATTAGAAATATATGACGTCTCAATTAACGAATTGATTTTTAAGTAGATTTTGCATGCTATATCCTAGGTCATATATCTCACATTTCATTATCCTTTGATCTCATTTATTTTATTATGTCATAAATGTATTCCATTCTCTTACTCAAAGTTGGTCACCACCTTTGAATACTAAATTTTCTTATATAAGTCAACAATCAGAAAATAACCTTCCTCTATTCTTAATTCCCATGAATTGAATTTAGTTTACTTTCCTAAAATTTTCCCACATGATATCAAATATAATTTTTTGGCAACATTCTAAAGTAACAAACCTTAAATTTAATTCTTAAGAATTAGACAAGAGTCTTAAGGGTATATTAAGTGATTCACTTGACCTCTAAGATCTCACACAATGTAAATTGAGATCTTTGGACTTATATTAATCCTTTTTATAGTCGTTTCTATATACATGGTAAGAGTCATGTACTACAATTTCACCTCCTATTAATTAAGAGCATATGTCTTTTATAAATGTAATATCGTACATATGTTAAACATACTTAATGTTTATCCTGAGTCCACTTATCTAGTCTTAACTTTATCTTTCAAACTCTTATTTGGTAACTCTAGACAGATACGATGATCATATGATTACTCCAAATAAATATCATTTTTACTTATAATCTATGTTGGCATTTAAGGTTTAAATTTCTTACTTCAACTCTCTATCATCACCTTGATAATAAACTTAAACATGCTTCATCTCTAGTCATCACAAATACTAAAGTCGATTTTTCATGTTAGAAGGCCAATATTTTATCTATCTAATATACACTTTGATTCATACGAAAAATATGTCACACTAAGTACAGATAGTTTAGGATCAGGTATTATGCAATGTTTATTACTTAATAAACAATGTCAACTCATAAGAATAAAATTAATGAATATACATAGAGAAATGTTAATCAATTACATTTAACATCTACTTAATCCTTGTGATTTCACCTGTCCAATCTATGTATCTCTGGGAATTGGTTTTGTCATTAGGTTTGACACCATATCTTGTGTGGATATATATTTCATGTTGACTTCTCCTTGTGCAACCATATCTTTTGCTTAATTTTATTTGGTATCTATATGCTTAGTTTTATAATAAATTTGGGGTCTTTTGTATAAGCGATTGATGCTTAACTTTCATAGTTAATTATTACTAGATCAGTCTCGCTTTGAATGACCCCTAAACTAACCAAGAAATATCTAAGCTACACAACTTTTTGTATTGTTGCTAAAAATTCTATGAATTCGACTTTTATTATAGATAAAGAAACACATAATTGCTTCTTACTTTTCCGTGATATAGCACCATTGTTAAGTAATAAAACAAATCCAAAGGTAGATTTTCTCTCATATAGATCTCCTCCCCAATATGCATCTATATACCCTTGTATATGTAGGTCATTGCCTTGATAACATCATACGTTATCACAGTATCCTTTAGATACCTTAATATTTTCTTTATTGCTTTCTAATGTGTTTACCTTGGATTTGATTAATATCTATTCACAGTCCCCACAGTGTAACAAAAATTTGTCCTTATACATATTATGACATACTTGAGACTTCTAACTACATTAGAATAGGGAATTTTCTTCGTTTATTCCCTTTCATGTGGTTTAGATGGCTAAAACTTCTTATAGAGACCTTTGCTTTTAGCAATAGGGTTACCTATTAGTTTACAATCTTGCATGCAAAATCATTCTAAAATCTTTTAAATATAAGTCTATTGATAAAGTGAAAATAATCTCTTTAAATGATCTTTTGAAATATTAATTCCAAGAATGTATGCATCTTTTCCTATATTTTTCATCTCAAATTCAGATGATAACTAATCTTTGATTTTCTTGACAAACTCACAATCATTACAAGCAAATAAAATGTCATCCACATATAAAGATAAAATTGTAAATTTATCTTTTAATCACTTAATATATACATAATGGTCTTCATCAAGCATATAAAAACCATATGGTATAATTACATTATGAAAACATATGTACCACTATCTTGAAGACTGTTTTAGACCATAAATCCATTTTAATAATAGACATACTTTGTATTCTTAGAATGTCTCTATAAAACTACAGATTGTTCCATATCGATTTCTTCTTCTAATTCTTTATTTATAAAAGTAATATTTACATCAATTTGATGTAATTTAAGATCTAAATTGGCCACTATAGGCAAGACTAGACGAACTGAAGCAAACATTACAATAGGTGAAAGGTTTCATCATAATTGATTCCCTACTATTGTATATATACTTTCATCATAAAGCATGCTTTATATTTTTTTGATACTACCATCATCAATTTGTTTTATTTTACAGACCCATTTTTTCCTAATAACGTTCTGCCTATTAGTGATATCATCCAAGTCCTACACTTGATTTGAGCTGAAAGAATTCTTCTTTCAATGCTTTCATACATTCTTCTTCAGCAGGACCAATAAGAGCCCCATACACATTCCTTGGCTCATCATCTTCTTGTGGAATAATCATGTGAATTTCTCCTTCTATTTCAAAATGACATCAGGGAATTATACCATGATTGCTTCGATATAAATGTGGTTCATGAGATACCAATTCATTAATGTCTTGATTAGTCCCCTCAGATCAGATACAATAGGCAACCTTTTTAGTGGATTGTAATATTACTTGTCTTTGAGCTAATTCTTTGAGTTCCAAACTACTCCCATTTGGATAAAGTACCCTAATGGAATCATTCTATTTAAGAGTTTCATATAGAAATAGATCTTTTACAATTTCACCTGCTTTGGAAAATCATTCTCTAAGAATGTGACATCTTGCGATTCAAATTCAGTTACTTATTCATTACCTTGTTCACCTATGAATATATATCCTTTTGAGTGTTTAGATAATTAAACAAAGATACTTTTCTTTCTTTCTGGGCCTAGTTTCTCACGTCTATAAGAGAAATTGTAAATGTAGACAACATATCCACATGGTATTAGATGTTCCATAGTGGGTTTTTCTTCCTATCCACAATTCATACAAAATATTTGTAATTGATTTTATAAGGACTCAATTAAGTACATAAATGGTTGTAAGTAGTGTCATCGGGGTGTTACGCTATGAAAAAGTTTTACTATTTATAACCTCAATATTACTGCAAGCGCATGGGTCATTCGTGTAGTACCTAAGGTATCGATCCCGCGAGGAGGGTTAATCTAATCCTAAAATCTAAGGTCGAAACTAAATCGTAACAATTTTAAATAAACAATAAATGCAAAAAATTAATCAATCAACAATCAATTATAAGAACTAAATTTTAGAAATAATAAACAAAATAGAAAATCACACAACCAAACCAAGAATTAACCTAGAAACTACCAATTGAGAGAGAGGGTTTTAATCCAAAATTAATGAAAATCTAATCAATTATGCAATTACCGAATTATTGGGTCTAGATGGTCCTAGGGTGGATTACTCTCTCTTAAGTTATAATCTTTAAACCCTAATTAATAATCCGTAATTTAAATTATGGAATTGTGATCTCTTGACTCATAATTGACCCAAAACCTAAATTAGTTCTAAAATTGTCTAATAACCTACCAGAAACCTATGCTCGATCTCTCATTACACGATTTCACTAGTTTGATTCAATTCTTATCTATCAAATTACCTAACTCTCGTTAGCCCAATTTGATGATATTCACTCGGCTTACCCTCTCAATTTATTTCCGAATTATTAAGAACCGATGTTGAATCACAAATTACTCAAATAAAACACAATAAATCAAACTTTATTAATCTCAAGAATCAAAATCACGAAGGTGAGTTTAGACAAAAATTGACATTCAACAAAATCTATTCTCGACAATTATCTTAATTTCATACATCAATAAAACAAAAATAAATTGGAAAATACTCTCAGAACGGATCAATGAAGGAAGAGACAGTGAGAAACCACTTGTTCTGAGAAGTACTTCGCGTCAAGCTTCGTCTTCATGTCTCTATTCCTTCGTCTCTATGGGTGTTCTAAATTTTTGTTGATGTAAAAGCTTTGCAAAAGTTGTTTCTTCTATCCCTTAATGCTATATTTATACTTTGGAAGCCCTAGGGTTGATTCGGGGTCAAAATGGTCCAAAAAATCTTGTGAAACTTGAGTTTTTGTATCAGCCCGATCGTGGCCCTTTGTTATAATCATGACCCAAAGTGTATGACCGTGGCCTGGCACAGAGCTCTCTGTGATGATTGTGGCCCAAAGTGCATGATTGTGGCCTGGGTTATTCTAGCTCGCCTCTTTCTGTCACAATCATGGCCTATTATGCCACGATCATGGGCCTTGTTTTTGGCCCAAAACTCTTCAAAACTTCTCCGTTCTTCGCCATTTACCCTGACACACTAACAAACACTTCAAAGTACCTCAAAAATATAACATTGAAGCTCAAAGAATTAATCTAACCCATAAAATACTTAAAACACAAATAAATCACAAACTAACACAATTCTACCTTAAACACATACTAAACAATCGAATAATCGGCTAAACACATATAAAACTATACCCTAAAATATGATGCATTTCACACCTATCAATATCCCCTACACTTAAACATTTGCTTGTCCTCAAGCAAAAAAAAAATAAACAACACACAACACACACAATGCAACAAATGAGGCAATGGCTTCAACTTCACAAAAGAATTTAACTCTAAGCACAATCATTCAAGTTATAACAAATCATTAACATGCAAAATATGTGTCTAGGGACTTTGACCTAAATACACAAATTAATTGAGATGTAAGTGTTAATTATTTACCCTTTTTAATTGCACACACACATTAATAATTCTTTGGTCACTCAGACTCTACAACTATGCCTGAGTACATTTTCACGAAAACTTAAGCTATACATATTTTGGTAGTGTTTCTTTTCTTGGAAAACACTTTTTTATTATTTATTGAACATGGACTTAGTCTTTTACGTGAAGGCAAACATTGGTAATGAATGTCGATCCGGTTACTCGACTAAGTCATGTTTTTATTAAGCTGCTTGGTTGGAATGTCATTATAACTTTTGACGCGAAGGCACACATTTGTGATGCATGTCGATCCGGTTACTCAACTGTATTACATTCTTATTTGACTACTAGCTCTATTCATAACTCGAAGGCTAACGGAATAGTTATTTATTTAACAACACTTTTTTTAATATTATTATTTATTTATTTTTATTTTATTGCCTACCTTGTTGTTTTAGCTACTTGTTTCTATAAAAAATACTAGTAAAGTTACTTAAGTTAAAAGGCCTTAAATTATGAATGACTGTGATAATTTAGAGGGTGACAAACTTACACTAAATCCTAATTAAGCTGTATATTTATCTAAAGACCCCAATTCACTAATTTTGTGAGCTTATGATTCCTCACAATTTAATAAACTATGTTCAAAATTAAATTAATTTCAATCCATCTAAGCCTTTGACACATTCAAACAACTTACATCATGTAACATAAACAAACTATCATACAATATGCAAAATTAACACTCAAGGTAAAAACACACAACCCTCCCCACACTTGAACAACACATTGTCCTCAATATGAGCAGGGTACACAAACACACCAGGGGGGATTAAAACACAATATACGAAAACATAAGAACAAAATACTAACAAAAATGAAAAGAAAAGGGTTAGAACACAAAACTGTTTATGGTGATATAGGTAGCAATGGCGAAAGTGTTGAGACCAAATCTGCTTGACATCGAGAGTGTTGCCCTATCTTATAAGTGATTCAAGAGAGCAAAAGAATTAGCAGTCCAAAACGTTCCCAATTTTAAGAATTTAAAACATACCTAACTATACAACAATTTAAATCTAACTACTAAACGTGCTAATTTATGGTCATTAACTTGACCTTCATCCTTTAAAACTCATCCAGGATTAATTATGAGTGGCTTGCTTCCACTTTTTTTCTTCAACATCAATTTGTAGCCTGTGAATAAGCTACAAATTGTAAAATGATCAGAAGGATAATATTGATAAAATTATAAAAACTAATTTATTTCAGTAATGTCCTTTTCATTAATAAATTGTCAATAAAATAGGGAATAACGAAACTCCCTGAATCTTCCATTGAATCCAATAGTTTATCCTGTAAGAAGGTGAGTTGTTCTTTTTCTTCCTTAAGCACCTTCGACTCCTCTACTTCTTCCACCTCACGAGCAGAGACTTTTATCCCTTCTTCAAACTTTATGTCTGTTATCATTTATTCTTTGTCCTCTTGTTCTTCAGAAGATTTGAACACATCAATTATCCTGAATGAGCTACTAACCTTTGGATTCTTAATTATATCATTCATGTGGAATGTCATTTGATCATTATCAATCCGAAAGATAGGGTTCTCTTTATAGACATCTATCCAAGATTTTTCGATGTTCAAATATGATATATTAAGAACTGGTGAATAAAAAGGACAGTTGGCATTCTTTTCTTCATCTTCTTTCTTTGTTTCTTGGTCTTCAATAAGGTGTGGTTCAACTTGGTATTCCACTGGTTCTTGTAACTTTTCCCCATTATTAAGTGTGATAGCCTCATATTGCTCTCATAGATGTAATTCCATATTTCTTAGAGAATCCTCCACACTTTTCTTACAAAATTCATGGGAAAGTTGTCTCACTCAAATCTCTAGGTTGTGAATCGACAAGGCATGATTTTCTGTTACTTGCTCCATTTTCTCTTCTAGTCTCTTCTGGCCTTCTTCCATGTCCATGAGCTTATCCAAGATCTTGTCCAATTTAGAATCCCATGAACTGGACTCATCTTGCTGAAGTCCTAATAGCCCTTGATGTCATAAGTAGGTCTCCATATTATTTGATCAATAGAAATCGGGGTGGTTCTACCATCCTAGAGTGTACATGTTTCAATAAGGATCATTATTTCCCCAACCATACTATGCTTCAGTGTAACTCTTAAAAGTTCCTTGCTCCCTATAATATCTATCTTCCATCATTGTTCTTTCCATTTCTTCTTACAATCTAGCTCTTCAGATGCCCCATTTCTCATTCTAAGATCTTTTGTTGTGTCTCTACTTTATACCCAAAAAATTTATTTTTAAACAAAAGATAGTGAAACAGCCTTAAACTAAAGAACTAAACTAATCGCCTCCTCGAAAATGGCGTCAAAAACTTGATCGGGGTGTTACGCTATGAAAAAGATTTACTATTTATAAACTCGATATTACTGCAAGCGCATGGGTAGTTCGTGTAGTACCTAAGGTATCGATCCCACAAAGAGGGTTAACCTAGTCCTAAAATCTTAGGTCGAAACTAAATTGCAACAATTTAAAATAAACAATAAACGCAGAAAATTAATCAATCAACAGTTAATTATGAGAATTAAATTTTAGAAATGATAAACAAAATAGAAAATCACACAATCAATTCAAGAATTAACTTGGGAACTACCAATTGAGAGAAAGGGGATTTTAATTTGAAATTAATGAAAATCTAAAAAATTATGCAATTACCGAATTATTGGGTCTAGATGGTCCTAGGGTGGATTACTCTCTCTCAAGTTATAATCTTTAAACCCTAATTAATAATCCCTAATTTAAATTATGGACTTGTGATCTCTCAACTCATAATTGACCTAAAACCTAAATTAGTTGTAAAATTGTCGAATAACCTACTAGAAACCTATGCTTGATCTCTCGTTACATGATTTCACCAATTTGATTCAATTCTTATCTATCAAATTACCTAACTTTTGTTAGCCCAATTTGATGAAATTCACTCGACTCACCCTCTCAGTTTATTGCCGAATTATTAAGAACAAATATTGAATCACAAATAACTCAAATAAAACACAATAAATCGAACTTTATTAATCTCAAGAATTAAAATCTTGAAGGTGAGTTTAGACAAAAATCAATATTCAACAAAAGCTATTCTCGACAATTATCTTAATTTTATACACCATTAAAACTGAAATAAATTGAAAAATACACTCGGAACAGATCAATGGAGGCAGCAATAGCGTAAAACCACCTATTTCGGGAAGTACTTCGTGTCAAGCTTCGTCTCTATGTCTCTTTTCCTTCGTCTACTTCCTCAAATCACTCAATAGCTCTCTGGGGTTTCTAAATTTTGGCTAGTGTGAAAGCTTTCCAAAAGCTGCTTCTTCTATCCCTTAATGTTGTATTTATACTTTGGAAGCCCTAGGTTTGATTCAGGGTCGAAACGATTGAAAACCTTGACAAACTCGAGTTTTTATGTCAACTCAACGCAGGCCAGGATCGTGGCCCTGCCTGCCACGATCGTGGCCATTGCCTAACCCTCTCTATCACGATCATGACCCAAAGTGCACGATCATGGCTTGGCATAGAGCTCTCTGTTACGATCGTGGCCCAGAGTGCACGATCGTGGTCTGGATTCTTCCAGCTTGCCTCTTTTTATCACGATCGTAGCCTATTGTGTCAGGATTGTGGGTCATGTTTTTGGCCTAAAACTCTTTGAAACTTCTCTGTTATTCGCCGTTTACCTTGAAAAACTAACAAACACTTCAAGGTACCTCAAAAATATAACATTTGAGCTCAAAGAATTCTTCTAACCCATAAAACACTTAAAACACAAATAAATCACAAGCTAACACAATTCTACCCTAAACACATACTAAACAATCGAATAATCTGCTAAACACATATCAAACTATACCCTAAAATATGATGCAGTTCACACCTATCATAGTGCATCACCCTAATAGGTAATAGGTAGATTTGTTTTTTCCATCATAGACCTAACAATCTCTAGTAGCATTCCATTGCATCTTTCCACTATTCCATTTTATTATGGGATTTTTGGAATAATTAATTGTCTTTATATTCCTTTTTTGTCACACAACATCTTGAAATTATTAAACAAGTGTTCTTGCCCTCGATTAGTCTTTAATGATTTTATTTTCTTTTTTAATTGATTCTCTACTAAATTCATATATTTTATAAAGCAACTTAATGCTTCCAATTTGTGAGAAATCAAATAGACATGACCATGCCAAGTATAGTAATCTACAAAATTGATAAAATGCATGGCCTTATGTCATGCACTTACATTTATTAAACCATAGATGTCTAAATGAATCAATTGAAATAGATAGGAATGTCATGTTTCTTTTGTAAATGGCTTTCGAATCATTTTGCCTGTTAGATAATATTCATAAATAGTTAAATGTACTTAATTTAAATTAGCTAAAAGGTTTTTTATAGATAATCGACTTATTTAATTTTGAGTAATGTTACATAATCTAACATGCCATAAAATCACATCATTATTGGAATTACTAGATAATGTAAGCGAAGAATAAATTGTATTATTATTTGAATAAACAATATCTAAAAAAATAAAACCATCTAACATAAAACCATGGCCATAATAAATATGTATAATGTATAAATTCATACTAACACTATGGAAATTCATGCCAAAACTAGGATTTATTAAAACCAACATAAAGATTAGATTTCATTGAATATTTAGAGCATATGATACTTATGAAGGATCAAGGGTTGACCACCATATATGTCTAGTTTGTAGGTTTCAATACCTTGTACAATGAACCTTAAGTTTTCTCCTGTATAAATCCATCATGTTCTATATGGGATTTTCCATAATTTCATAAAGGCATCTCTATCCTTCGCTATAAGGTTGGTTGCTCTAAAGTCTTCAATCCACAAAGGATGTGATTCAATTAGTAAAATATAATATGACACATTTACATAACAAATGACTGTAAAATAAGATTATACCTTTCTAGGCTCGTCATAATCACGAGTAAAGTGACCCTTATTGTTACAACTAAAGCACTTAAATTTTTTACGTTATAGTTCTTAAAAGGTCTTTTTTCTTTTGTATGTTGGTTCCATTTCTCCTTCTTTGAGTCTTCAATATAGTAAATATGTTTCTTACCCTTTTCTCCATTGTGATCCACCGTGATACTTACGCTTTTGGTTCATAACTCCATCTGACTAGAACCAACTGCATATACCTCTGAAGACACCTTTGAGATTTTAAGAAATTTTTCTTTTAGTATTATATGCCTCGTATCATCGTCCATCATCTTGAAACTCTCATTGTGAGTTAGATGCATCTTTATATGCTTTTAACTACGAGATAATGATTGGATCACAATTGTACTTGTTGATTATAAGATAATTCATTACCAAAATCATGTAACTCACTTATTATGTTTGATGCCTTAAATGCTTTTGCATTATGTGATCCGACCATTTTGTATAAGTGACCTTGCTTTGGTCACTAAGGTGCCTAAAACATGTGCAACTAAAGCAAACCACATATCCGTTACAATGTCGTATATGTGAAACTAGTGCACGATATCATTATCTATGATGCTCAGTGATGCAATGCAAGCCAATAAGTTATTTTTCTTCAAATTTTTATAACCATCATGGTAAGTTTCATAAGCACCATGATCTTTTTTATGTTAGCTTGTACTTCTATTGTTATGTTTAATGGCTCAAAAGCCTCTTGCTCTTCTAGTGAGTATAGCAACAATATTCTTTGATGTAGTAGCCGTGATAGAAACATAAAGTTTATATAAAAAGAAATAGTATACTTGCATATTATTGTCACATTATATATACATATATAAAATAATCACAATTCAATTGTCTGTGAAATTGAAAGATACGTATGTTCTCAATCATCATTCATATGAAAATTGAATACCAATTATCATACTCAAGAATTTTTTCAAACATAAACATTCATATAACATATATATTGATAAAACGAAATAATATTAAACTTAACAAACTTTAATGAACATAATTTATGTAGGTCATTACAACAACTTAGTTCAATCTCTAGTAACAAACTTTGTATGGAATAGAGTCAAGGAATTCACTTATAAAGTCTTAAAAGCTTGATTTGCTATTGTACTAGTTCTTTTAAGTAGAAGGATCAGATATAAAATCCAAACCAATTCTTTTCATTGAACTTCTCTCATAATGTTTTATCACCAACCATTTATATAATTTCACCTCATGTCGTTCAAAGTTCTAAAACATGCTTAATAGTTCACTTTATAGTTATTGCAAAGTTAAGAGTAAAGCCATGTGCTTCACTTCAAGTTTTATGAAAGCTAAACAACCTCCAAAATACAGCTTTTGCATTAAGTGATTAATGATAATAATATGTAGTATTATATCTTTTCCAAAAAGATATTGCATTTAGATTAATTTCATTAACATAATGAAGAGTTGTCTTATTTGTTCCACAGTTTGTATAAATTTGGTTGTCTTTTACATGATTGGCATTTTCCTGAAAACATATTTTCAAGAATTAAAAGTCGCTCATATAACTAGAAATTATCAAATGAATAAATGAACTCGTGCTCAAAATGAAACTATAATTCGTATAATTTACAACAACAACAACCAATGAAAGTATGAGAAGGACCAGTAGTAAGCAGTCTTACATTTAACTATTAGAGAGGTTATTTCAAACCCTTATGAAAAAAAAGCGCACACACACACACACACACACACACACATATATATAATATAAAACAATACTAATTAAAGTAAATATAAATATATAAATAGACATAAAAAATTATTATTATTAATATTATTATTAATTAATGCGTACAAATAAAAATATATAATAAGTAACATAATAAATATAGAACATGATAAAGAGTACAAATAAAAATGTTTTATTTCGTGGTGATCTTTACGATATTATTTTTATGGAGCAATCACCAGGGTTTGTTACTCAAGAGAGACTAATTTAATGCATTGCCTTAAAAAATCTTTGTATGGTTTAAAACAGTTACCGAGAGCTTGGTTAAGGCATTTTAGTACAGTGGTTATAAAGTTTTGTCTGCATTAATGTGGTGTGGATCACTTTGTGTTTTACCATCACTGTATGGCTGGTAAAATTATTTTGATCATTTATGTTAATGATATTGTTATTATTGGAGATGATAAAGCATGAATCCAGTCTTTAAAAGTCATTCATATAGATCAAACCTATATGTAACAAGCGTGGAGCTTATGATATGTATGCTCCAACTTGAGGGGGAGTGTTAGGAAAGATCTATAGTAGACGCTGGGAAACATCTATATTAAGAAAAAGTATGATCTCCTATTTATTGTGTGATTTTCTCTTTATTCCTAAGATCTTTTCCTTATGTAATTGGTTCTATATAAAGGCTACAAGGGACTTAAGTTATTATCAAGCCCTTAATTAACTATTTTCTTATTTTTACAATAAACATAATATTTATGAATTTAGAAGCTTGTTTCTAAATTTGATTATATACATACATACATATATATATATATATATATATATATATATATATATATATAGGATAATAAGTTCTTATTCGTCCAAACTTACGTCCAAAAATTTTAGCCTATAATGTTTTTATTTTCCTAAGATAGCTCAAAGACACTATACTTGCTTTATTTCTGTTTGTTTTTAAGTCTGTAGACATAGATTTTTTTATATTAGGCTAAATATTGGCCTATCTGGCCCGTATTTACTGGCCTTTAAGTGAACCTTGTTGACCCATTTAAATGGGTCCAAATAAGGTCAAACCCATAGTCTAATGTTTTTTAAAAAACCTAAATGCCTAACGTTTTCTACCAATGCCTCCTCCAATCTCTACAACCAATAGAAACAAATGCCACCATAGGAAGCAACGGTAGTAGATGGAGCAGGGAAGCTTCCTTCCCAGGTGGCAAAAACAAAGGTTACCATGGTACCACTGGAGGAAGGAGTAGTTGCAACTCATCCCTTCTGATAGTAACCAATTAATGTGGCGGGAAAATGCAATTGTAAATAACAGATAACAGATAACAGATTAGCAGTTAATTCGTTGATTCATTCATTTGTTGCTTTCTTATATAAATAACAACAGGTTGCTTGTAATGAGATATAGTAATGGTGAATAAAATATGAGGAACCCAAGAAATTCACAGTGAGTTCTTGGTTTATACATATATTTGTTTCTGAGTCCTATCATTGGTATCAGAGCTTTTTGGTACTTAGCTATGGAAAAGGAAACAAGATCCCATGATCTTGAGAAGCGAGTTGAATCAATGATTAATGAAATCGATCAGAAGCAAGAGGCGATGCATAAACACATGATGCAAAATTTGCTAAACTCAAGGAGTTGATTCGAGTTATCAACTTACAGAACCAAGAATAGGTAACAGCGATGGCGGACACAGAACCTAGTAGTCGTGAATCACATGTGGGTGGAATCCGACAAAGTTGGGGCAAAACAACTCGTTTAGAGTTTCCTAAATTCACCGGTGACGGGTTAGATGGTTGACTACCGCGCGCTGATTATTTTTTTAAGGTGGCAAATGTTTTATCGGCAGAGAAAGTGAAAATCGCAGCTTTGCATCTTAAAGGGAAGGCACTTCAATGGAACCAAGACTATGTAAGTCTCAAAGGCACCTGCTTATGATAATTGGAAGGAGTATGTGTCTGCTTTGATTGCTCAATTTGGTGATAAGGCTTTTGAGGATCCACTTGTTGATTTAAGGAATCTTAAACAAGTATTAACTCTTCAAGTTTACCATGATGCTTTTGATGAGTTATATCCTAAGGCCGGTATAAGAGAAGATCAAGCATTGACTTTTTTCTTGTCTGGGTTAGTAGATGAATTGCAAATGCCAGTTCGAATGTTTAAGCCTAAGACTCTAGCTAATGCTTATGCTCTCTCTACGCTGCAAGAATTGACAGTGGCTGTAATTCAAAACAAACCTAAGCCATCCTATTCCAAATCGACCATACATTCTGCCACAAAATTTTCCCACTCTAAGCCTATAATAGTTTCATCAACTGTGCTACGAAGGAACCATCTACTACCAACCTTCTTTATGATTCTAATCAAGCCTTTAGAATAACTAACAAGGAGATGGATGAACGTAGGGAAAAAGGGTTATGTTTTTGGTGTGAGGAGAAGTATACTATGAACCATAATTGTAAGAAGAAACATTTGTATGTCATGCAATTTATACCTGATTGTGATGATGAATTAGAGGAGAATTCTATACTGGAAATTAAGGATTGTACCGCAAATGTTCATCTTTCATTGCATGCTATGTGGGGTCTGTCTAGGGCTCAGACCATGCGCATTAGAGGGGACTACAATCATAAAAGGTTGAAAATTCTTGTAGATATAGGTAGCAATCACAACTTTTTAAGTTCTATGATGGTAGCCAAGCTTAAATGTGTGCTCACACCAGCTGCTGCGGTTTCTGTTGAGGTGACAAATGACCAAAGTTTACAGTGTAATAGTAAATGCATGAATTTTAAGTGGAAAATGTAGGGTACTTGGTTTACTACTGATATGTATATCATTGATTTGGACTCTTATGATGATATATTGGGGGTCCAATGGCTGTTGACATTGGGGGAGATCAGCTGGGATTTTCAGAATATGCGAATGACCTTTATGTTGTGTAATGAAGAAAAAATATTAGAAAGGGAAGCTTGGAAACTTAGAGGAAATGAGTTGAATTGTCTTACCTTATATGAGGAGCAGTTAGAGATTGCAGACATTGGAGACAGCCCTGTTGATGAGGAATTGTCTTGCTATAAATTAGAATGTGGTGATCGGTGGCCTGAATTGGAGATGTTAGTGGCAGAATATAGTGATGTTTTTCAGGACCCAAGTTCCCTACCTCCTAAGCGTGCACATGATCATAAGATATCATTAAAGGAGGGTGCTTCTCCAGTTAATATACGACCGTATAAGTATGCAGCCATGCAGAAGGATGATATTGAAACTTTAATTGGTGACATGTTGAAAGCTGGAGTGATTCAAGCTAGTATAAGTCCTTATGCAAGTCCCATTGTATTTGTAAGAAAGAAGGATGCTACGTGGAGGCTGTGTATTGATTATAGGGCATTAAACAACCAGAAAATACCCTATTCTAGTTATTGAGGAGCTACTGGATGAGTTAGGTAATGCTTCTTATTTTTCAAAGATTGACCTTAGATCTGGGTATTGGCAAGTGAGAATGTATAAACTTGATATTCCTAAAACCGCTTTCAAAACTGATGAAGGCCATTGCGAATTCTTGGTTATGCCATTTGGCTTAACCAATGCTCTGGCCACATTTCAGAATCTGATGAATATTGTGTTCAAAGCCTTTCTGCAGAGATTTGTTTTGGTTTTCTTCGATGATATCCTCATTTACAGTGAGTCCATGGAGCAACACGTGATTCATTTGCAGCAGGTTCTTCAAGTTATGAGGGAAAACAGCTTACTTGCTAAACAATCTAAATGTGCTTTTGGGTGTAAATTTGTGGAATACGTAGGGCATGTTATCTCAAAGGATGGTGCAGCAACTGATGAAAGTAAGATTACAGCAGTACAATAATGGCCTGTACCGAAAACTCTAAAACAATTGAGGACTTTCCTAGGACTCACAGGATATTACAGATGTTTTGTTCAAAATTATGGGGCCATTGCAAGACCATTGGTGGATTTATTGAAAGAATCCATTTTTTTTGTGGACAAATGAACACCAGACTACATCTGTTAAATTGAAGGAGGCAATAGTGACTACCCTAGTTTTTACATTGCCTGACTTCACCAAGGATTTTGTTATAGAAAACGATGCATCTGGCACTGGCATTAGCGCTGTCTTAATGCAGAATGGCCATCCAATAGCTTTCATCAGCAAGTGTTTATCTCCTCAGCATCAATTGTTGTCAGCATATGAAAGGGAGCATTTTTCCATTCTTTTTGTAGTAAAGAAGTGGCATCATTATCTACAAGCATAGAAGTTCACAATTTTCACTGATCATCAAAGTTTACATTACTTGCTGGAGCAAAGGCTTAGTACTCCTACACAACAAGCATGGATGGCTAAATTGATGTAGTTTGATTATGAAATTTGGTACAAGAAGGGAGTTGACAACAAGGTTGCAGATGCTTTGTCTAGACAACATGAGGTATGCCTACTTGCCTTGACCTCCTTCATTCTTCCCACTGATTTATTTACAAAGATTCAGGAGACTTGGCAATCTGATTTGCAATTGTCGTCCATTATTATAGAAAAAGTGGAAATTTCTCAATGCCATCCTAAGTTTTCTTACTCAAATTCCCAATTGAGAGGGGTTGGTTGTCTAGTTGTTGGCAGAATGTGATTTTGCGAAATATGCTCATTGACACATTTCACGGATCAACACATAGGGGTCATTCTGGGGCCATGGATAAGTATAAATTTTTGGCTGCTTTAGTGTATTGGCCGAAAATGTTGAATGATGTCACGAAATTTGTCAGGAATTGTTCGATCTGTCAACGGTATAAGCCTGAGTTATTGGCTCCTGCTGGGTTGCTGCAACCATTGCCCCCACCTGTTTCGTTATTCGCTGATTTGACCATGGACTTTATTGAGGCACTTCCAAGTTCCTGTGACAAAACCATTATTTTTTTTGTAGTTGACAGATTGTCCAAATTTTCCCATTTCATTGCCTTGTCCCACCCATTGACTGCTAAACAAGTTGCTACTACATTCCTTAATCATGTGTACAAATTGCATGGTATGCCTCAAAACATTACAAGTGATCGTGGCTCCACTTTTCTCTGCAGCTTTTGGAGAGAAATTTTTTCAACTTCAAGGGGTGCAAGTGCAATATTCTGCTACTTATCATCCGTAAACGGATGGTCAATCTGAGGTCATGAATAGGTTTCTTCTGTGTTACTGGTGACTTACCCATTTATGGGTTCAGTGGCTTTCCTTGGCTCAATACTGGTATAATTCGACGTTCCATTCTTCCATTCAAATGTCCCCTTTTGAAGCTCTCTTTGGGTTTCCACCGCCCATCCACAAACCTTATTTTCCCCATGACTCCAATGTGGCTGCTGTTGACATTTACTTGAGAGATAGGGAATCTACAATTGCTCTGCTGCAACATCACTTGCAACGTACAACTCAGCGTATGAAATCTCAGGCAGACAAGCATCACATTGATCGCAATTTTGAAATTGGTGATTGGGTGTATTTAAAACTTCAGTTGTACAGGCAAACTTCTCTCAGGTCCTGACATCAGAAGTTTGAACCAAAGTTTTATAGGCCATATCAAGTGTTGGATAAAGTGGGTGTCGTTGCCTATAAGTTGAATTTGCCCCCTTCCGCTCAACTCCACAATGTCTTTCATGTTTCTCAGTTAAAGTCGGGCTTCCCTCCTATAGGTCCAGTTCCAGATCTTCCATTTATTTCTCATATCCAGGATGCCATACCACAAGCGGTGTTGGATCGTAGGACTGTGAAACATAAAATGCAACTACCACGTAATGGCTGGTGCATTGGAAAGGGTTCTGTCCTGCAGATGCGTCTTGGGAGTTCGTCGTTGAGTTACGCATAAGGTTTTGTTGGACCCCACACCCCACCCGTAGGTGTTTGCAGGTTATACTGCGGCGTGTGTTTGCGGGTTATACCGCGGCATCCAACCTTAATCAGTATTGTCCTCTTTGGTACTCGAACTCGAGACCTCAAGGTTTTTTTGCATCTAACTGCACGCCTCTTTGTGATGCTTGAGATGATCATTTGGTGGCTAACAAAGTGAAGGGAGCAAAAAATGTGGGTAGGTGTTAGACCCATAAGTTGTGACAGCAAAATTGTGCCCGAATGAATCTTATAGTGTTAGCGCTTCGAGTTCTTTCTATTCTATTCTATCCCATTTCATTTCAGGGTAGCAACTTTCTTTCGAACAAAGGAAAGCTGCTTTTTGTGACTTCATTTAAAAGCTACGGGGAACACAAATATGCATTCCGGGAATGATCAATTCCCTTGAATTGGGCATTGGATGATTTCTTACCTAACATATTACTAACTACTATTATTCCGTTAAAGCGAAGATAGCATCTAATTAAAGTACAAAAATCGTCTGCTAAAAAGATTCACTATCCAGTGGGGCTCCCCAATTGACTTAGAGCCATCCATTTTCGTCTTCCAAGGTCGTTAACTCACGAGTGAATGGTGTCGAAATTACGATTGAAGTGTCAAAAATAGCCAATGCGCTTATAACAAAAAACCTTTCTTCGAATTGAATTTGATACCATCTCAAATGCAGGTCGGAATAGGATGTGTGGAAATATGGATATGATTTTTTTCGATGGCATAAAAAAAGACGTTTCTCGCTCTATTTTCACGGGGGAGACCCAGAAGCTATCCTTCAAGGTAGAGACTGGAAAAGGAAATGGAAATCAAATGGGCTTCGTTCTTTATGGGTTAATCCTAAGTCGTGATAGAGAAATTGTGGGGCATTGGCGAGCCTTAAGCAGTGTTGACACACGAAAGAACGGAACAAGGCAAAGGACTTGGAAGGAGGCAAGGATGAAAAGGGGCAATGTTAAGCGTTGGCATCATTGGCAGAAATCTTTGACGAGATGCTAGATTCGGATGTGAGACAGAAAGAAGGCTTAAGACGAACCTCAGGTGGAAGCTTAGTTGGATCACACGTATGACAGGAATTTGCGAGAGCTCCAAGGTTACTTAACAAGTAGATCAAGCATGGTACGAGTTTCGAGAGAGTTTCAGACCTTGTATGAGCTAACTTGGCTAAGGTTTTTGATGGACTAAGGACTTAGTGTGTGCTTAAGTAGACAGCCCATGGCTAATGGAGTTGGCATGGGTAAGCTTTGGATGGACCAATGTGCTATTGGCTTGGATGGCTCATCATCAACGGATAGAGATGAGGAGATCTTGGATGATGTGGCAGATAAGATCACAGTGGATGAACATCAGCTCAATGAGATAAAGATCATATGGAAGGATCATCTGAAGATAGAGGAGATTTTTGTAGATATGGATAATCATTCCTAGATAATGTAATCTTATATATTGTTATTATGATTCAACTTAATCCTATTAAATAAAGTCCTAATTAGATGAGGATGTCATCTATTGGTTAGTTTGATGTAATTTGATAAGGATAAGATATGATAAGATTGTGATCTTAGCTAGTAGAGTTCTATTTAGATTCTAACTTAGTCATCTAAAGGTGTAAATAGCTCATTTAAGCTTGCTCTTCTTAAGAAGAATCAAGAGGAGAGTGTTGTGAGACACTGAGATTGAGAGAGTATTCCTTTGTATGCTTTAAGGGAAGTAATGAAAGTTGGCTTTTAAGCTATATCTTTTTATTGTGTTCTTATTGTTGCCTTTTCTATTCTAGTGCTTTTGTAATTTTCTTATGAATGTGAGAGTTAAACACTGCGAGGGTTGTAACGCATTCGAGAACAAGTAGGTTGGTCGAAGATCACATAAGAAGGCTAAATATTACTTTGAAGAAACTAAGTGAGATTGTCGTGTAAAGGGGTCGGAACAACTAGCTGGTAAGTTCATTCTTGAAGGAAAACCTTTGTAACAGCTGGTATCAGAGCCATAGTTCAAGATGGCGTGAGGTGGCAATTTGACAAAATGTTTCAATCAAGTGGAGGCACTCATTGGGCCAATTCCTGACAGGGAGGAAGAGGACACATATTACAACACTCAATTCGAGATGTTGGCGGCACAAATCCAAAAATTGCAACATCCAATAGTGGAGTTGATGAAGGCACAAGAGGAGTCGAGTTTCGAGGTGGCAATCCTATGGCATGTTGTTGCAACACAAGATGTTGGACGAGTAGAAAGCACTTTGGTGAAGGTGTAAGAGCCATAAGTTTTCGATGGCAAGCAGAGTACTAAGGAGCTCAAAAATTTCTTGTGGGACATGAAGCAGTACTTTCTGGTGGAAAAGATGGCTGACTCAGAGAAAGTGTCTATCACAACAATGTATCTAGTGGAGGATGCAAATTTGTGGTGGAAAACGACAACCTCTAATGACGTCAATATGGGTAGACCTCCCTTTGACACTTGGGAGAAGATGAAGAAGGAGCTAACGGATCAGTTGCTCCCTAACATCACTTTGTGGATTATGAGGGAAGCTTTGAAGAGTTTGATGTAACATCCCATTTTTGTTGTGTTCCTACTGTTTTCTTTACTATTCACTTTGAAGGAACTAAGTGAGATTGATGTACAAACGGGTTGGCGCAACTAGTGGATAAGTTTGTGATTGAAGGAAAATCTTTGTAACAACTGGTATCAAAGCCATAGTTCGAGATGGCAGGAGGCAACAATATGACAAAATGTGTCAATCGAGTAGACACACTCATTGGGACAATTCTTTAAGGGGAGGAAGAGGTCACATCTTACAACGCTCTATTTGAGATGTTGGAGGCAGGAATCCAATAGTTACAGCATCAAATAGTAGAGTTGATGAAGGCACAAGAGGAGTCTAGGTTCGAGGTGGCGATCCTAAGGCATGTCGTTGCAACACTAGACATTGGACAGCAAAAAGCACATTGGTAAAAGTAAGAGAGCCACAAGTTTGCCACAGCAAGCGGAGTGCCAAGGAGCTTTTTGTGGGACATGGAGTAGTACTTTGCAACGACAAAGGTGGTCGACGAGGAGAAGGTGTCAATACGACAATATATCTGGTGGAGGATGAAAAGTTATGGTGGAGAACAAGAACCTATAACAACATCAATACAGGTAGACCTCCCATCGACACTTGGGAGAAGATGAAGAAGGAGCTAACAAATCAACTCCTCCCCAACAACACTTAATGGCTTACGAGGGAAACTTTGAAAATTTTAATGTAAAATCTCGTTTTTCCCATGCTAAGGGTTAGAACCCTATAATACTGAACATCAGAGATATCAATGAGAAAATTAGGAAATTGCATTTCATGCTCATGTATAGTAAAGCATACATACACGTGAATTTGATTATTGCACGTATTACAATAATTGTTGATGCACTCATTTGACATTTTCTAGGTATAATTGAATTATAAATGTGATTATGATGTGAATTGTCATTTATATGTCTTGAAAATTGATTTGGTGAGTATAAGTATTGATTTAGAACTTTTGATGAAAATTTAGGAAATTTCTGAGAATTTGAGTATATTTTGGACTAGGAAAAATGTCAAGTGGCAGGACAATTGACAAATGGTGATAGAAATAAGTGATGAATGACAATAGCAATAATTGATATGTGGTATTAAGATTTAATGACAAATGTCATAGAAAATTGGGAGACAATTGGATTAGAAATTGGAGACAAAATTGACTAGTTATTATAGCGAACCAAGTGGAGATCTATAGAAAATGAGCAAGTGGCAAGTGACAAGTGTCACTTGCCATGCCATGTATTAACCCTCGACACTCTCCTAAATGAAAGACTATCTTCCTTTTTAATTTGCCTTTCACTTTATTCATTGCTCTCATCTATCTTTTTTATCTTCTTCAATCTTTTTCATCTCTACGACACTCTCTTCTTACCTCTCAATGTTGAATATTACTCTCACCCTTCACTTGCTACTTCCATTTTGTTGTCTTCTTCATTTGTCACTAGAAAGACCTAACCTTTCCACCTTCGTTTTGATGATCGTGTGATGATGGGAAGCTAAGGTTAAGTGTGATTTGAAGATCTTGAAGTTAAACAAGTAAGTATAAAGCATCACTTTTCATGATTTGTTGAATGAAACATGTATGATGATAGTTAGAGGTTAAATGATCATAAACTGGTGATCAATGTATGTTAGAACGCGAGTAAAGAAATGAACACATTGATGGCTTGTTTTCGTGTTTATAATGATCAATATTTCATAAGTTGACGTAGTGATGATTTTGAGATAGAAAGATCATTATGATGGTGTAGAAAAAAGTGCATAAAAATTTAATAGTAAATGAATGTTTTATGTTCTATTTTCTTAGCATATTAAAGTGTATCTCTTTAATTGTTTTAAAGATGAACTAAAATGAGTTTAGAGCTAAATAAAGGGAGTAATGAGGTGTCTTGATATAAGAAGAAATTAGGGTGACAGTTTAAAAGTGGAATGAATATGATAATGGAGAAAAATCTGTGTCCAGAAAATTGATGATGAATGTGTATATGTATATGTTCTGTTTTGGTGTTTATGATCAAACATAGATTATGATTTGTTTATGAATGATATTGAGCTGAAATGGAGGTAAGAATGAAGGGGAAATGATGAGAAATTAAGCTAGAAATGATAGACTAAGCATAAGAGGTGTTGGATGTAACTTGAAAGAGTTGGAAAAGCTGGAAAAAAGAGGAAAACTGCTAGGATTTTTTGGTTGGAAGCATCCCACGATCATGGGAATGCCTAAAGAAGGCTGAAAGCTTTTGTTATTGAAACCCACGATTGTGGGAAGTTGTCCACGATTGTGGGAATGGTTTAGACATGAAATATGCTTCTTTTTATGTATGGTTTGATACAACAAATGGTTAGATACCTGCCTATAATGCATTGAGGCTTGAATGAAGCTTGAACTGAGCTTAGTTTAATGATGAATTAAGTGATTAAATGAGTGATATGTTTAGCTTGATGATAGAGGTTGTAATTTAAAAATGAATTATTGTCTATCAAGTGTTCAAATCTGGAATTTTGAGATGTTATAAGAATGAAGGTGAGCTTATGAAGGCTAATGTGATTAAAAGAAGATGAATAATGTGTATTAAGTAAAGGAGAATGATAAATTGGATATTTTATGATTTTATAATGCTAGAACAACCTTAATAAATATTTGAATGATGAACTTAGAATAATCTTATACAAATAAAAATATTTGAAAGATTGAGAAACATGTTTAAGGTTATGTACACCCGGGATTGTCATTGAGCATGCATTATACATGACACATATATGAATGTATATGATTGAATATTAATGTGATTGTGCAAAATTAGTAATCTGTAAATGTGTATGTGTTGTACATTATAAAAGGGCAAATAGAGCGACAACATCAAAACATTGACAGAACATCAAGGTAATAGCTATCTGGAGCATACTTTGAGTAACCTAGATGGTCTAACACTGATTAATTGTTTATTTAAATTCTGTATTGAATTAATATGTGATTTGAATGTGTTGATTCTGGACATTGAATGTCCGAGGTATTTGATGCATAAAAAATATATTAGAAGTGCTCATTGTATGTGAATTAGATAAAAATAAGTGTACTCAACACTATTGTTGAATGTCGGACTTAGGTTCGTTGATATGTGAATGTGAATGTGAATGATCAATTATAAGTGATTGATTGAATACATATGATGCATTTCAATACATGAACGTATTACAAGATAAAGGCAGTTGTGATAGGAGTCGCTAATGAAAAAGAGCTTAAAGCCCAGAATGTGGTAAGAGCCTCTAGCTCACTATATATAATAAGCCCGGTATCTCCAACAGATACGGGACTGTTGTTAATGAGCCCGGTATCTACAATAGATACAGAACAGTGAAAAAGACACTCGGTCACAACAATGTAATAATTGAAAGTGAGTCTCATGAGCATTACACATACAATTTGATATGCATTATATGAATGATTGAATTGAGTTGTATGATCTGTTGTGAATGTGAAATGTGAATTATATGAACAAAATTTTCTTTGATTGAACATATTGATTAATGAAGTGAAGTGAACTATGTGGTTATATAAATTGAATTTGAATTGTTATGTTATGGGATATGAGTGAGCATCGATGATGGGTAGCTCACTGAGTTTGCAAAACTCATCAAAATTACAACGTCGACTTTCGGGTACAAGAGAGGTGATCTAGTACTAAGATGATCTAGAAGAAGCTTAGTACTACTTTTGGATAGAAGAAATGACTCAAAGGTCGATCAGTTGAGACTAAAGGATTTAGATAGAATTTTTGTATAATTCCTCAATTGTGTAGCATATTTTGTAAGCAGAGCTGTAAACTTTGATAAGTCTTTGATATTGTACAGACATATGGATCATGTAGTGTAATGCCACAATGTACTTATGTTTTTATGAAATGAAAATGAGGAATTGAGTTTTAGATATTATGATATTTGTAATTTAATTTATAATGCATGTGATAAGTGATGTGATTACTCTAGCGCACTACCTCCATCAGGCATAGGCTCGAATGTCTGAAGGACGTATGGGCATGTATCTAGTAGGAGTGGGTTGTTACAATGTTTGATATCAGAGCATGGTTTGGCATCCATAGGGATATATAGGAACATTAGATATGAAATATCTTGAGAAATACAAATAGTAATCAAAGTTATTGTATATTATAAGTTATCCACCATAGGTGATCAAGTGGGATAATCAGCTGACCTAGAATCAATAGGAGCCAGTAGAGAGTCTTCGATATCTCAAACTAAGAGAATGCCTCCAAAAATTTTCGAGAGAAGGGAAAGGAGGTACGATAAACTGAGAAAGAAGGGGTCTGTGGACTTTTACGAAAGTACAAAGCCTGTAGAGGTCGAAGGATGGCTAGAGAGAACGGAGAGAGTTTTCAATCAGATGAACTGTGAGTAGGATGAGAAGTTCGACTACGCAGTTTCCTTACTAAAAGGCCCAGCATACCAATGGTGGAAACCTATTCTAGGCAATATCACTAGGCCTTGTAACTTGAAGTGGGAAGACTTTCTAAAAGTCTTCAAAGAGAATTACATGCCAAAGATCTACTTGGACAAAAAGATGAAAGAATTTCTAGATTTGAAGTAGGGTAATCTCTCAGTGGTAGAATATGAGATTACGTTCAATGAACAGATGGGGTATGCTACTACCTTGATTCCTACTGAGGAAGACAAGTGTAGGATATTCGAAGATGGGTTGAATATGGAAATTCAGAAGAGGCTAGTCATAACAAATTTGAGCAGTTTCTTTGAGTTGAGAGCAGCCTCGATTCGAATAGAGAAACTGTTGAGAAATGATTAAGGGGAATACAAATAAGAGTCTAGAATGAAGAGGCCTAGTGAATCTCAAGGAGGTTCTGGAAAAAGGTTTAGCAAGTGCCAGAACATATCTTTTAGACCACCGGCTAGATCAAGACAGTTAAGGTTTAGACAGAGGGATAGTTTTGTGTAGTCTAGCAGTGGAAGAGGTGCAACATCAGGTTAGTTATCAAATTGTGAGCATTGAGAGAAGAAGCACAGTGGTGGGTGCTAGAAATTGTTTGGAGCTTACCTATGATGCGACTCTTTTGTTCATCAGATCAAAGATTGTTCTGCTAGTTTTGGAGCACAGTCTGGAAGGAGAGGAGTTGTAATATAAATAACTGTTCAGCAGAGCTGAGCTAGTGGGTCTGGACAGAGAGGCCGTGTTAGAAGTAGAATGAGTTCTGGGAGTCCTACTGTCAGGACTGAGGTGCGGAGTAACCAACCGTAGTCTCAGGCCAGAGTTTATGCAATGATCATATAGGAGGCTCAAAATTCTCCAGACGTCATTAATGGTGCGTTAAATATCTTTACTTTTGAAGCTTTTGCATTGCTAGATCATAGATCTATATATTCTTTTATCGCACCGTATCTAGCATCTAGGCTACATTGTGATAGAGAATTGTTGAAATATGGGTTAGATGTGAGTACATCAATCGGTAGTACTACAATAATAGGTGAAGTCTGTAAAAGGTGTTTAATTCGAATTGATCAGGCAGAATTGGAAGCAGAACTGATTGTATTATAGTTAAAAGAGATAAATGTTATTCTAGACATGGATTGGCTCATTGCTTATAGGGCTATCATGAACTACTATACTATCAAGGTAATATTAAAATCTCCTAATCAGCCGAGAGCAGTATTCCGAGGTGTTAATCAAGTAGTGCCGGCCAGATTAATCTCATTCATGAGTGCTTTGAGGTTGATGCAAGGAGGATGTGAGGCTTATTTGGCCCACGTCGTTGATACTCAAACTGAGCAGAATGTGTAGGACATTCCTATTGTTAGGTAAGTCCTGGATGTGTTTCCTGCTGAGTTATCTAGTTTGCCTCCATATAGGGAAATAGAGTTTACGATCGACTTAGTTCTAAGTGTTGCTCCTATATCTATTCCTCTATATAAGATGGCACCTGTGGAACTAAAGGATTTAAAGGCTCAATTGCAAGAGTTATCGGAAAAGGGTTTCATTAGACCTAGTGTGTCATTATGGGGAGCTCCAGTCTTGTTTGTGAAGAAGAAGGATGGAACTTTAAGATTGTGCATCAATTTTAGGCAACTAAATCAGGTAACAGTGAATAACAAATACCCGTTGTCTAGAATTGATGATTAGCCTGATTAGTTGCAAGGACCTAAGGTGTTCACTAAGTTGGACTTGAGATCTGCATACTATCAGTTGAAGATAACAGAGGCTAATGTACCGAAAAGTGCGTTCAGAAGCAGGTATGGGCATTTTGAGTTTTTAGTAATGCCGTTTAGGTTAACCAATGCCCCATCTACATTTATGGCATTGATGAATAAGGTGTTTTAACCCTACATGGATCGTTTTGTAATTGTGTTGATACATGTCATTTTTGCATATTCGAAGAGCAGAGAAGAGCATGTTGAGCACTTGAGAGCAATTTTACAAATTATGAGGGAAAAAATAGTTGTATGCTAAATTTAGTAAGTGTAAATTTTGGTTAGATCAAGTAATGTTTCTGGGTCATATAGTAACTAGACAAGGTATACAAGTGGATCTAAAGAAGATAAAGGCAGTAATGAAGTGGGAAACTTTAAGGAATTTTTCTGAGATATGGAATTTGCTAGGATTAGCTAGATTTTATCGGATGTTTGTCGAGGGGTTCTCACTAATTTCAGCACCTCTGACCAAACTTCTAAGGAAGAATGTGCCCTTTAGATAGAATGATGAATGTTAGAGGAGTTTTGAGGAACTAAAGCATCGGTTCACTATGACACCAACATTGACTATTCCATCGGGAACTGGGGGTTATGTGGTGTATAGTGATGCTTCGCATCAAGGATTGAGATGTGTACTAATGCAGTACAGTAAAGTAATAGCCTATGTATTGAGACAATTAAGGTCCCATGAGATTCACTATTCTGTACCTAATTTAGAGCTTATTGAAGTGGTTTTTTCTCTAAAGATATGGAGACACTATCTGTATGGAGAGACTTTCCAGATATATACTGATCATAAGAGCTTGGGGTATCTGTTGAGTCAAAAGAATTAAATGTGAGACAGAGGAGATGGATAGAGTTGTTCAAAGACTATGACTGTACGATTGAGTATCATCCTGGAAAAGCAAATATGGTGGCTGATGCTTTGAGTAGAAAATCAAATAGCAATGTAGCTCAAATTTAGATATCGAAGTTACCAACCTAGTTCAATTGAATGTTGAGTTAAATCTAGAGCAGAATGAGGCATTGACAGCCACACTGAGACTGAGACTAAGACCGATGTTGTATGACAGAATTAGGAAAGTTCAGAGTAAAGATCCAAAAATGGTCAAGCTTATTGAGAAGTTGAAAGTGAATCTAGATTCTGAATTTGAATTGAGAGATCAGACACTGTGGTTGAAGCAGAGACTGTATGTACCCGATGTGAAGGGATTAAGGAAAGAGATTCTGGGGGAAGCTCATGTAGCTGCTTATGTTATGCATGGTACCACCAAGATGTAAAATACGTTAAAACAATATTTCTAGTGGCTAGGGATGAAGAAGCAAGTAGTTGAATATGTTGCTAAGAGTTTAACTTGCTAGTGGATTAAGGTTGAGCAGCAGGCTCCGATTAGGAAGCTACATTCATTACCTATTTCGAATTGGAAATGGGAGCGAATTATAATGGATTCATTATGGGATGATTCCAAGGCAAAATGATGTTATATGGGTTATGGTGGACTGATTAACAAAATCAGCCCATTTCTTACCAGTGAGAGAGAATAACTCACTCAACCAGTTAGCCCAGAGGTATATGAATGAAGTAACGAGGTTGCATGGGTTCTAGTGTCCATTATATCAGACAAGGATCCCAAATTTATTTCAAAATTTTGAAAGAGTTTATAGTCAGCTATAGGTACGAAGTTAAACTTCAGTACTACATTTTATCCTCAAAAAGACGAACAAAGTGAGAGGACAATTAAGATTGTTGAGGATATGGTCAAGGCATGTATATTAGAGTTTCAAGGAGCATAGGATCAGTATATAGCCTTAATTGAATTTGCTTATAATAACCATTATAATAGTAGTATCGAAATGGCATGATATGAGGCGTTGTATAGTAGAAAATGTCATTCGCCTTTGTATTAGGATGAAGAGGGTCTAAGAATGGTAGAAGGCCCATAACTAATACAAGATACTGTGGATAAAATGAAACTGATCTGAAGTAAAATTAAAACAGTTCAAGATAGACAGAAGAGTTATGTGGATCAACACTGAAGAGATACGGAATACAAAGTAGGAGACAAAGTGTTCCTGAGAGTATCACCTTGGCGAAGAGTGCTGAGGTTCAATAAAAAGGGTAAGCTGAGCCCTAGATACATTGGTCCTTATGAGATCATTGAGAGGATCAGACCAATGACTTATAAATTAGCCTTACTGAATGAAATGTCTCAGATACACAACATGTTCCATGTAAGTATGTTCAAAAGATATCGATCTAATCTGATGCATGTGTTACCAACTCAAGAGGTTGAAATAGCTAGTAATCTGAGTTATGTTGAATAGCCGATCAAGATAGTGAGATATTAGACAAAACTGTTAAGAAATTGAGTAATTTCATTGGTGAAAGTCCTTTGGAAGAATCACTCGAGTGAGGAAGCAACATGAGAAATGGAGGAGAACATGAGAAAATAATATCCCCACCTATTCGAACAATTAGATAAGAATTTTGATGATGAAATTTCTTTAAAAGGGGAGAATTGTAACATCTCATTTTTCCCATGCTAAGGGTTAGAACCCTAGAATACTGAACATGAGAGTTATCAATAATAAAACTAGGAAATTGCATTTCATGCTTATGTATAATATAGCATACATACACGTGAATTTGATCATTGCACACATTACAATGATTATTCATACACTCATTTGGCATTTTACAGGTATAATTGATTTATAAATGTGATTATAATGTGAATTGTCATTTATGTGTCTTGAAAATTGATTTGGTGAGTATAAGTGTTGACTTAAAAGTTTTGGTAAAAATTTTGGAAATTTTTGAGAATTTGAGTATATTTTGGACTAAGAAAAATGTCAAGTGGTAGGACAATTGACAAATGGTGATAGAAATAAGTAATGAATGACAATAGAAATAATTGATATGTGGTATTAGGATTTAATGACAAATGTCATATAAAATTAGGAGACAATTGGATTAGAAATTGGAGACAAATTTGACTAGTTATGACAGAGAACCAAGTGGAGACCTATAGAAAATAGGCATGTGGCAAGTGACAATTGTCACTTGCCATGCCATGTATTAACCCACAACACTCTCCCAAATGAAAGACTATCTTCCCTTTTAATTTATCTTTCACTTTATTCATTACTTTCATCTCTCGTTAATCCCTCTTCTTTATCTTCTTCAATCTTCTTCATCTTTACGACACTCTCTTCTTATCTCTCAATGTTGAATCTTACTCTCACCTTTCACTTCCTACTTCCATTTTGTTGTCTTCTTCATCTGTCATTAAAAAGACCTAACCCTTCCACCTTCATGTTGATGACCGTGTGATGTTAGGAAGCTAGGGTTAAGTGTCATTTGAAGATTTTGAAGTTAAACAAGTATATAACATTACTCTTCATGATTTGTTGAATGAAACATGTATAATGATAGTTAGGGGTTAAATGATAATAAAATGGTGATCAATATATATTGGAACATGGGTAAAGAAATTAACACACTGATGGATTGTTTTCGTGTTTATGATGATTAATATTTCATAAGTTGATGTAGTGATGATTTTGAGATAGAAAGATCATTATGATGGTGTAAAAAAAAGTGCAGAAAAATTTCATAGTAAACGAATGTTTTATATTCTGTTTTCTTGGCATATTAACGTGTATCTCTTTGATTGTTTTAAAGATGAACTAAAATAAGTTTAGAGTTAAAGAAAGGGAGTAATGCGGTGTCTTGAAATGAGAAGAAATTAAGGTGATAGTTTAGAAGTGGAATGAATGTGATAATAGAGAAAAATATGTGTGTAGAAAATTGATGATGAATGTGTGAATGTATATGTTATGTTTTGGTGTTTATGATCAAATATAGATTATGATTTGTTTATGAATGGTATTAAGCTGAAATGGAGGTAAGAATAAAGGGGAAAGGATGAGAAATTAAGCTAGAAATGATAGATTAAGCATAAGAGGTGTTGGATGTAACTTCAAAGAGTTGGAAAAGTTGGAAAATGGAAGAAAACTGCTGGGATTTTGCAGATGAAAGCATATCCACGATCGTGGGAATGCTTAATGAAGGTTGAAAGTTTCTGTTATTGAAACCCACAATCGTGGGAATGATTTGGACATGAAATATGCTTCTTTTATGTATGGTTTGAAACAACAAATGGTTAGGTACCTTCCTATGATGCATTGATGTAACATCCTATTATCCCATATTAAGGGTTAGAGCCCTAGCATACTATATATGAGAGAAATAGCAATGAGAAATTAGGAAAATGCATTTCATGCTCATACATAATATTGCACACATACACGTGAATTTGGTTGTTGCACATTATATTGACTGTTCATGCATTCATTGACATTTTTAGGTATAATTGATTTATAAATGTGATCTTGATATGAATTGTGGTTTATAGCTCTTGAAAATTTATTTGGTGGAAATAAGTATCGATTTAGAAATCTTGGTAAAATTTAGAAAATTTCTGAAATTATGAATACTTTTGGGACTAGGAAAAATTCCAAATAGTAGGACAATTGACAAATATTAGTATAAATAAGTGATGGATGTCAATGGAAATAATTGGAAAATGACATTAGGATTTGTTGATAATCAACATTGAAAATTTAGAGACAATTGGAGTAGAAATTAGATTTTAATAGACTAGTTAAATAAGAGAACCAAGTGAAACCTATAGAGATTGGACTGTGGAAAGTGACAAGTGTCACTTGCCAAACCACGCCTTAACTCACGATGTTCTCCTAAGTGAAAGACCATCTTACTTTTATTTATCTTTCACTTCATTATTTGCTCTTATCTCTTATTAATCTCTTTTCTCATCTTCTTCAATCTTCTTCATCCACAATCCACTCTTCTTGCCTTCATTAACGTGAACCTTTTTCTCACCTTTCATTTGCTACTCCCATTTTCTTGTCTTCTTCATATTTGTCACTAAAGACCTAACCCTACCACCTTTGATTGATGATGATCGTATAGTGTTGAGAAACTAGGGTTAAGAGTGATTTGAAGACATTGAAGCTAAATAAGTAAGTATAAAGTATTGCTCTTCATGTTTTGTTGAATGAAACAAGTTTTGATGATAGTTAGAGGTTAAATGTTCATAAAATGGTGATGTATATATATGTGAATAGTGAGTGATGAAATGAGCACATAAATGTCTTGCTTTTGCATATAAGATGGTTAACCTTTCATAAGTTGTTGTAGAGATGAGTTTGAAATTGAAAGATTATTAAAATGGTGTAGAAAGAAGTGCAGAAATTTTGACTTGTAATTGGAAGTTAATGTTCTATTTTTTTTGGTATATTACATGTATCTCTTTGATTGTTTTAGATATGAACTAACATAAGTTTAGAGCTAAAAAAAAGGGGTACTATGGTGTCTTGAAATGAGATAAATTAAGGTGATAGATAAATGTGAATGTGTTGTTTCCGGACATTAAATGTCCGAGGCATTTGATGCATGTAAAACATATTGGAAGTGCTCATTGAATGTGAATTTGACTGAATAAGTGATACTCAACTTAAATATTGAATGTCAGACCAAGGTCCGATGAGAAATGTGATTATGTAAATGAACGTGAATAATTGAGCACTAGAGATTGATCTAATTCACGTGATGGATTTCACTACATAAATGTATGATAACATAAAGGCAGTTGTAACCAAAGTCGCCAGTGAAAAAGAGCTTAAAGCTCAGAATGTGGTAAAAGCCTCTAGCTCACTATGTGTAATGAGCCCTCTATCCCCAACAGATAAGAGGCAGTTATTAATGAGCCTAATATCAACAATAGATATGGGACAGTGAAAAAGGCACTTGGTCACAAAAACGTAAAAAGCAAATGTGAGTCTCACGAGCATTGCATATACATTTTTTGAATGATTATAATATATTGTTGAATTGTGTTGAATGAGAAATGTGAAAATTGTGAACAAAGTGTTTTGTGATGCTACATGATAATAAATGAAATGATGTGAATTATGTGATTATATGAATTATTGTTTTATATGATATGAGTGAACCATTAAGGATGGTTAACTCACTGAGTTTGCAAAACTCACCAAAATTGCAACGTTGACTTTTCAGGTACGAGAAAGGCGACTTAGATACTAAGACATTCTAGAAGAAGCTTAGTACTACTTTGGGACAAAAGAAATGGCTGAAAGGTCGGTCAGCTAGGACTGAAGGATTTATATAAAATCTTTGTATAATTCCTCATATATGTAGCATATTTTGTAAACAAAGCTATAGACTCTGATAGGTCTTTCACTACAAGAAAAATGTGTTTTTACGACGATATTTACCGACAGAAGACGAAGACATTCCGTTGGTATGTAAGATTAGCGACGGACAAAAGCATCGTAAAAATGGCCGTAGCTAACAAATACTAATAGAAAATGGTAAATTTTTCGACGGAATAATTTTTACCGTCGGTAAGAATACCGACAGAATATCTTTACCTCGGTAAATTTACCGACGGATCATCTTTACATCAGTATATTTAGCGAAGGAAAATTGTTTTCCATCTGTATATTTACCAACAGCTGGAATATTTCTGTTGGTAAATTGTTACAAAGTTACCGATGGAGATTCTGTCGCATGTGGTTGCCGTCTTTCCGTCGATACTTTTTTGCAAATTGTTTCAACTTTACCGATGGAACTTGTTCTTCAGTCGTTTATTATCTACATAAATTTTTTATCCGTCAGTAAATGTTTTAGTGGTAGCGACAGATTTTCATATGTCCATTAGTAAATGAATTAAAAGAGTTTTTTTTAAAAATGTACTGGCAATACCATCAATAAATTTTATTTTTCATAATTGAAACAACTATTAATCTAATAATATAAATTTAATTTTTAAACATAAATTTGATTAATGTCATAAAGTTGAAAATATCATAATTGATAATAAAAACATTAAACTGTACATAATAATTTTTCATATCTCTAATAAAATGTTTAAAAGTACACTATTAATTTAATGGCGGATGCTCTGATTGATGTAATGAGGTGCTACCCCTACTCTTCAACTCATCCATCTCATTACAGAGCTAAGCTATGTACTCCATTGACTGTTGCAACTGAGTTGCCAACATCTGTACTGTGCTCTCAAGCTGAACGACTCTCTCATTGGATGCTGACCGCCTACTAGATGCAGCTGTACTGGACGTGGAGGATTGTGAATAACATGTATTCGGAAATCAGTCTAACCCGAATAACCTTCCCTGACGATCCTTGCCGCCCACTGCATGAAGATAGGTTTGAGTCTCATCAACATCTTCAGACTGTTGAGACTGTCGTTGAATGCTTTTTTGTATTTGTTCCTATCAGAAGGCAATGTTTATATTAGTAAGTGATAATTATTAAGCATTAATATTAAACCATAAATTTCACATACA
>JAOTAY010000189.1:22270830-22295059 GCA_025629805.1 Erythroxylum baracoense
GAAAGCAAGCCACGAAAAAGAAGGAGAGAGCAAGAGTAAAATGAAAGACAAAACACTTAATGGTCTTTCAAATGAAAGAAAAAAAACGTGACTTTAAAGACTTGGTGTCACTAGCCACATGTCCCATTTCTAAGGCTTTTAAGTAGTTCTTTTAATTAACTACTCCAATCAATTCCAATTCCTATTCCAATTGTCTCCAAATTTCAATCACATTAGTCATTAAATCCCAAAGTCATTAATAAAAATTTTCACTACCATTTGACTCTTAATTCTACTGCTATTCATTAATTGTCTTGTCATTTGGCATTTTTCCTAGTCCGAAAATACCCAAAATTTCTGAAATTTTCCTAAAATTCTTCAAAAATTCTAAATCACTAAATACACTCTCCAAATCAATTTTCAACAAATAAAAGCCACAATTTTTAACAAAATCACATTCACAATTCAATTATAAATCAATTGAACCTGGAATGTCTATGAATGCATGTACAATTATTTTTATGTGCAAAAATTCAATATTCAAGAGTATGGGCATGTCATATAATGCGTGCGCATGAAATGCATTTTCTAATTTCTTACTAATCTCTCATATTTGCTAATCTAGCCTCAACATGGGTAATGGGATGTTACAATAACAATTTTTAATTAGAGATGACAGGCATGGCTCGAGAATGGTACATCATAGACGTAGGGATGATGAGAGAGGAGGTATCTAACATTGGCTCTATCACAGTGACTTCATTATTTTGAGTAAAATTTTGCTTCTTATCCTAAAAGAAGAGCTAACTAGGCATTTCTCTTTATTAACCTTAGTATAAGCGATCATTTAATTCATGTTCAGGGCTACATAAAATAGGGGTATCATATAAACAATTAATGTAAAGAAAACATGACATAAAATGAAGAAACGCATAGGTGAGACTTTATATGACAAACTGACTTGAATCAGGTTAAGTTATTAACAAACATGTATCAAGAAGGGAGAGGACATTAAAGGCTAGACAATGTCACAAATAAAAGTTGTAGGATTAGGTTATCCTTATCTCAATAGTTGAATATGTAATCAAGAATTAACTAAAGATCCTAAAATCCCACACCAAAATAAAGTTTGAGAGGAAACAAATGTTTCCTTCTAATCATATAGGCTTTTAGAAATAGACAAAAGATGACATCCACTCTAGCACTAATTTTGTATCATCTAAATATGGGAGGGGGTGATATGCATAAATTAATGTTAAGAAAACATGAAATAAAATGAAGGAAGAAACACATAGGGTGGCAATTTATATGAAAAATTACTGGAATTAGGTTTGGTAACTAACAAAGATGTCTTAAGAGGGGAGAGGATATTGAAGATTAAATAGTGTCTCAAGTAAAAATTTTATGACTAGGCTATCCTTATCTCATTAGTTTAACATGTAGTCAAGGCTTAACTAAATGATCTTAAAATCCCATACCTTCTATAAAGTTTGAGAAAAACATAAAATTTTCATTCTAATCAATGAAGGCCTTTAGGAATGGTCAAAAGAAAACATCCACTTTTAGCACTAATGTTGTACCATCCAAATAAGGGGTCATAAGAATGTATACATTTAAGATTTTAGGACAAATATGGCAAGCCATGATGAAGCTTAAGATGTGGAACTAAGTGATTGGATGGAGTTATCCTAGACATAAGCTTATGGAGTCAGTTATGTTTGATACCTCCTAATGGAAAGTTAGCCTTATACCACACTTGAAAGCATTATTGTTTAAGCTAAATTCACTAGTCTTTAAGATAGGAAATTTTCTTGTCTACCTTATGATATCTTATGTTACTATACGTAAGGATGTTGTATCTTTCTAGCATATAGTTGAACTTATTTCTTTTAAGATTATTTAGTTTGATCTTGATTTCAATCTCAATGTTATAGTCCTCGAAAAGAGAATTACAAGAAGAATCCCTTAAACTCAATACCTTACAAAATTAGGGATTTTGAATTTAAGGGAAGGCCTAGCCTAGTAGTAGCAAGGTAAATGACTTATGTGCTAACAAAAGCAATTTTTACTAATCCTATAACCTATATACCCAAACTTACTAAAGGATAAGTTAGATGAGTTAGTTATTTCCTTACAAAAATTATCTTGATATTATCCATAAAAAAACTTGAGGATATGTAAAATAAATCTTACTTTAATAAGGTAAAGGATAGGTCAAAACTTAACATCATTAAAATGTAGTGACCTTACTTTTAAAGTAAAAAGAAATGTCAAAACTGTTTAAAATAAGTTAGCTTTCATGTATGGAAGGCAAAGAAACTATGATCAAAAGGTTAAAGCAACTTCTTTTTTATCTCATCATGCATATAGAGCATAAGAAAATTAAAGACGAATCCTCGACAATAGTTAATATTAAGAGACCCTTCACCTGCTTGCTAAAATCGTAAACTATAAATTCCTAGAGTATAACTAGATGCATAAAGTCTAGAATATTCTTTAACACCTTTTATGAATATATGTTTGAGATTATGAAATGAAAATATTAGCTTGATGATTGACTTATTTTAATCATCAATATTGAATTAACCGCAAGTGCATGACATAGCTTCAACTAGCACAAACAAGTGCAAGTCGATCCCACAAAGATAGTGATTACTAGTAATTACCTTTCTACTATTAGCTAACCTAAGGATTGATTTTGGTTTATAATAAGGAAGATAAAAACTTAAACAATTAAAATAAATTATGAAACAATAATGAACACCGAAATAGTGGAAATTACCTAGAAAACAATCAATAACAAAAATTAGTGTCTACGTAATAAAAAATTATGCAATTGTTTTATTGACTATTGGACCGTCAAAATTCCTATCTTATGTTTATAACTCTGTCGAGAATACTAACAACAAAGCCTAGGTTTATTAATTAAGTTACTTAAGTTAAAGATTCTAAGATTGCTTACCGATTTATGAATTTTGCTATTAGGTTTGACCCTAATCAAGAGGATTTATGTCGACCTATCTCTAAATTTGCAATCCACTCCTTTTAATTACGATAGATCTATTCATACATATGATTTTGCAATCTATATGTTATGAAATTAGATTATAAACTTATATTATAGATCTATTAGATCATATATTAAGCATATAATTAAATCACAATAGATCAATCAAAACAATTTCATTAAATAAAAGAATCAAAATATATTGTTATACCAAATAGGATTCATCACACCTAGACACTAAAGACATTTAGTTACTTATAATAAAATATGAAATCAAACATAAACGAAAAGAAAATTGAATAAAAAACAAAGAGTTCATAATTCTAAATATCACTTTCTCTTCTATCAAATGTTCTTGCAAGTTTGAGATTTGATGTTGTAATCTATTAGATCTTTTGAAGATTTCTTCATTTTTTCATCTTCTCTGGACCAATATAGTCCCTTTTGAATAATCTCCATATCTAGAATTGCCTCTAAATGTCTGCTCTCTTAATTTTCCTCTGCTCATCTTTTTAAAATAAATTTTAGGATTTTTGGAGATCGTGTGTAACCTAAAATCTCCAGAATTTATGATTTTGCATAGCTTGGGAGATATACATGGCCATAAAAACGACTATGTATCCCTTATTTGCTTCAAAACTTTGTTTTATGCTGGATGTTCATCCAAATTCGTCTTCTTTTAATCCATGAAGGTGATTATAACCTATAAATGCACTTAAAGCAAATTAAGTACCAAATATACAATAAAAGTATAAAATATCAAGCAAAATACATCAAATATGGGTGTATAAATATAATCAAATATGCATTTATCAAATATCGTAACACTTAAGCTTTTGTTTGTCCTCAAGCAAACATAATCAAATTTATAAATCTTATAACATCAATCTTTCACTAATCCTTATCTATCCATTCATACTACAAATCATCATGTCATATTGAATCAAGTTAACATAAAATCAACTTCCTAAGTTAATATTAATAGTAATCACATTGATAATGGCATTAAAAACAAAAAAATATACCTTTACACCCTCACCAAGATTTCACTCTATACACATAAGTATTTAGGGTGAAAAGTATCAAACTCTCAATCAATGCATAGGAGAAACCTTACCATAGGCTTGCAATTTATTCACATCTCCACCATTTATGTATAAACTAGAAACAAAAATCAAAAGGTCTTTATAAAGGTTGAATAGGGGGTAAGGTACAGTATGGTTGGGATCATAGAAAGGGTGAATTAAAGGAAATTTACAAAAGAAACATTACATGAAACTTGATCACAATACACACAGGTCTATTCATTATAAAACCAATGGTACTATATATTATTCTATACTCATTTTTTTCAACCAAAACAAATTTTCAAGCATTAGTACCACAATTAAAGAAATGATGGACTTTTCAAAATTTTAAGTTTCAAACAACCAAATAATGTAAATAATCTTCAGGGTTCAAAACATTAAAAAGGCTTCAAAGAAAAGTAGGATAAAGGCTAATAATTTAGTTAAAATCAGTGAAAAAAGCTAAGAGTCAACTGGGTTATTCTTAAAGGATAAAAAATGGTTAAGGTAATTATCCAAAAAATAGGCTTAAACAAATTGTTAAATATAAGTGCCTTCATCTTTTCAATGCTTTGAATTTAACAAATATGATCTCAATATACATAATAAAATCAAGTTCTATAATTATTCAACTATATATGATAACATAAATTAAAGAATAAAAAGAGCTTAAAATTTTTTAGATTTTCCTCTTAGGCTCAAAAGCTCATAAAAAAGATGTGTTAATGTGTGTAAATAATATCCAATTTTATTCAACTTGATTATTTCAATGAATACTAACAATATGACTTACAAAAGCAATTTTATTTTAACTATTATCCTTTCTCATATTCAAATCAATATTCAATAATAAAGTAAAGTATTGAAGGTCAGATTTCAATTAAATCAAGATATTAGTTTGTAAAATTTAATAAATAAAATTATAATAAGCTTAAGAAAAATCATTAAAATTTTTAACCCTTTCCTTGCACTTAAAGTTATACATTGTCCTTAATGTACACGATATAAGCATATAAAATAAGTGAAAAGGTTAAATGATAATTTCTTGAGTAAGACGATTTTTTGATTATGATCTATCCAATGTTTCCTTGTAAAATATAAAGACAAAGGTATAAAACAATAAAAGAAAATAAAAATAACAATAAAGAAAATAAATATGAAATATGAAAATAGAAATAACATAAAATTCAAAGTAGAACTTATCCTAATTCATGGGTTGCCTCACATACAGCGCTTGTTTAATTTTATTAGCTATACGTACCCTACATATTACCCTCATCCTAGGTCTATGATCAATGACTTGCTTCCATTCGTTTCTCTGCATAAAGGTTTTGTAGCCTTAAGTAAACCACTTATTGCAAGATAATAATAAAGACGTGATTAATCAGATTAATAACAGCAATAGACTCTATTAATGACCTTTTTAATGACAGATTGTTTAAAACATAGGGAATAACAAAACTCGCTAAATCATTAGTTGACTCAAATAGTTTGTCTTTAAGGAACTGGGAACCCTTTGTATTTAAAGTGGCTACCAATGCCTCATCGATAGTTTCCTTATTTGGTTCCTCTGTTAGTTCTTCCTCGACTACCTTTGTCGAGTCTTCTTCTTCTTCTTCTTCTTGGACAAAGGTTTCTAATTTATCTTCTTCAATTACGTCTGGCCACTTCTCTACTTCCTCTTCTTCAATGAAGGGTTCTTCTTCTTTCTTCGTCTTCTTTTGGAAGCTCTACTTGGAATTTCATTTCATTCAATAGGCCAGCCCTTTTCTTTTCTTCACTCTCAAATTCACGTCAGTTAGTTTTCATTTTGACAAAATGTTTTATTAATTTATTTTAAATACTCTTTTCTTCTTCTTCTTTTGGGAGCTCTTTTAACTATTAAGGGTGATTGCCATTCCGCATTCTATAAGATTTGTTTCAGTAGGAATAGACAAACTCCCTTGCTTCTAGATAGATATAATATTCACCAGCTTGTCAATCTGATCACCATATTTTGTAGACAAGCCTTTGTTTCCTGAGACCTTATGATTGATTCTTGAATAAAATTGACCATCACATCTTGGCTGCTTAACTTGAGGTTCTTGGGATTATAAATATTCAGGTAAAGTATAATCATTTCATCCATAAATTTAAGTGGAGATCCTACATCGATTAGAGAAGAGAACGAAGTATGCCTTATAAGGGTATGGATATCTCTTCCTATAGATGCGTTTCCTGGGTGCAGGAAGAGTAAAACTATGAGGACCTTGGCTCGATGGGCAACCAAAGTGGACAATATCTGTGGGTGGATTGTGAGATCCCACATCGGTTGGAGAGGAGAACGAAGTATGCCTTATAAGGGTACGAATACCTCTTCCCTATAGACAGGTTTTCCCGAGTGTGGGAAAAGCAAAACCAGGAAGGCCTTGGCCCGATGGGCAATCCAAAGCAGACAATATCTGTGGGCAGGCGGTCTAGGCTGTTATAGTAAAAGTTGCTCCATTCTAAATTATAAGTGTTTTTATATGATGCACCTTGAGGTTGATTGTACATGCTTGGTTGCTCCTATATATAGTTTGGTGCTTAATATTCATCATGGTAATAGTTACTCCTATAAATGTCATAACATGGATTAGATATTAGTTGAGCCTCTGAAAACATGTTAGGAAACTTCTCTCTCCTATATGGTGATGTTATTTATTATAAAGAATCATCGTAGCTTCTATAAGAGTATTGTCTGCTCCATTCTTCCGTTGTGAGTTGTGGTGATGATGTTAAACCATAATCCCTAAAATCAACTAAAAACATATTGTTTGTAACATCTCGGACTACCCGCTCATAGATATTATCTACATTGAGCCTTGGCCTAACCAAGCCCTCACGGTTTTGCTCTTCCTAACTGTGGGAAAACGCATCTATGAGGGAGAGGTTTTTATAGCCTTATAAGGCCTACTTCGTTCCCCTCTCCAATAGATATGGGAATCTAAAATTCCACTCCTTCAGAGGCCCAGCGTCCTTGCTATCCTACAGGCTTGGATCCACCCCTTGGAGGCCCAACGTCTTTGCTAGCCCACAGGCCTAGATCCACCCCCTTGGATGCCCAGCGTCTTTGCTAGTACACAGGCCTGGATCCACCCCCTAGAGGCCCAGCGTCCTTGCTGACATATCGATCCGGGTACTGGGTCTAATACCATTTGTAATAATAGCCCAGCCAAGCCTGCAAGCAGACAATACCTGTGAGCAGGTGGTCCGGATGTTACACCATTAATGTAGAGAAGTTCAAAAGATAATTAAATGAATAAGTCAAGAATACAATAAAAAATAAAATAAAATATAAAATATAATGGCTAGAGTAATAGCATCCAAGTGTTCCTAATATCACAACCCCCAGTAAACATCAAAAACTTGATTGACTTAGTTTAATCAGCAATATTAAATTAACTGTAAGTGCACAGTATAGCTATAGCTAGCATAGGCAAATTTAGGTCGATCCCCCGAAGATAATGATTACTAGTAATTACCTTTCTCATATTATCTAGCATAAGAATTGCTTTTGGTTTTTAATAAAGAAAATAAAATTTAAAAAAATTAAAATAAAGTAGGAAACAATAATGAACGCAAAGACAGTGGAAATTAATTAGAAAATAATCAATATCAAAAATTAGTGTCCAGTTAATGAATCCCCCTAAAACCTTTATATAATTGACCTTTTATCATACAATTGTTTTATTGACTATTAAACCATAGAATTTCCTATCTTATGTTAATAACTCTCGCAAGATTACTATCAACTAATTCTAGGTTTATTAACTAAATTACTTAGGTTAAAGATTTTAGGATTGCTTACATGATTTGCGAATTTTGCTATTCGGTTTGACATTAATCCAAAGGATTTATGTCGACCTATATCTAGGTTCGCAATCACTTTTTTTCAATTATAGTAGATCTATTCATACACAGGATTTCTCAATCTCTATGTTATGAAATCATATTATGAACTAAAATTTTGAATCTATTAGAATATATATTAAAAACATAATTGAATCACAATAGATCAATCAAAACAATTGTATTAAATAAAAGAATAAAAATTATTGTTATACCAACTAGGGTTCATCACACCTAGATAATAAAGATGTTTATTTACTCATAATAGAACACGAAATCAAACATAAATAAAAAGAGAAATGAATAGAAAATAAAAAGTTCACAATTCTAAGTCTCCCTTTGTCTTCTATCAAATGTTCTTGCAAGTTTAAAGTTTAATGTTGTAACCTATTGGATCTTTTGATGATTTCTTCGTGTTTTTCACTTCTCTGGATCAATATCGTCCCTTTAGAGTGATCTCCATGTCTAAAATCACCTTTGAATGTTTGCTCTCCTAATCTGCCTATGCTCACGTCTTTTTACGGTAAATTTTAGGGTTTTTAATCGATACAAAGCTTAATACATGGGCAAGTATTGGACCATGTATAACCCAAATTCTCCAAAATTTACATCTGCATAGCCTGAGAGATATACACGATAATAAATATGGTTTTGTATCCCTTATTTGCTTGAAAATTTTGTTTTATGTCATGTTTTCATATGAATTCGCTTGAAAACTTCGTTTTATGTCATATTTTCATATGAATTCTTCTCCTTTTATCCTATGGCAATTATAACCTATAAATATACTTGAGGCAAATTAAGTACCAAATATACAATCAAGGTATAAAATATCAAGCAAAATATATCAAATATAGGTGTATAAATATGGTCAAATATGTATCTCTCACTCAATATGCATTCACGCCTATTGAGTTAGAAAGTTTTGTTCAATTTTAATGAAATCAAGGATACCCTAGTGGATTGAATTGTTAAAAAGCTTGGTAGTCATCAAATATGGTGAAATCAAACTATACTTATGATGAGTTCAAGCCAGATAAACTCTCGCCTATGTAATAGTCGCATGTAAAAATTGGAAGGAAAATGATACTTACATAATAAATCTTAAATAATTATGGAGCGAACTACATACTATTTTGTTAAGTTATACAAAAATAATATCATTTTTCCTCGACCTAATTATAATGAGTTCTAGTTAAAATTTCATGTTATTTTAGGCCATAAATAAGCTAGCCTAGTATGACTTATTGTCATTCCTAATTCTTACTAATTTAAGTATCAAAATGGCTTTGCCAAATGTACCCATACACCCTTAACTTCAACCATGTGTCAAGCTCAAAATCTAGGACTTTCTTAACGATAAAAAATGTAAAAGAAAATATAAGTTACAATCATGCTTATGAATTAATCAATTTTTTATTATTAACTTTTGTATCATTTTCTTCTTTTTTTTCCCTTAAAATTTGAAGATCATGTCATGAAATTTTTTTTAGATAATAAAGTTTTTTATTAGTAGAATATTTCCACTAGACTATCATACTTTTTAATCGTTTTACTAAAAAATGCCAACCAATTGAAAGAAAGAAGACAAATCAACAAAGGTTCGGTCCTGTAAGTGTTATCCTATTCAAATTTAAGTCTTTAGTATTATCCAACTCTTTTTTAATCTTAATGTAAAAGAATAATCTCTTGTAATAGAACTTGTTTGTAAACTTTTCACTATTGAAAGCAAGGTGTTCAAAGATTTATCCTTTTCTTGATAATTTTAAGGTGATAAAACCTATAATAATCACTCAGTTATTTTTGTATAGTTTGTAAGTTTATCCAAATTATATAAATTAAGTTTTTATTGGTTATGGTAAGTTTAAAATATAGTAGTTCTTATATGAGATATATTTAAATTTTCAAGTTTGAGAATTACTTATATATTCATCACCATGAACTTTTTTAATAAATTCATAATTAATATTTTATATAAAGTTCTTATATTAAGTCAACTTACTTAATTTATCACATAATCACACACACACACACACACATATATGATTAAGTATTACATAGTTTAACCAATATGACTTGACTATTTTATTAAAAGAATAATTTATTTTAATATTTTTACTTATAAATGTCTTTTTTATTAGAACAATAATTAGGAATGACTTAGATATATATTTTAATATAATACTAATTACATAATTATGATTTTTTATAACTTTACTTGTAAATTAGATTTGTCTTATTAAATTTATTTTAGGAATTAATTAATTAAATAAATAATCACAAAAAATAATAAGTTAAATTAAACTAATGTCATAAAAGTATAATAGACCTATTGAATATATATCATTAACCAACATTATCCACATAGAAATACGATTTAATTTAAATTTAGTAAGCCAAAAATATCTATCTAACTTATTTGTAATTTCTTTTCAATTTTCTATAACCATTTTAATGAATCAAGTTTTCATGCTGAAAAGTTCAATATATTAACACTATTATTTTGTTTACTTCGTCTACACCAAATGCTACAAAATAAAACCAATAAAAACTTTATTACGTATGTTTCTTTAAAAAATTAAATAAATTAATAAAAGAAGAAGAGATTATATACTAAAAGCCAACAATCTAATATATACAAGCCTAAGATAGTAGCTAAGGTAGAAATATAATTTAATTCTCAAAACTAAGAATGTAGATTTGCCAAAAGAAAATACCGAGTTCCTTTTTGTTGATAATCACTTTTTCGTGAGGAACCAGTCCATTCATAATCTAATTTGAAGTTTGTAATTTTCAAGTAACCTTACTAAGATAAGTCATCTAGTAGGAGTTACTAGAATTTTAAACAAAGCATTGCACAAAGATAACATATCAACCTTACTACTGGAGCCAAATGTTTCTTCTTTTTAAGGCATGTATATAGCCTATGATATTACCTAATTAGTATTAAAGAAGAGGTAGAGTTTATAAGCAATAGGTTGTTCCCTAATCTGGCATATCAAATCTTGGAAGAGCTTATAACTTTAGTTTTCTTTTCTTTGAAAAATTCTTATATTTCTTTCTCTCCATATGGCATATATAACATTTATAAATGCTACTTTAAAAATTAGGAGATCACCTTTGCTTATCATTTTATTTAGACTAATCCAATTCATAATGTCTGACCAAATCATTTGTTGAAGTTCAAGTTACAAAGAAGTTGTAACTTTCACCAAAAATTTAAGGAGAAAGCACACTGAAAAAAGAGATGGTTAATAGATTCATCTTCACATTTGCAAAGTACATAGGTCTTAGAGCCATTATAGCTTCCCCTTAACCTATCTACTAAAGTAAGCCTCATTTTAGCCATAAGCTATAGAATAAAAGATTCCCATAGGAGTGATTGTTTAAACCATACAAATTTGCTCCATTTGACCTTTAAGGCCCAAACTGTAAATACTTACATGATATGTTTGCAAATTTACTTAAGGCATGTCTTGTTTAAATGATTTTCTCTTCCCTATAGGAATTAGGGGAGTATTTTGAGACAATTTCTATAATCTCTGTATATGTTTTGTTGGAAATTTTTTAGAGGATATCTTTAAGGGCCTCTTTGACAATTACATAACCAGGGATTAGTTCTATAATATTAGAGAGTTCATTGATGTTAATTAGAGGCCTTTAATTTACACCATTTGATATGTCAAAAGTTTGTTAAACTTCCATCACTAAGTTAGGATTTTAATTCCATTGTCATTTACTCCCTTAATTTAAGAATATAAAGCATTAACAAACAAGTTTTAGTTTTAGGACTAAAATTATAAAAGTTTTTCTTTAACAGGTTATGAAAATGGATCCACTTCAATCACGTGGATTTTTTATCTATTAGGATTCTCCATGTTCTTTTCATTATAAAAATATTATATATGATCTTGATAAGAGTAATTTATAGAGGGACAAGAACCAAAATGAGAAAAATCTACATCCTTGTTGTTTTTCTATTGATGTTTAATCTTATTTGTTGTTGTGGAATAAAAAGAGATGAGTTAGGGTGAAAATGGGACAAAGAATACAAGAAATGAAGTTACTGCAACTTATATGGTCATGTATAGGACCGTGTCGGTCACTGGAAGCATGTAGGAGCTCGAAGATAATGTTTCAATTACCTTTACATTCTACACGACTATGTGTAGACTGACACGATCATGTAAGTGAGCTACATAGTTATATAAGTTGCCATTTAGCTCACTGTGAATATGTATGATTATGATTCTAGCAATTGACATATACGATCACTTACATGCCTGTGTAACTGATCATGTACGGTCACTTACATCCTTATGTAACTGATCGTGAATTATAACATAACCCTAATTTTATGTATAAAAAGGCATTTAAAAGGGAAAAAAGGGTATGAAGATATTAAAGACAGAAAAGGGAGGCAGATTCTTTTCCCTTTGGAGAGCTATGAGATTCTAAACTTCACCTTTCTAGTTCAAAAGGGATATTAAGTTCGATGAACATGTTTGAGCATTGATTAATCTAGTGATGTTGTTTTTAACTTTCTCTTAGAATTGATTGTGGTATTCTATGATTAATGTTTTTGGATTTATGTAAAAATGATAGATTATTCATGTATAAACTCATTATCAGAATCTAGATTGCAATATATAATCATTGTGACTATGATTTACTTGTGGTAAACTTATGGTCACACATTATCAAGGATAAAATAGCATGGGTTAAATAACCAATTCTTATGTGGTTATTGCCTAGATTTATTTGTTTTCCTATCACATAATGTGATTGTCATACTAAATCTAGAGAGCCTATTTTAGGTACTTATGGCTATACCTAATTAAAGAACTTGTTTTGATTAGATACAACCTAAGGAAAATTTGGGATTAACAACGCTTATTGGTAATCCACGATTAATAGTTTTGAAGAAAGGCAAGAGAATAAAATAACAATTAATTGTGCACCTTTGTGTGAAAGTCGAGATTAAATCAGAATTAGGATTCAAACTTATTAATCAATCTTAGCACTTTTATACCATTTGGTTTGATTTGTTTTCAATAGTTTAGTTGTACTTTATTTTGTTAACCAAATTCAACCAAACCCCCCAATCCTAAACACTAGTTTATTCATTATAAAAACTAACATGCAATCTCTATGGATATAATCCTTGCTCATCACTATTACAAATTTAGTTACGCAGAATTAGATTTTAGTTTTTGGTGTGTTTGATGCGCATCAAGAATTTTGGGGCCATTACCAGGAAGTGAAATGATTTATTATTTATATACTGATTGGTTTTTTGTATATACATATCTAATGCATTACATTTCCAAATTTTTCTGAACATATTACTTTTGAGCTTAAGTTTGGCTTAACCCATCTTGTGCCTAAATTTCACGTTTTTGCAAGTGAGAATGCTCACAAGCATCTCAAAGAGCTCGATATGGTCAGTCTTAGTATGAAACCTTTAAGGGTGATGAAAGAGTGGATTATATTAAGAGCCTTTTTGTTTTCACTAAAGTATACAACAAAAGACTGATTTTTAATTTGCCTGTAGGGAGTGTGACATGGATCAAATTGAATAAGCTATTTTTTAGAAGTAATTTTTGTCATCAAAGATAGCCAACATAAGGAAAGAGGTTTCCAAGATAAAGCAACATCAGAGAGAATCTCTTTACAAGTTTTGGGAACACTTTAAGAAGTTATGTACTAGCTGTCCTCATCATAATATCATAGAATGACTCCTTATCCAATACTTCTGCGAAGGATTATTGGCTATGGATAGGAGCTTGGTAGATGTAGTAAGTGGTGCAACACTGTGTGAGCTAGAACATTAATTGAGCATATGGCGGTGCACACTTAATAATTGAGCAATCGAAACGATGTTCGTAAGGTAAATGATGTAAATAATTCATCCATAAAACATCATTTAGATGAACAAACATCTTTTGTTAAATAAATTATTGTAGGGCAAACACTGGTGAAAACTTATGTTATATGTGTAAATGCAAACTATCCAACAAATGAGTGTCCAAATCTATAAGATGGAAACATGAAGTATGTCAATGATGTAGGGGCAATTTTTCCCATCAATACAATCTATATTCCCAGACCTATAACCCTAGTTAGAGACATCACTCAAACCTAAGCTATGGAGGGAATAGGCAGTAGAACTACTTCTCAGATAGGCCATAAGGTGCGTAATAATTTCAAATTAGACCACAAGCCTCTTCTTCCAACTCAAGTGCATCATTGGAAGAAATAGTTCAATCTTTTGTCACTAATACTTTGTAATTCCATGAAGATGTAGAATAATTTTAGAAAGAGACAAGATCTTAATTTTAAGACAGAAGGTCTAGCATCGAAAATTTGGAGAACCAGACAGATCAGATGGCATTGGCTGTCAACCACTTTGAATCATGAAGCAGAGGAAAGTTGTCATCTTAACATGTGATAAATCTAAAGAATGTTTGTTCCGTGACCTTGAGAAGTGGTAGGGAGCTTAGCGATCCCAAAAGGACCCTACAAAGGGTGGCCAATAAAGATGAGATTGAGGAGTCAAGAGAAGAAAGAAATCCCTCATCTAGCTCTAAGGTAAATTCTGAATGTCCTAATTTGGTTAAGACTGACCCTCCACCTTTTCCTAGCAGATTAGGAAAATCAAACAAAGAGGAAAAGGATAAGGATATATTTGAGACTTTTTAAAATGTATAAGTAAATATACCTTTGCTAGATGCAATCAAACAAGTGCTAAGGTTTGTAAAATTTCTTAAAGAATTGTTTACCAATAAGAAAAAGCTAAAAGGTAATGAGAAGGTCATGATGAGTGAGAATGTTTCTACAATCTTCAAAAAGAAAATACCTCTGAAATATAAGGATCTGGGTATATTTACAATTTCTTGTAAGATTGGTAACATTTTATTTAAGAGAGTCGTGCTAGATTTAGGAGCATCAATCAATGTTATGCCTTGCTTTATCTATACTACTTTAAAATTGGGTCCTTTGAAAGAGACCAGTGTTAGAGGATGTTTTAGTGTAGGTGAATAAGTTGTTTTTCCTGCAAATTTTTATATAGTGGATATGAATGATGAAATCTTATATAATCTTGTACCTATCGTACTATGGATACCATTTCTTAACATGACCCAAACTAAGATAAATGTTTATGAGGGCACCCTTAGAATCAAAATTTGGTGGGGAAGTAATTCATTTCAATATTTTTTATGCCATGAAACATCTTTAAGATGATTTTGTTTTCTTTGATGATGTGATTGATCCCTTGATGCAGGAAACGTTTAAGTTAAAATGCAGAGATTGATTAGAAATAGTTTTAACTAAGCATCTGGAGTTGGAAGCCACTAATGATGTTAAGTTGAGATAGGAACTAACTGAGATAGCGACTACCTTACATTTTTTAGAAATCTCTTATACAAGGCATGAACTTGCTTTGTTACAATTACATAAATCTTATTAGAGGCTATCACCTTCTGATGTGCAAGTACCTGATGTGGAGCTGAAACCACTACCCACTCACTTAAAGTATGCATATTTAAGAGATAATCAGACTCTTTCAGCTATTATTTCTGAATTTTGACTTTTGATCAGGAAGCTAAATTTATTTGTGTGTTAAGAGTGTACAAGAGGGCCATTGAATGGACAATTGCAGATGTTCGAAGAATAAGCCCTTCTATATGCATACATCGCGTTTTGGTTGAGGAGGACGCCAAGTCCACTAGACATGCAAATTATGGGTTGAATCCTCCAATGATGGAAGTTGTGAAGATAGAGTTATCGAAACTTCTCTACTCGGTTAATTCTTGTTTTCGGTTCTCTCTTTATATTTTGGGAAATAATGAATCTAATCATGAGTATTTCTTTTGTTTGAAAACTTGTGCACCGGTATGTCAACCATCTACTGTAGATGAGTTTCTCAATCAAGAAAAAGCTAGTCATGTGTTTTAATTGTCTAAGACATGTTTTTGAAGATCATATGGAATTGAATCTTTCAAGCGAACCAAAAAATAACGTATATTTTATCTGGAGTTTCCAGGAGAGAAGAAATGATCCTCCATTTTTGTTTTTCTTGATATAGTCTTCCTAAAAGTCTTCTGTAAATTATTGTATTTTAGTTCTTTCTCGAATATGCTTTGGTCTTTAATTTATTTGGTCAGGAGCTTCATAAGGCCAAATTTTGTGTATTGGAGACATGTAATAACTACTTGTTCTAGTGATGAGGAAGATAGCAGTGATGAAGATATTTCAGAAGATAGTGTGACTGGCAATGGAGATAAAATTTATGAAAGTCGAAGGGATGCTAAGGAGTTATAAGGAGCAAGATGCTAATTTCGAGTTTGACTATGCCATGAGCAAGATGGCCATTACACCCAAGAACAATAACTTAAGAGTTGCAGGTTTGGGGGCGAACGAATGCAAATGCCTTAAAGAATAAGACCATCTACAAGTCCAGAGTCCCTGTGATAAGAGAAGACAGAGACGCAAAAAATATAAAAGCATAAAACAAACGGAAAGTGATTGATCATGTAAGGTGTGGGGGCTTTCACTTGGTTTTTATTTTCTTAGTCAATATCCAGACTTCTGAGGAGCATTTTTATTCCATGTTTTTAATACTCAGCGAGTAAAATTGTTCGGTGTAATATTGTTGGAATTGGACTGTGGCTTTTGCGAGTGTAATTGTGTAAATGTGAGGATGAGATGCTTAAAGCTTCTACAGCTCCGCCTTCAAAAGAAGTCCTTGAGAACGAGACTACGCCAACCTTTCTGTGTTTCCTTACGGAAAAGGTCCATATTAAGAACGTAAAGAGGCCATCCTCTGAGCTTTGAAGGTACAATATCATTCCTGAGAATTTTTCAAGATGAGTACCAATCTAAAAGGAATCTTATCCTTTCCTTTCAAGAGAAGAATTGTAAATATAAGAAACTACAACTGGTTTTCGGAAAGTAAAAAGATGCAAATCTAGCAATTTGGATGCTAATCCTTCGACGTTAAAAAGTTTTTATCAAACGAGGGTGTACTCGCCAAGTTACTGGGCAAACTGACCTACGTAAATCGGAGAATACCAGATAGACAGTGCAAGCTCCAAAGGTTCCTCCTTCTCCTGTATCACAACCACGTGTTTGATTGCAGTGCCAAGTTCCCGAAACAATACCCCACTCTGAACAATAAACATAAAAACATGCTGACATTGGGATGGCCCGCAAAACTAGAAGTCCTAATTGGCGTGCGATCCCGACAAAATCTGGCATTTTGGACCTACGACTCTCGGATAAAATGTCTGCCGAAATTCTGAAAATTATTCTAGTCCAATGAATTTTGTGGAAAAATACACGCTGATTATTTATGGACAAACTCTAAAGATTGGTTCAAGAGCCTGGAAAATATTACAATAGAATAGATGGTAGCAGATACATAAACAATATGAACATACAACAAAACTAGTAGACTCTCTTAAGGGCAGTATAATCCATTCATCAACAACTACAAGTGCTTCACTAACAATTGTAGTTGAATGCATAATCATTTTTAAGACGTTCAAGTCTTCAATAATAGAGATTAAATTCATCCATAATGCTCCATGTAAGGATTCACCTGTTTCTCTTTAGTATTTGTCAACTCTGATCCAAGGATAATTAATAAATAGATTTGCATTTCAGCTGACTACCAAATACCTACTTCGCGTTAGTCAGTTACTAGCTAGTCTTTGAACTTCATGACCCACTTTGCCAGCTGAGGATTCAACCTTCAACAATCCCTCCTATCAATTTTTAAATAAAATTCATCACATACTAGTCATGTAGTTAGTTCTTTAATAAAATAAAAAAGTAATACAAACAACGATGACAATCTCTTCCTTTAAAATTCAACAAAAGGATGCTTGGCTTTTCAACCTTTAATTTGCCCATTTTTATTTCCTAACTTTTGATTAATTAGTCAAAATATATAATGTCAACTTGTCAATTGCGTTAGGTGATGGTACACACATCTCACAAAATCTTTAATTTCATACCTCCTTTTCCAAACTCATCCTCACCTCAACAAATTTCCTTCACAAGATCATAATTAAGAATGGTTGATATATACATGAGTTAGACATAAACTAACAACAATCCTGATTATATTTTCATGACGTATATGAAAAAGATAGAACCAATATTATCATCAAGAGCTTAACTTAATGACAAGGGAGATGCAGTTGGATTTGTATGATCTAGTGGTATTCAGATTCTCACAGGTACAAACAGATATGTGTTGTTTGTGTATAAGAGTTGGATTTGTATGGTCTAGTGGTATTCAGATTCTCACAGGTACATACAGATATGTGTTTTTTGTGTTTTTTTTTAATCTTTATACAAAAAGACAGACAAAACAAAGCAACATTAATCAACCGTGCTAGTTATCAAGATACGATCGGAAACACAAATAATTAATTAAAGCCAAAAGAAAAACAAGAGACAGCCGCCTAGCTACCATAGGTCTTTGTCTGTGTGTAAAGTATAGACCTTCATGGTCTTGAGCAGAATTGTTTCTGCTCATCCGAAACTGATGAACTCTTTATGAACTCCAAGCAATCTGCAATGGCTTCAGAATAGAAAGAATTTGGGAGTCCAAATGATCTCAACCTGCTCATATCATCTCTAGTTTTCCTGTTGTTGGTAATTAAACTCCTCCTGCTGCTACTTTTGTTTGTCTTCATAACACAGGTACTATTGTTTCTGCTCATCGCTGCTATTCCTCTCTTGAGACGACGTAACAGAGCTTTCCCACATGCCCATCTCCACCTACTCAAGACCCTGAACACGTAAACGAACCTTGCACCTAGACTTTGTACAGATAATCTTTTGGGATAGAGCTTGAACCCTCTGCCGCTAGCCCCTTGCCATCTTCTTTCAACCCTTGTGTAGATCATATGTCTCTGTCTCTCTATGCTCATTTTTTCTGAAACCAAATGGAAATAAGCTGGTATATTACATGCGCGAACTGGTTTGTACAATATTTTAATGTGGCTGAAGGACTTTTTGGAGGGTACGTTTTGGACAAGAAAATTTTTCTCTTCTATGATGTGACTTAAATAACTTCACTGTTCTGAACATTACAAAAATATTATATAGTATAGTTAAGCCAATTAATTGATTTTAGGGATGATAATGGGCTGCCTATAGGCCTAGATTCAAGCATTTTCAATAGGTCGGCCCATGCAATCTCTAATTGATTTAAGCTAGAAAGTAGTCCATATATGATCATATGTATTTTTTTTCTACTCATAATTCGTTACAATTTTTTATTGCATATAATGTAAAACATGTTAATAATGTTAAAAAATTGAACCGGGATCTGATACCTTATACAACGAAATGTTTATGAAACTTTTCATTTTGACTTTCCAAAAGCTAATATCACTTAAATTGTATAAAATGATTAACATATAAAACATAATAAAGCATAAATTGTAATATCTTATTCTGAAGTTTGATCATATTTTTATTGTATCTCTTTAACCGTTTCTGGAATTGGTTTGTCTCAGCCATCATAACTATACAAGTATTCGACTTCTAATAATATTCACAAAACGTGTTAAAAGAACTCTGCAACTATTGCAAAGAGTTAGATAAGGAGTACTAGCTCTCTTAAAGCTTAAGTTTATCTATAATATGTTTTAAATATTTTAGGAATTTAATTGAAATTAAATTCCAATTTTAATGATCCAATATCTCATATTGATCTTATTTATTAAATATCTCATATTTAATCATAAAGTTTTTCAAACTTTACAATCAAATCCAACTTGAATAAATTATCTTTTCTTTCTTCAACTCATTCTTTGTGTGTAACTCATTAAATTCTCAAATATGTTAACAACTAATTTAAATTATAACCTTAAATCATATTTAAGATTAGATTATTAATTTATCTTTAATTATCTCATTAAATAATTTATATTCATAGATAAAGATTGTATTATTATTATTATTATTATTATTATTATTATTATTATTATTATTATTATTATCATCATCATCATCATCATCATCATCATCATCATCGTCATCATCATCATCATCATCATCATCATCATCATCATCATCATCATCATCATTTACTATTGTTATTATTATTATTATTATTTTATCTTATTTTTTACTTTTTATTTTTATTTTTCACCTTGTCTATCTTTTTTATTTTTTTGGTCTTTGTGTGGGTCATTCGGAAATAGCTTCTCTATTAGTCAGAGGTATGATCGTACTATTAGACTCCCTAAACCCTACTTTCAATGAGATTTTTACTAAGTTGTTGTTGTTGTTAATGATGTTATTATTGTATCAAGATTGTCATCTAGCAATACATTTTGACCGTCCAAATTTTTAGGAATGTCAAAGTGATTTTCACTAATCTTTCTATGCATGTTTTTTTTGTATAATTTAATTCTTTCACCATATAATATTCCAATTAGACATAGAGTATGGAATTAATGTCTATTCTATTTGAGTTCGGTCATGTTGATTGCCCATCATTAGTAGTTGATTCAATTAATGATATTTGTAAACTATTTACAAAGCGTCATTCCACCCTGGCCAAAGATTTCTTAAATCAATAGAATAACATAACTTTTTCCCTAATTACTTTAAAGTGATGAATCATATATTGATCTCTCAACTACCTCCATATAATTCATGTTATATCTAACAACTATTGACTTAGTTATCATTGATTAAAATAGGTCATAAGTAGTATTAAAACATAGTCATTCCTATATAAAATAACTTTGGAGATCTCAAGTCAAAAGATCACTTATACAATCATCTTAATCAAAGTTTTCATAGACATACAAGTAATGTTCCAAATGTATTTCTCATATAGGGTCAGTTTAGTGAACTTGTTCTCTAATAATTACTCACACATTTGTTTAAGTATCTTTATACTTTAGTTTATGAGATTGACTATTTCTTTTATAAGGAAAAACATAATATGTAGTAGTATTTTTATGCTCTATTAATGTCCAATCTTAATAGAATAATGACTAGGAATCATTTAGGGATAATACATGAATGCAATATATATTTCATAATTATGATATCATCATAATTTCATTTACACCATATATTTATCCTATAGACTTTATCATATACATCTTAATATGTATAAGGTAAAGAATGTCTTTAAATTATTTTGTCACTTAATTACAATCAATTGATTAGTTATAAGGCATAAACCAACAATCCCCCACTTGCACTAAGCCAATCATTTAAATGTCTTATATCGTATCTCCATATGATGATCATACTATTACTAGGATAGTGGTTTAATGAGAGAATTTTACAAGATTCTCTATATCGAACACTTACTTATATTTTTCAATTTTCATCTTACTTATCATTGTAATTAAAAGAAACTAGCTAAATACTTCTTTGGATCTTTGATGAGACCTTAGCTTTTTTTACATATGCAATGGCTCCAATGTTCCACAATACATTACTGTTTTGAACAATGCAAGGAACTATATCAAGTTCATTAAAGAATTTATTAATTCAATTAATCATTTTCTCTAAATAAAAAATATATTGTGGCTTAATTAGCAACCATTGCTATGTTAGAACCTTTCCAATCTTAAAATGAATTTTTTAGTAAAATATACCTTAATTAGGATTTATTTATAAAGTTAATATTTATATAACCTTGAACTCAAATATCAACTCATACATAGAATAATGGTTATTTTTGATACTTCATAAGTATTGGATACCTCGAATACTAATCATCTTTAGTACATTATCTATATAATTGGACTTAGAATAAGTAAATAACTTCCAATCTATCTTTATAGATCAAATTCTCATAATTAAGTTGTTACCCTTTCATATGATAATTCATATTTTCAACAACTTAATTATGAGAATTAGATCTATAGAGATAGATTGATTGAAAATATGAATTATTGTTCTCCATGAGCAATATGTCTCTATATACTCCCACTAAAGAGGACAACTATGCTACCACTAACCTTTTGATATATTTGATTAATTCACAACCATCTCCAAAATAAACTCTTTGAATTCATTATGAAAGTGAATCTTTTAATGTTTCATAGCCTTTCAACTATACATTTAATGTATCAACAAAGGCATTAATTCTAATTGAATGTATTACCATGAGATTTGAATTTTTCAAATTTCATCTTACTCTCACTACTTATCTTGAAAACTATTCTCATGTAAGTATATATTGAAACAAATAATTTGTTCAATGGGTATGTAAGATTATATCCAACCTTTTGGACATCTTATAACCATTTATTATTTAATTTAGTTTTAAACTTAATGGATAATATATGCTTGAACTAAGCATCACATTCTTAAATTATTAACTTTGACTCTTTCAATCACATTTTTAAATTATTAACTTTGACTCTTTCAAAGTCTTAACATTCGATATATAATATGATATCTTACTAATCAATTTAATTGGAACTATCTAAGGTAATTTTTATACCAAGCATAGTTATAGAAGATTTAAATAGTATATCATACAATATCTTATATCGTATATGCCTCCTTATATAAATCCATACTTTTACAGAGTTTAGTTATGGAGGTATTCCTTAGAAAATGTCATTTCCTATAGATAAATGAAAAGGTCAATGTTATCACATCGATCTCACTGAAGTTCTTCAATATTCTTAATGCTTAATTTCTACTTATATTTAAATAATCTGAATTTTTTAAAATTTTTACGAATTGTTATCACATCAAACATAAATTGTATAAGATTTAACAATTCAATACCATTATCATTATCTCACTAAAGATTCATTTGGTTATTCTTCAACTGAACAAGTTTCATAAGTTTTATACAATTCATAATAAAAAAGATACTTATATCCTTGTATGTAACTTTATGGTTCTCATTATGTTGATTTAACCAGTATGGCAAAAAAGGATAGCCTCAGTTATCCAACTTGGTATTCTTACCACTTATGTTAAGCATAAGTCTCCTTTGATCTAACACATATAAACTATTTGTATAGACTTGTACCCAACTTTTACTTAACAATCTATTCTTACCATACTTTGAACATTATAATAATGTTGAATCTAAATTCATTATCAAAAACTCAGAAGCATGAATTAGAAATATATATAATCTCTATCATATCACGTACAGGCAAGAAAATCATGCAATCATTTCTTTCAATGATACTTACTATCATTCTATAGTAAATGCCTTCTACTGTAGCCTACATTTATGCTTTTTGTAGATTAAATTGGAAGAAACAATTTCATCAAGGTATTATACCTTTAAGCTCTATTCTATACAACCTCTTGCTTCTTGCTATTATAGATGGTGTTGGCATACATCTTACATGTTATCATTGAAGTTTATGAGACGTTAGTCATCACATTTTATCATATGATATTGAAATATCTCTAAAACTTTGTCACCAAATCTTCTATTGGGATTAATATTGCATAATGAACATACAACTTTTCTATGCAACTTTGAGAACTCTTCTCGAGCATAACCTTTGTTGAAGAAATTTGGTTCATTTAGCATCAAGTATACTAAACAAGGTAAATTCTACTTAGAACAAAATATAAATGTAAGAAAAGCAAGTAGTAAGTCATGACTACCAAATAAGATCAGGACTTTAATCATATATTTGGTTATTCTCACTATTTTATTTGAAATAATAGCCCTCACCACTATTTAGAAAGATTACTACAATACTTCTAGTAGGTTAAGATCTCATTCAAATTTAGTTGATCTTTAGTTCACTCAATAGACCAACTAAACTTAAATTAGGTTAATAACAACTTTATCAATCACATCTAATATGATTTCTAGATCCGTTAGGTGACAACCCTTGTCAAAACATATTTTCTATGTTATTCCTAACCTTACCTCTAAATTCATGTGATCTTAAGTTTGCTCATCTAATTCATACAAATTTAGAAAAGTAAGACTCATTGTTATAAGAATAAACATATTTAAGTTAAAATGGCCTTGAGTTTGTTTAATAAGCCAAACAATAAACATAAATATGGTTTATTCTTATAACAATATAAGGCAACAACCAGATTCTTAATATGTACTTAATATTTTGATGAGGGATTTACTTTTATTGAGTACATATTTTGATGATGGATTTACTTTTATTCGTCTCAGTATATATATATATATATATATATATATATATATATATATATCAAATGTAGCATCTCGGTTCCGTAGAACGGGTCGGACCAGAGAAACGGGTCCAAGTGAGGTAAATAAGAGAAATTAGGAAAACACATCTCA
>JAOTAY010000189.1:22308375-22334750 GCA_025629805.1 Erythroxylum baracoense
GCGAAGCAATTAAATTGTAGGAACGGTTCTCGCTGTTTTTACCGTCGCCGAGACATGTTCCGTCGCTAGTGTCTGTCGCAGATTTTGGGCCGAATTTTTCCCTACAATATTTCCGACGGAATGGTTAGCCGTCGGTAAAATTTTGTTTTCCCCGACGGTTTACTTAATTACCGTCGGTAAAAGGCGACGGACTTTTTGTCGTAGGTAATATTCCGACGCTAATTCGTAATTTTCTTGTAGTGCTTTCTCTCTTTCCCTTGTTAATAGAAGGAACCCTCTCAACCTCCCTTCCTTTATGGTTAGTCACTTTGCTTGAACTAGTCATCTCGATGACACATAAAGGACCTCTAACGTTGCTCTAATAACACTTATAACGGGCTTGGACTTTCATCAATGCTCATTCGGCACTTGAATACGCTCTCATTCTTAAGTCAGCCTTCTATGTGAAACACTTTGCTAAAAAAAGAAGGAATATGGGAGAATATAAGAACACTTCTATTAAAGAACTTTCTCAAGAAAGCTACAATGCTTACAATGCTCTTTATGATCTTCTATGATGCATTTGAGGCAACCCTCAAGGGGTATTTATACTTGCGTCTTCCTAGAATAGATGGTTAAGATCTACTTAATCTAATGGTCTACATTGACCTTCTAGAATTCTCTACACTACTCTACATACTTCATATACATTATGTACGTATCTACAAGCTTCTATAAACTTCCATAATGTTCCACAATGTTCCATAAGCTTCGACAAGCATTTGTACGTAGTCTTCTATTATATTCCAGAAGCTTGCAGCATCTTCCATAAGGTTCTACCATATTCCAAAAGTTTCCAAAGTCTTCCATAAGCTTCTACCATGTTCCAGAAGCTTTTAAAGTCTTCTATAAGATTCCAATATGATATAGAAGACTTCTTTGGATCAAACCTCACCTTGTGGGCTTCAAAACATATGGAACGTGACATTTAGTCTATGAGATCTACTACTTCCTTTATGAGAAAAAATATAACGTGTGCTAGTCTTTTATGCTTTATTAATGTCCAATCTTTATAGAACAATGACTAAGAATAATTTAGGGATAATATTTAAATGCAATATGAATTTCATAATTATGATTTCATTATAATTTCATTTGCAATGTATATTTATCTCATGAACTTTATTATATGCATATGAATATATATAAGATAAAGATTTCCTTTAATTATGTTGTCACTAAATTACAACCAATATCTCAATCAAACTACACAAGAGCTCAGTATAATAATCTTCAACATTAAAGTTGTTAAATCAATGAAAAGCAAGTAGGCATTGCTGAACAGAAACCTAGCATGTTAAATAGTTTGATTAATTAGTTGATGTTCAAAAATTATTAGTCTAATAAAAGTTATGCCTAATGATGAGTCTTTATTTTCTTTTATGTTATTATTTGTTTTTTAATTTATTTGTTGTTGCATATTATGAATGGGTAAACATGTTAGCTAGCTTTTGCAATCTTTTGGAGAAATGAATACTCACAGAGATTGGATATATTTTTTGTTTGAATGGTTAGGGTTAAATATTTGATGTGTTGGGATTTAGTGTCTCCAATTTACATTAACATAAGACTAAGTGATCATTCTTGAGTAAATTTAAATTAAATGTTATCCTACACCAGTGCTATATTTCTAACATCTTCTCCTTTTGTTACTCATATCCAAACATAATTCCTTTCTATGTAATATTTATAAGGGGAACTAATTCTAATTTTTAAAGGGGTTATTGACCTTATTAATTATAACATGTGAATTTTATGTAAAAAATCTATTACATAAATACAATTTTTAGATATTTAAGTAAAAATTTTCAGTCACTTCTTATCATTGAAAAATTGCATTTAAGTAATTAGAAGTTGTATCAATCAGACGAAAAAGTTGCATCATATGAAGTATTTTTTTATAACATCTATTTTAAAACTAAAATAATATAAATTAGTGTACAGTTATTGAACCTAAAATGATATAAATTAGCCCAGACCAGCCTCCACTTTCAGGTTTCTAATTGGGTTTGCGACCTGGCCCAATAGCAAAGTCGGGTTACTCGTCTTCTTCTTCTTTTCTCTCGTTGAGTACGGCTTTCGGGTTTGAGCTTTGGTTAGATTAGATGCCCATCTAACTCACGTAGACCCTTGCCGGTTGCCACCACCCAGTCACCCTATCAAACCAAGCTCTACCAGCCAAGAAGCTCTTGATTTGATTTGAGGTCAACTCAATTCTCTTCAGTATTTTTTCTGTTTTTCTTTACTATTTATTGCTTTAGATTTTGGACTCCACTTAGCTTTTTTCAATCAGAAGTTTATAAAAGTAGTGATCTTTACATGTTGCCACTTCTTTCGTTAATACTTTGATTGTAAAGAAATGGAATTATTTGCAACTGATTAAATCTAGTTCAAGTATTACCTGCTGCCTCTGTTAATATACGTAAGCAGGCAGGTGCGAAGTAATTCAGTGCATATCATGTCAATGCTGGAAATAAATCTGATAAAGCACACCTTAGGAGCTAAAGTTTGGGGGAATTCTATTCTTGAGGGATTGTATATTGGAGAGAACTTGCTATGCTTTGGAGTGAAATTGAAAGAATGGAAATGACAAGGCGCCAAACATATTCGACACTTTGTTTACAATATCAAGTTCAATGCAAAAAAAACTTTAGTAAAATTTCATCGAGGAAAAATATTGATTAGTGACATTTTGAGCTTGTGTTCTTATTCATGACATGTCTTCAATTCAGAATCATGTGAAACAAGTTCTTAGAAACAAATTCACAGACCTGGGACTCATTGCTGCAAATTATGCTGTCAAAACTTTCTGACCAAGTTTAACCTGCATAAATGCTCCATTTTCAAAGAAGGAAACTTCTGTTGTTTAGAAACTTCTAGCGTCTTAGAGTTGTAACAGGAATTTGTGCTTAACTGCTTATTGTTCCTCCTACTTGACATAATTGAAACATGCATTTGGACGTTTACTAATTTTGTGGAGATGGTGGTTAATTTTTTGCAGTTTTTTGTCCTTGAAACTCATAGAAATCATATGGAAATGGTCATCTACAGCCCTTCTTTCAACTTGCACTTGTAATTTTCCTATGGTGCTTCTCATGTCTTGCTTGCTGCTGTACTAGCTTAACTTTCTTTTTATACGTATTGGAGTTTTGGTTATTCGTTGATGATTGGTATATGTAATGTAGGTGGATTCAATTGTGCTAAAACATTTACAAGTGAATATGGATAATGGAGGCAAGCCAGATGGCTATACTGAGGCCTCAGTTGGCTCCATGCAAGCCAACCTTCAAAGTATGTATCCTAGTCCTTCTATAGTATTCAAGCAGAACAAAATTTATGCTGGAATTTGTTGTATTTTTAATCTGGAACGACAAAGTGTAGTTACTGTTACTAAAATGTATTTGGCATACCATATTTGTGGTTTATGCATGCTTTGATGCTTCCTCTTCTTTTTCTCTTTAGCAACATCAACATCAGGAGGGGGTGCTCCTGTAGAAATTCCTATCTCATGGCCTCCTGATGGCATGCTCAGCTTCGATTGGATCCACAATCTAACGTGTGCTTTTGACTGGTCTTCAAGACATGTTCCTGCATCTAACTTCTCCTCTGTCTTGCCTGTTCATGTCTTCGATTCTCTCATCCTCACTGCTTCTAAACTCTTTCACAAAGAACAAAATATTGTTAGAATCGAAAACTGCCCTTCAGATTCTACAGTAGTTGTTGTTGGAGACCTCCATGGCCAATTTCACGATCTGATTTTCCTTTTGCAAGATGCCGGTTTACCTTCACAAGATCACTTCTTTGTCTTTAATGGTGACTATGTTGATCGAGGTGCTTGGGGGCTTGAGACCTTCTTCCTCTTGCTGGCTTGGAAGGTAATCAACTCTTATTTTCCACCTTTCAATTGCTATGGCTCAATAACTAACAGATAGAATTAGAACAATTTAGTAAGAGTGACACCGTATTTTGACTCAAAACCCCCATATTAATTTCTGTTATCTCATCCAATTGACTGTTCAATGTTGTGAATGACCTTTCAATAAGGACTTATGCTTTCTTTTTAGGATTGTAACAAGTCCAGGTCATTGATCTAATTAGGATGTATTGGAATTTGTTGGAATGTAATGCTGTTTACTTTATTTTTCTTTAATATAATTATGTCTATTGCAAATGAATGTTTTCATGGGTATTCATTTCCTAGTCAATAAATAAGACGATAAAATGTTGCTCAGGTGCTCCTACCTGAGAGGGTATATCTATTACGGGGGAATCATGAATCCAAGTACTGCACTTCTGTCTATGGTTTTGAGGGGGAAGTCATGGTAAAGTATGGTGACAAAGGTAAGCATGTTTATCGGAAGTGTTTGGGATGCTTTGAAGGGTTACCTTTGGTCTGCATTGTAGCCGGCTGTGTTTACACGGCTCACGGAGGACTTTTCCGCAGCATACCTCAAGCAAAAGGGTTGAAAGGAAAGAAGAATCGAAGAAGAAAATCCAATCTTGAAGCTACTCCATTATCTCTTGGTTCTATGGAAGAACTGTTGAAAGCACGAAGATCAGTCCTTGACCCTCCATGGGAAGGAACAAACTTGATTCCTGGTGATGTACTGTGGTCGGATCCTTCTAAGCAACGTGGACTTGCCCCAAATGAACAGAGAGGCATTGGTTTACTGTGGGGACCTGATTGTACTGAAGAATTTTTGAACAAAAATCAACTGAAGGTAGTGTCAAATGCAGTGTTTATGCTATTGTGATGTTGATGTTGCATAGTCTATGCAATGATGATATTTGGGCTGGAAATTATAGGCAATTTGTTAAGCTTCTAATGCTAGAGGATCTATAATCATGACACAAATATGAGAAAAAATAATTATCTCAAAATGCCACTGTACTACCTTCTTCATAAAGTTCCTTGAAAGTTGAAATGGAAGACATTTATTTAGTATTATTATCTTGTTTTTCATGTATTGCTTTGGTTGATGTTAAAGATGATTATGCAATTTGTTTTATATACTGATATTGATCTCATTCTTGGATTATCTTAGCTAATCATTAGATCTCATGAAGGCCCGGATGCAAGGGAAAAAAGGCCTGATCTTACAGGAATGGATGAAGGGTACACGATAGATCATGTAGTTGAGTCTGGAAAATTGATCACAATTTTTAGTGCTCCAGACTATCCCCAATTTCAGGTTTGTTTTCCCCATTTACCATTTCTTCTGCGATTTTGTCTGATGCATCATCTTAATCTTGTTTTCGAAATCCAAACACATGTTTGGTTTGCGAATTCTGGCTCCAAATTGAATTAATTGGTCAATATTCAGAAAAAGCTAGATGAGATCGGCACATTGTGATAAATAGTTTCAAGTAAGGATATGTCTATAGAATTGGTGCTAACTAATTTTTTGTGCTGCTTAGGCAACAGATGAGAGGTTCAGAAACAAAGGAGCTTATATTATTCTAAGATCCCCTAATTTTGATGAGCCAGAGTTCCATACTTTTGACGCAGTTCCAAGACCAAAGGTATGCCTTAAATTGTGTTAACAGATTCAAGACTAAATGGTGGTTTATTTGAGTCAGTATTTATCAAAAGTTTTCAACTAATGATCAATTACTTACGGATGGTGTATCAAGTAAATGAAATCTGTCATGTTTACTTCTTAAACGCATCCCTCTTTATTGCAGGTAAATGCGTATTATGACTATGAAAATTCTATCGATTCTGATGAAGAGTTGGGTTCGGCATCAATGGCTTCTGCTTCATAAAAATGGCTTCTGCTTCATAAAAATTCTCAAATGTATTCACGTATCAAATTCAAGGTTTTCTCGAGTTCCTTTCTAATATTTAAGTAATCCTATTACGGATTGTTGTTTCCAGTTAAGAGAAGCTCCCTTCTATATGTATCATTTTGTATGACAATCTGGCAATTGGACATTTGTGGTAATATTAATTCAATCTATACAGAAAGGATAACTGTTGTAGTGGAGGTTTTGGCATATTCTGCTACAGTGGAGTTCTTACTGATGATATCTGATTTCGTGGCCTTAAATTCTGATGGGGAAGTGTTGAGCAAAGAGGACACTCAAGAGGAAGTGTTAAAGAAGCCATCAAGTGGTTGTCTAAGGAAAAGGGCTGCAAATTGTGTTATTTTTACCATGGGGTTTAGTGGAGAAGGAACCCAGTGAAGCACTTAAATCTTTTGTTCCTAATTCTGAAGCCTTTTGATTTTGGCATGTAATGTGAAGATTCTATCTAATTTATTTATTGCTCTCTTCTTTACCTCTCTATCTCGTCTCATGTATATTTGAAAAGTGAAACTTTTAGTACGTTTTTTAAAATTTCTGATTAGAGATATGTTATTAATGGTTAACTTCTTAATCAACTTGTCGTAATCTAGTCCAGACACATCTTTAGATCCTTTTGTGCACGGTCGAAGTTACATTGGTTGTTTAAAATGGTCATAGAAACGGACTAAGGGGAGTTGTACAATGACATAATATTAAGTGGGTACGGTGTTACTAGTGCAATGAAGTTAATAAAATTTATAATATGAAAAAGGTGTTCATTGTTAATACTTTCAAAAACTTAAACGTTTCGCAACATCTTACTCAATCGTCATTGGTCTAGATACGCATATATAAAAAAATGGGGTTATCTAACTAAGTATGGTTGGTATGAGTGGTTTAATACTTTCATCCTTTAATTAGAGGTCTCGAGTTTGAATCTTAAGAATAGAAAAGCTTGTTTGACCAGTACTTTATCCCTTATGATTTGATCCGATATGAGCGAAGATTAATCTGAATGTAAATGACATAAAAATGACTTCCGGTGAGCTAAAAAAATAAAAAAGAGGCCACCCGGCTATTGCGGTTTGTCATTTTGGCAATTAGGAGGAGGTAAGGGCTTTTTAGTTTATTACGCGAAGAGTTTTAGACTTGAATTTTGAGGAAAAACGTATTTATTTAAAAGTGAGCATATGGACTTGGCTTTTACATCCCCATCATATTGACGTAGCCTTGTTCAGTGCAAGCTTGGATGCTTATACAAGTTGAGTAGCAAGTTGCAAGCGCTTTAAGATTTTGTAATAAAAATCAAGCGGGCATAGGTTGGGATTTTTTAATTCTGAAAGGACTAGTTTGTTGATTGACAAAGAAACTTCGATAGTGATTTCAATTATGTTAGAAACTTTGTAGCCCCCTTAATGGACTTCAGATTAGAGAGAATGTAAAAAGATTCATGAACCTGCTTGGACGTTTATGCTTTGGCGGGGGCCATTCGTGCAACTCAACATGATTGTGGTTGTTTCAAATCATGCCTTTGTTTGTTTGTACAATAATTAATGTGGAGGAGTTTTGTAAGTTTTGACAGAGACAACAAATTCTAGCGTTTGAGTTGAGAACGTGAGATTACTACAACTCATTTCCTAGTTTATTATTCACAAGTAGTAGAGGCCAATTTCGGCACGATCACAAAGAATAGATGAGTGAGGCCTGCGTGTATCTTCTTATCTTGTTTACTTTTAAATGAAAATTCTCATCTTCCATTTGTTTCTAGCAAAGTAAAACAAAAAGACGTTCTTTGCAATTTATTCATTTTTAAAAATATTTCTTATTAAAATATTCTAATTATCAAATAAGATCATAATAACCTGGATGAAGTTTAATGAAAGAATATTTTACAGGTCAGCTGGTCAGTTGGTCTTTGCCACGTAACTTTTATATGAGAAACGCAAATTTTCCATTCATTCTCAATTTTATCAGATGGTATGGATAGTTTACCCTATCAATGGAACCCAGGCTGTTTAGGACATGAGATAACATTGACATGTCACCTCTTACACACACATAGATAAGGTGGCTATGTGCATATATGATGATTAAGAAGACAATTCAATTGAAGAAACTCCAAGAAAATAGCAAGATTATAATGTCATAACATCAGTGAAAGAATCTCCATCTGCCTCGCGTTGCCTGACGGTTTGGGATAGTCTCAGTTTTACCAGGTTTTCTCTACCTCTACATCAACATTCTTCGTCAGTTCTTTCATTTACAATACCAATTTTCTTTATCTCTCTCCTTTACCTTTTTCATTGCTTGGGTTCAATTTTAATTTGCCATTGATTAATATGAGATGACTTTATCTTTTTTGAGATCAATGATTCCAAAGAAACTGGAGATTTCATGTCTAAACAATGAGGACATGAAATGTCTTTTGAGTTTTTTTTTTAATTTTTAATTTTGTGAAAAGGAGTTTTGTCTAGGAGAAGATCAGGACTTCGTTTCTGTTTGTCTCCTTCTTGTCTGCTTCTCAACTAACCCTTTTTTTTTCCCCAATCTTAACATGAACGAAATAACAAAAAAAGAGAATATAAATGAATCAAAAAAAGATGCATGTGAGTACTTGACCTTTCAGCTTGCATCATGTATCATTAATGAGAGGACAAGCAACTTCAAACCTAAGTGCCATTGACATGACAAATTAGATAATAAAGTAAACAACTAGCAAGCCTTGTTTTGGTTTAATTAAGAAATTTGTCGTCATTTTCATAATTGTATCATAACCCCTGCTGCTCTGATCTGTTATACCACCGTCTTCATGTTGAGCCGACAAAGACTTGGGTAAATACAGAGAACGATTGGCCCCTTATTGGATGCAGCTGATATCATCCGTGACTTCAAAATTGAGCAAGTGGAATCTTCCCTCTATGGCAATTTTATGTATGCTTTTTCAACTTGACGTGCTTTAGGAGTCAATTTTGACTTCTCTTCGTCCATTTGACTCAGCTTCATACCAACGTTTCAGTGCTTCATTCCGTTTCAAACAGATTCATTTGAATTAAGAAAATTTTCAATATTTTTTAAAAATAATTTAACAGTTCAAATTTTCAATAATATAACCTTGAAAAATAGGCCAAATTAACTTGGTAATTTATGAGTCTTGAGCTGATTACTGGGCAGCATATACATTCCAAAGACACTGGAATTAAAGTGGAAATTTACATCAACACCCCCCTTCCTGGGTTGCTTCCTACCCCAGTTGAATAGCCAATATTTACGTCCATATGTCTCTCGTGCCACGATCTTTCCAGACATCAACTCTTACCAGCATTAATCCCTCGTTTATTTGCGTCATCTGTTGTTCAAACTGCTTCTTGTTTTGCTTGTCTCTTTTCTTTGTGAGCTCCTTCTCAGGGCTTTCCTTTTCAGCATTTCTGCTTTCTGTTATCTATAAAAGGTTGGTTTTGGAGCACAGCGTTATTAGAAGTAGTAGCCTCTAAACATTGGAGAGAAGCGTATCGATTGGGACTACTTATTCCTAGTTTCTGCACCTTGCTTCCTGTTGTCCATCTTATTACCAAGCCTTATATTTAGGAGAAGATGGGTTTCTTGTCACTGTTTGAGGTTGCCTCTATGCCAATTCTACAAGTCTTGTTAATAAGCGGCTTGGGAGCTTTCATGGCTACCGACTATTGCAATCTTCTTTCTGCCGATACGCGACGGTCCCTCAATAAGGCACGCTCTACGTTTCTTCCCTGTTTTTCTTTTTTCCGTCCACGTAGAAATTTGTCCATTTGAATTGTCGATTTGTCCAATTGCAGATTGTGTTCATGGTGTTTACGCCCTCGCTCATGTTCGCTAGTCTGGCGGAGACCGTCACATTCCAAGACATTATATCCTGGTAGGCTAACTGTATGCAAATAATTTAAGTTCTATGAACATGTTAAACGCTGAGACATCTCGAATGTGGTCAGCGAAAAGGACGAATAAGAGATAATCTGACATGCAAATACGATATTTTCACGAGCTACTAGATAGCAAAACAAAAGGCGTGATGGAAAGTTTGAGACTTTTCACGTGCCCATAGTCACTTTAAACAACAAAACTGACATTTCTTGACAATCTGTTCAGGTGGTTCATGCCCATTAACATAGGCCTTACCTTCTTGATCGGAGGGATTCTGGGGTGGATGCTGGTTAAAATACTAAGACCCAAGCCCCATATAGAAGGGCTTGTCATTGCTTCATGTTCATCAGGTAATTTGAATTCTGTCACCTATTGATTGGGTCTCAACAATTATGTCTTGTTAATTGTCATGCTCATCGAAACAGGTAACTTGGGAAATCTTGTGCTCATAATCATCCCTGCAATCTGCGACGAGGACGCAAGTCCATTTGGTAAACCAAGCACTTGCCGCTCCATTGGACTCTCATATGCATCTTTTTCTATGGCGGTAGGGCAATTGTTACCTCTTTTCTAATCACACTGAGCTAATTTGTATCTATATATCTTATATTATATTATATTTGGTTCAGCTTGGTGGCTTTTTCATCTGGACCTATACTTACCAGCTTGTACGAAGTTCTGCAACGAAATTCAAAGCTCTTGAAGCAGCTGACGGTTTTTCAAAAGAAGCCAACACAGATTTGGAAGCTTCCCAAGAAACTCACCTTCTGAAAGGGAACGATAAGGAACATGCTTCTGTAGTTATGTCGGAAAGCCAAATCGTAAGTGTCCTCCTCCAAAGTCCTTGCATGTTGGTCATCACATGCAAGCATGCATATAGAGACGACAAGTAACTGTTGAACTTTTTTTTTTTTTTCTTCAGAGTGCGTCACATGGAAATGTGCAGGCCGCATTATGGAGTAAAGTTATTGGATTTTGTCATCAGATTTTGGAGGAGCTATTAGCGCCCCCAACGCTTGGTGCGGTAAGTTGTTTTAGGAGTTGAAACTTGAATTGGGAAAAACGAGTCCCCATCAACTTAAAACTCAGTTTGACTTTTATCTCAGATTGTAGGACTTGCCTTTGGAGCTGTTACATTTCTGAAGAACTTGATAATTGGAGAAAATGCCCCATTGCGGGTGATCCAGGACTCCGTCAAATTACTTGGGTATGTATGCATCATAGCATCTAAAAGGCTTTAGTATTCAAGAAGATGTCCATAATAATTCTTGGGTTGTAGGAATGGAACTATTCCTTCTATCACGCTTATACTGGGAGGAAACCTGATTCAAGGTCTACGGTCATCAAGAATCAAACCAATGGTCATCATAGGAGTGGTGTGTGTTCGATTCGTCATACTCCCAGCAGTTGGTATTTGGGTTGTTAAAGTGGCTAGCGGCCTTGGCTTCCTTCCAGCGGATCCTCTGTTCCACTTTGTGCTCATGGTTCAGTACACTGTTCCACCTGCCATGAATATCGGTAAGCCTTCTGTCCTTACTTATATTTAGCCTTGTAATTTTCACACATACTGTTCCTCATCAGATGTATAATTAGAGTGGTTAAGCATGTGCAACGATTTTAAAGCTTCCTGAATTGTTAATGCAGCTACGATGGCGCAGCTGTTTGATGTTGGGCAAGAAGAATGTTCAGTTCTCCTCTTGTGGGCATACCTAGCTGCTGCCCTGGCACTCACATTATGGTCCACTATCTACATGTCGATTCTGTCATGACCGGGATAAACGATTGTAAATTAGTATATATCAATTTTTTCGTGGTTTATTTTCGACTTTGAATTGACTTTTACCAAATTAGGATTGCATTAGCAATTTAGGATTACTCGGTTATATAGATTGGATTGATATTGCTCCTTCCAGGGACGGAGGAACCATGAAAAGCAAAGGCCACATCCATTGATTTTTCAATTGCTAGGAAGTGAAACATTGTAAATCTATTTCTCTAATTTCTCTTTGATTCTCTTTTTTTTTTTAAATAACTAAAACTGTAATGCCAAGGAAATGTGACTTGCTTAGTTAAACCAATATCTCAAAATGATTATGATTATAATTATGATGATGATTATTATTATTATATGATTATCATTATCATAATCATATAATAATCATAATCATAATCATAATCATAATAATCATAATCATAATCATAAAAATAAAAATAAAAATAAAAGACCTTGCAAGGAAAGAAAAGCCAAATGCCTCAAGACAACAAAGGCCTATGCCATAAACTCATCCATCTAACCGAAATGGTCTATCAAATAAAGGGCACATTTAGAGAACACACAGGGAATTTGTATTAAATGACAAATAAATAATTCAGCTAAGCCTGTATTTTACAAGAAAATCATAGTAATACCTCAATAATATTTTCTAACTTTCCATTTTAAATGTCTTTTGAAGGCAATGCAGAAGAGTTTAAAGAAGGGTAAGTTGGAGTTTAGGCCTGTTAGGCTGCGGCTCTACAACTTCCAGATGAACATTCACTTTCTGCAGTACACCATATGAAACCGTACCATCCATCTTCTTTATCTTCTGCTGCTGCTCATCTACATACCATTCACCACTTCCTTTCTCACTCCTTGTCGTCAAGTATATTGAACCCTCGATACCATACCTGCACCAAATCATACCGTGATTGATTCTTCTAGACAACAATCCTTATAAAATACATGCATGCTAAACAGCAGAGATGTAAACTGTAAACAAGCAAATAAAAAAGAAAAGGTACACACTTGGGAACAAATACAATAAAACCATTTGATCGGATTTTCACTATCCTGGCCTCCGTGTCCGTAGGACTGCAACAAAACAGAGATGGGATAAGGAAAAATGAGGATTTATTCAAACAAAATTCAAAGGAATGATATCAGTCTGCCAATAAGTTTGTGTAAGCATGCATATTCACGCAGGAGAGAGGGTCGGAGACAGAAAACCATAGATATTAACACTTACCGCTTTCTGAAGAATATAAGCGTATGGAGCTCTACTGAACCTCGGCTTGCCATCTGTGCATTCCTATGCCGGTCATTTAAATCTGTACATAGTAACCAATATCTCTGACATTGAACATAGGCAGATAAAATGAAGTACAGCATTCAACCAGTTTTTGATGGCGCACAAACAAATACAAAAGCAAAATTTAGATTTAAGAAACATTTCCTCAATGAAGGAAATTCAATACAACAATCTACGAAAGATGCATATACCAAGAATAGTAATCAAGTGCTTTATCCACAGAAACTGAGAATCGTTCCACTATTCCCATAATTGTAACAACAAAGTTGAACACAAAATAAGTACAACACTTACTGTCAGCGATACTAGTCAGTCGGGGTCTGTCACTGAATATGGGTGGAAGTTTACAGATGCCTAAAGATGCAGCAAGCAGCCTGTGTACAACCACATCTGAAAGTGAAGAAAAAAACCTCCAACCTCAGCTGCAAATATCCAAATGAAATGTTTGGGAATCAACATGATTAAAATTTTCACTAACCAGCATATCTCCTGATAGGCGATGTGAAATGAGTGTAAAGAGGTGCTGCAAGCCCGTAATGATGAAATTCTGGAGGGCTCAGATCCCCACTACAGAAATAAACAGCCTGATTGCAATCCAAGTCAATCAGTATATATCAGAATTGTAATAGACAGTAAGTAGTTTTAGATCTCAATTACTAAGAAAATTACCTGCGTCATACATCTGGTAGCCATTATGCGGATCAGTTTGTTGAAGTATGGATCATCACCCTGGAAAACATATGTATACATGATTGCAGTAGCAAATTCCATGTAGCTCAAGAACTATAAAAAAGATAAAAGCTTTTTCCAAAAAGAAATCTCAGATTCCTTAAATTTTGCACAGATGAAAACCAACAGGTAGCTCAATTTAAGTCACAAAGTCTACTACAAAATGTCCTTTCAAACTAGACAAAGCACTCTGTAATTGGACATGCCATAAACATAAAGCCCACTATAGCATAAATAGCTTTGAATACGAATGACAGAGAAATGGACCACCAAATTTGTGAGTTGCCTTGACAACAAAGAGCATGCATGTTGTTAAGAACCTCACCACAGCACGGTCTAGTGAATCAGCTAGTGCTTTGGAGGAAGAGACATCCAAGCTCAGACCAACAGCAGCAGCTGTACGTTGCAATGGCTCAAGCATGTCTTTAGTTGGGGTGGGATGTCGTCTTCAAAGGAAATAAATGAATCAATGTTTTCATCCCCCTAGAGCATCTCAAGCTTGTATTTGACAAGCATTTGAAGAATTCTATGCATGAAAAATCTTCTGAGAATACCCAAGAGTACCAACAACGTATACTAAAAGCGATTAGAGACAAAATAAGGAAAAAGATCGATAACAATTCAGAAACTGTGCAACAGAAGTACTAAATGTTCTCTCTGTCGCATTTGTGAACCAAATCCATTTATATTCTACTTAATATCAATCAATAATGACATCTAAAAGATGCCTCAATAACACGATCTACAAGATGCCTCAATAACACAAGGACCACAATGCAGAGGAAATGAATAGGTTTAACCATTGTTCTCTCATTTAATCCACTCTTATCCTTAATGATAAGGACATAAAAACTTGAGAATCTTGAAATATCAGATAATCAATAAATATCCCAAGTAGACAATCCATTTCACCTTAGTAGTGAACATCCAGGAAAATGTTTCAGAATTTGTTCAGCTACTGAAACATTAGCAGCAAGCATAAACTCCTCTACCATTTGGTTTGCTTCTCGAATTTGATACATGCCTATACAAAAATAAATGAATATGAGGGAAAATTTTATAGAAACAGAAGTCAACAGCCAAGAAAAAGAAAAAAAAAGAAAGTAAGGCGAACAGTCAATTTTATAGTGAATCATGAAGAATAGAGATATTGCCGCAAATTGTTCATACTTGAAGCAATTCATAGAAGTTTTCGGGATAGTCCCAACTAAAGTTTACAGCACATGCAGAATAGCACAGAAAAGTAGCCCAATCTTATTCCATCAGAGCAATCCATTCAAATTTAGAGAGCACACAGAATTACTATTCATTAGATCAATCAAAAGATGCCACTTCTCACTAACTTTGGTAGTTGAAGCTTAAATTTCAAACCTTTATGCTTTTATTGAAGAAAGAGAATAGAGTTAATTAAACTTGAGACCATCCCCTAGTTTGACCTTGTTTCATTTTATTCCTTATATTTAAAAAATTATCATTTACCTCCCTATATTATTTTCTACTACCATGCAACTCCCTCAATCATATTTCATTAGTTTTCTGTCCATTCAAAGTCTCAAAGAAACAACGTTTGAAACTTAAGAATTTCAATACTATACAGTTTTGAGTTAAAAAGTTACATGAAAAACTAATGAAATATGATGGAAGTGATTGCGTGATAGCTAAACAATACTATAAGGGGGTAAGTAATAGTTTTCAAAGCATAAGAACTGAAATGAAAAAAGGTCCAACCATTGGGAGTGCTTTGAGACAGCATACCTATATCAAGAGGATCATGAGTCTCGGTATCAATCTGAAATTTTACTTCAGCAGAAGCTAGAGTTATTGCTCCTCTCTCAATTCGCCTTTGTCTCATAATCTAGAGGGTGGAAGGAAACTTCTCAATACAATATGGACAGGAAATGTAAATTTATAACAATACTACAAGAAAGAATGAAGATTATTGAAGCAAGCTCCAAAGTGTACATACCTTCGCCAAAGCATTCATATTCCTCAAATCTTTGGTCAATGGATCCACTAACCGACTGCAATAGCATAAAATCAATTAGAATCAATTGACTCCAGTGAAAAGCACTTTCCAGGGGAAATAAGATACAAATTCAACAAATCAAGACAGCAAGCACAAAGTGCAAGCATGGGTGTGCTTTGCTCATACAATCTGCTCAACCTAGACTAAATGATTTTTAACTTGTGTTGCGACCTAGCAAGGACACTTCAAGGCTCAAACTAATAGTGGGGCTGATTAATTTCTTTGCCCAAGAAAATGCATAGCTTCCCTTATTTTACTCACAAACCATAGAACAGTGAGAATTAAACATTTTATATTTTTCAATTAATCAAGCAATACATGTATAAAAAGTACCTATCATCCATCCTAGCTTGCGCTTCAACATAGGATAAGGCAGCGCATGATTTGATAATACTTTTTGTGAATTTCGTAGAAATAATCTCTGCTTCGGAGCTCATTTCCTGTGAAATCAACCATTACCAAGGTAAAATTTTCAGAGGTATGCCAATTACATGTCTTCTAAATAAAAATTTTCTTGCATGTGATGCCAAGACACATGATTACAAGATTTTCTCTGTAAAAAAGTGCCAAATATAATTTGAAAGGATTGCAATTGCTGCTGAAGATATCTCATAATGGTCAAGAGTTGGAAGTACAAACCCATATGACCGAAAAAGCTAGCCTTTCCACATCTGCTCGTAAGGAACATATATCTGAAAACAAAATTTCAAGTTAATCAAACAAAGAACACATTAAGCTCCATCAATCAAGCTTTTCTGTTGCATATTATGTTCAACTCATATAACCACCTTCTGTTAGAGGTTTTGGAAGCATGTCAATACGCCGCTCAACAAGGTAGACAGAAGTGCCCCTTTGTGTAGCTTCATCATCAAGTGGTGTGCCAGGGTGAACAAAATGTGTTACATCAGCAATATCTAATTGGATGCCAATAAAGGAAACATTAAAGATTTGAGCACCACAAAGAAACTGACACTGTGCTGAGAAGAGCGAAGTTTGAACAAAGTCATCAAAATGTGGGACTAGATATGAAGATTCAGTTCATACAGTATACCATCTAAATGGACCAAAATACTTGAGGTCATCGTTACACAGGTAATTCATGCACGCGCACACAAATAAAAAGTATCCATGGATACACATGAACCTTCCAAATGCCAAATTTCTTAGGAATATGAATGGACATTTTCAACTGAAAACTTCAGAATACAATAGAGCTGGCTTATTAAAGGATACGAACTCCAACATCAAAGTTTCCATTTGGAAGCAATGTGCAGTGCAGTGCATCATCAATATCCTTACAACCTGCAATCACAATAACCACAAAACATATTTAAGATCCAAGTAAACCGACCAAAATTATCATAAAGCAATATAAAATCCTGGGCACATGGAAGAGAAAAAATATATGGGTAACTAACCTGGAGGATCAACACTAAACACACGCAAATGCCGTAAATCTGTCCTAATAGGATTGGCCAAATCTTCAGCAGAGACTGACCACGGCAATGGTGGTAAGCATGCCAATACTTGAGTGGAAAATGGTCTTGCATCTATATGATTCTCGATCAAGACCACCTGCAACATTCAGAAAACCTAATTAAAACAGTTTGTCCAATTATCTGATAGCGCGGACTGTGTTGTCAAATCCTACAGTCTTCAGCATCAAGAAAATAAAACAGAAAATTTTCACTCCAACCACAAATGCAAGTGAAATGATTATTACGAACCTCAGTTTCAGTGTCTCTATCACCTATCTCTCCTATACTTCGTACATAATGGCCAGAAGGATACCGTGACTGACAATCCCAAGAATCAACAGTCGCAATTATTCTTTTGTCAAGAAGATTCTCAAGCTGTCGAGTTTGTATCCGGATCTTAGGAATTCTGCGATCTTTTGAGACAAATAAGGCATGCACTAGGCTACCACTTCCACTAGGCAACGGCATTGGCTCCAATGATCCACAATAACTGCAAGCGATCACAGCATAAAACCAGATCTTTAACCCAAAATCCCAATAAAAATGCTCCTTTTGCCACAATTTTGACAACATTCCTCAACCAAATCAGTCCAAAACTAAATTAGATAAAAGAAGGCTCAAGAGAAAAACAAATCCAGATGGCTACAAAACTTGGTCAAAGAAATTATATCATGATGCAGAAAGATTTCAATATTGCTCATCCTCAATAGCATCTAGATATACTTCCACCATTAAGTCTTCCAAGGCTTGTTCAATGAAGCTATAACAGAAGCCGTCTTGACATATGCATGTACAAATGGTCAAGAGGAACTCACGAATGCCAATTCCGCTTTATGATACCAACAATATGGCCAGATGGGCGAGCAGAAACGGGATTTGCTTCAGTTTCAGAACTTGATAAAGTATATGTAGTTCTGGGAGCATTATCTGCACTATTTGGAACTAGATGAACATCTTCTTCCTCATCCTCTAGAAGAGAAAAAAAAAAGCAACTTCTTTAGAAATTTAAAAACAAGATTCCAACATCATTACCATCTAACACAATCATGAACATGTAACATGTAAACACATTATCTTAAAGGCAAGACGACTTGTAACTTATCCACTTTGACAACCTAATCACCTGAAAAATTAGCATGTGCAAAGATACACGATGAATCAGATGCCTATACCTTCTAGGTATAAGAAAAGATGTAAAGTCATATACCTTCATCTACTAAGGATAAAGATCTATCTCCATGCCACTGATCTTGGGGAAGAAGTTCCACTGCCACTATATCACCGTCGAAAGCCCTATTCATGTTTCCACGCCCATATATTACTATTTCATCACCAATGCTCTCACTTCCTACATATGCTTCAAGTGGATTGTAACGGTTAACGCGAAGTTTTCCTTGATGGTATATTCCCCTAGTCAAGCCAGCGGTGATCTCTGACATGGGCTTATGCTGACCAAACCAAAAGAAAGAGTATTCTATTAATCATACGATACTTGTCGTGTGACACAAGCATAATTTGTACATGCAAACCTACATGAATACCTCTTGATAAACAACTTTTCTCTTTGAAGGCCTTAAATCTTCAACATCCTCCATGACCACGTCTGATGTAGGCTGCACAAGTAGGTCAAGCAAAGCTGGTTGACCAAGTGATTTCACGTATGATTCAACTGAAAGAAGATCAAAATTCAGAAATGAGCTTTGTAGAACAAGCTCTCGAACATTTTGTCATTTTTATGATTATGCAGATGAAGTTAATTATCCCTGCAGAATGTGCTCATAGTACAAAAAAGAAACTGTACGTACTTGTCTCGGCAGATACTCCCTCCTCAGAAGCCTTCCTCATATTTTCCCTGTCGTTAGTTATGAGCAAAATCCTAGCTGCATCCCCAAGATGAGTCTGGTACCATTTGGCAGCCACTCGAATTGCTGGATCCAATATCCAATATGCAAAGTTGGAAATTATTCACAAGTACAGAATGCGTTGTATCAAAGAGCATAGGAAATTGGTGAACGTGCAAAGGGAAAAACCTCTATCATTCCTATCATTTGGACTTTCTCCAGTCATGCTCTGGACATATGTATCCCTGCAAGTTAGCCTCCATGTAAGACATCTATATACAACTGAAACCCAGAACAGAAGAAACCTTAAATGATAAATTAACAACAAGCCACAATCACATAGAAAAGGTAAATTTGAAAAAAAAGAAAGAAAGATGTCGGAAGAAGAGAAATTTGACCTGTGGAATTCATTAGAGAAAACGAAGAATTTCCTAGCAGGGTTACTGCATAAGGCTCTAATTCTATTGTAAGCAGAGGTATTCTTGTTCTTAACCTCTTGTAGTACAATAGACAACACAACCACCTCATCAATAGCAGGATTCTCAAGCAAATCAATCTGAAACCAACGCGTGATTCCATTCCCATGTAGCGTAAGCCAAAAAAGAAACAAACGTTCGATTGAGAGACGAGAAGAGAGCAAAGAGGAATGAGAAAGAAAGAGAATTTTGCAAGAAAAAACCTGATTGAGAACCACATTAGTGTCAAGGATGAGGATGGGGGACGTGGAAGCAGTAAGGCGAGAAGCTGCTGTATCACATACTTTGCAAAACGAAGCTCCGCAGTATATGTCATCTCTAAGATAAACTTCTCTCACAAGCTACACGGTACAAAAAAAACACCAATCAGGAGCAAGGAGTTTTATCAGAGAAACGAAGAGACGGAGACAGGAAAAAAATGGAACCTTCTGAACTTTGCCACCTCTAGTCTTTTTATTGAAAGTCTTACTCTGCAACATATCTAATGGCGCTTACAATCACCTCACTAAACAACACAACTACAGGCTCTTGACGGCAATTAGTTTTTAGCCGTAATTCTCTGCAACTGAGGTTGGTTTGAACAGAAAACAAGCTATCAGTGGCTCAAGCAAAAACCCAACTTCGCCGCTCCTGACCAAATAAAAGAAAGGCCTAGCTTGAGGTCACGTGCTTCTAAGTTATACACTTGGGCTGTTAATTATCTATAATATAATTAATTATAATATAATAAATTAATTAGTTAATTAGAATATAATTAATTAATTATAATAAAATTAATTATAATATTTTAATTAATCAACATATTGTAATTAATTAATTACAATATAATTAATTAAATTTTAATTAATTAATTAATTAAAATATAATAAATTTTTATTTCTTAATATTTTTTACAAAATAACTACTGTTAAAGTAATGATAATCATTTCTTCCTCTTAATCAACTATCGTAATTATAATGATAATATCCATTCTCATTCTTTACTATATTTATTCTCATGCTTATTATCATTCCCTCGTACGAACCAACCGCCCTCTAAAATTTCAAGGCCTAATTTATCGAGTGAGATGTATGCCTCCCTTTCTACCAATTGATTTAACATGCACGTGCTTTAACAAATTTAAGAATAAAGAGCATTCAACGCCATAAAATTTGTCAAAATGATCGTGAAATCGGCTGATACAGCTAATTTCTAATTTGAAACAAAATTTATGCAACTTGCATCTTTAACTCATATATGTGTTTTGTTTCATAAAATTCCATTTTCTTTAAAAACGTCCCCACTTAATCCCATTTTGGTCAAGTATCAATATAACACATCTATAAAATTCTTTACGGAACGTTTGGTTCAATAGATAGAGAATGAAATCGTGAATTTTTTATAAATAGAATAGATGAGTAATAGAAGAAAATATGTATTATTTAATTTAGTTTATTCCTAAGAATTTTCAATGATAATGTAATGTCAATATTTAATTTGAAAACATAAATTTGGAATGACAAAAAAATAATTAACAAAAAGATCAAAATATTTATTAGCCTCCACTAATTACATTATTTTTATTTTTATATTTTTATAATTATTATTTATTTTTTTACTTTTTTACTTTTTTATTATTATTATTATAGCAACTAAGTAATTATGTGGATTCCTTAAAGAATTCATATTTATTCCTTAATATGAATTCTTGTTGTAAAACTTATCGAGTTATGTAACTTTATTATTCTTTCTATTTAAAAATATGTAATTATTCTTTATTATATGATAAAATTATAACGTTTTAAGTATTTTAAATTATCCTTAATTTTATATTTGTGTAACAATTAAATGACTTTTTATATCAATTGTAGTTATTTTTTATATGTGAAATATGTGAAAATTAATATTAATATAAATAAATAGATTATTATTTCAAAATTCTATTATTATAACTTATTTCAAATTTCTATTATTATAACTTTTGAAGACATAGTTAATATAAAATTATAAATTATATGGCACAAATTTTAAAAAAAGATCATCAACTATTTTATACTTTTAAAAATTATCCAAAATGATACTTGATATTGACTGATACGAGTACAATACTGTACCAAAACTAAATCCAATACCTATAACAAACATTACTTCACGTCCGATGGAAGCTGCTTTTACCTTACAATGTACTTGAATTTTTTATCATATTGATATAAATGGTTTACAAATCAGAATGGGGGATTTTGCAAGTGAATTTTTAATTAAAGTAACCTAACAATCCAACTTAGGTTCCGTCCCAAGACAAAGGAACGGTTAATTCAAAAAAAAGATTACATAAATCCCAAAGTTCTCTAATTCAGAAAAGAAAAGAAAAAGACAATAAAAATGCCTTCATACAACTTTAGAAATTTGAAAAAAAAGGTGAGAAAAAATTGTAGCAGCCAAAACAAACCTGGCTTAAAGGCCACATGGAAAATTAATAATGCAATATCACACATTATACATTGGAAAAGGTAGAACCAGGTTGCAAGACCTATCGGAACTCATAAGGGTATACAAAAGAAACCATGTAGTATTGATATCCATACCCTGACTAAAACACTCTCCAGCTATGAGAATTCTTTTTTGGAGTTTCTGATGATGAATTGAACGGTCCAGTTGAGCCAAAAGGGTCGCCTCATCAAAGGATGACTTGAACGGTTCCTAGCATTGTTGATCCGATAGTATTATACTGCGACAATGATGGTGCTATTGCACAAGCAAAGGAACTGAGTTCTCATCAGCGATCCAAGCATATACTCAGAAAGTTTCACTTAATCTGAGAGATAGTGGAACGGAAAGACATCCTGATAGAGCGAGTTGCCCTAAAGAGAATCTTGCAAATCCTCTCACTAAGCCTTTATCTCAAAAAAAAGACATGATAGACATATGGATGGCTATGATATTCGATATATTGGTGATTGCCTTTAGTGCAAATAGGAGATTGTTGGTTTATGCCCTTGCAGCTAATTTATTTTTTATTGTAAATTTATTTGTATGACATTATTATTATTCAATAAAAGGCATTCTTTATCTTTATGTATTTTTTAATTATTTAATTATTAATCATAAAGATAAAATCCATGGAATAATTGTTTTGCAATTAGAAATTATAATGCGATTATAATTATGAGATTCGAATTGCATTTTTTTATTATTCCTAAAATCGTCCTAGTCGTAGTTTCATCAAGATGGTGTATTGATGAAATGGTTAGATTAGCACATGTTTGTTTCTTTCTTATAAAGAAAGTAATTGATCTTATAAATTAAAGTTTGGAGACACTTAAACAAACATGTGGGTACTTATTAGAGAATAAGTTCACTAAGCTGACCCGATTATGAAATCTCAAAGCACCATATAACATTCATAATATACCATATTAAACTCCAAAATTTTCTAATTCATAAATTCTAATTTATTTTCATACTTGATAATTTAATAAAATAAATAGAATAAAAAATAAAAATATAAGAATCCTAAAAACGGAATCCAACACTGTCTCACACCGTACCATGCACCAGTCACTCACCATCTCACTTCACTCTCATCTCACTTCTTCTTCTTTACTCACCAGTCACCAACTGCTGCCGCAGCTCTCTATCTCTCACACCAACTGTGTTTCTCCTTCGGTCATCCTTCCAGATCCACCACATCCGCACGTCCACACCACCACCATATCGTCACTGCTGCTCGTCACCTTGCCTAAATCCACACGGCCACCGCTACACACCACGTCTTCACTCACTGCACGTCCATCCGCACCACCACCACAGGTTCACTCACTTCATTCACCGGCCACCACACGTCACACCACCACCACGTCTAATACCCGAAGGCCGAAGATAGTGAATTATTTTTGGGTGTGTTTTATGAGTTTTCGGTAATTTTTTTCCATCTTAAACTTAATTGTATTTTTTATTGTGATGGATTGGATGTTGGATTTGTGAATTGGTTGGGAATTGGTTTTGTGATTTGGGTTGAATTGAATGAGATTTCGCGTGTATCTGGGTTGGAATTGGAGTTGAATGGTTACGATGGTGTTGTGAATTTGTGATGTTCTAAATTGAATATTGGAGTTGAAATGTTGAAATGGTTACAATGGTGTTGTGATTTCTGAATTGAATATTGGATTCATTACGATTTTGTTTTGTGATTTGTGTGGTTGGATTAAAAATTGGAGATGAATTATTATTTCATTGATTTATTTCTGTTTTGGTTATAAAATAAAGATTGGTTTAAGTTTATCTGATTAAGAGACATTTATGATAAGTTTTTGGATGAATGAAATACATGCCCTCATATGTATATGTGATGAATTGAATTGATTTAATCATTCAATTAAAAGTTTGTAAGAAGAAACTTCAAATTTGAAACAACTTAAATTTAAATTTTAAACCGACAATATTAAAAATGTAAACTTGCAAAGACTTAAATCATTAATTGAAAAATTCATAATATTTGTGAATGGTATTTTATTTTTAGTATTTAAGTATTGACTATTGACTTTAGATAAATAATTAGTTGAGTATATAATTATGCAATTGTAAATTAATAATAATTCAGTTGTAGTTAATGATAGTATTTGCCTATTTGGGTAAATAATTAATTGAGTATAAAATATGTTGAAGTTGAATTATTTGGTAATATATATGTGTGGGGTATCATAAATATTTATAATAGATAATGTGTGAAAGTAGTGATGTAATAAATGTATCTAGAAAAGAACTACTTTTTTTCAAATTGTGAACATGTTGTATGTTCCAATAATTTATACTTAGACTTATTAATGCTAATTAAAAATTGTAAAAGCAACTTATATATTTAAGAACGAAATATAGAATGATGTATATAATATTATGGTTTGCTAGAAATGAAAAGAAGATTCAAAGCTTTAAATAAGAAAAAAACATTTTCAAAGAAATTATATCCTTCAACTTGATCCTTATGTTATGAATATATCCTTCAACTTGATCATTATGTTATGAATAGATGTGTATGAAATGAAAAATTGTACAAGAAATGGAGATTATTTTATGAATGTTTTGTGATTGTTAGAAATGAAAATTTTTATATGAATGTTTTGTGATTATTGAAAATGGGAATTGTTGGAAATTATTTTATGAATGTTTTTTGATTATTGGAAATGAGAATTGTTGGAAATGAGAATTGTTTTATAAATGTTTTTTGATTGTTTGAAATGGGAATTGTTGGGAATTGTTGAAAATAGAAATTTTTTTATGAATGTTTTGTGAATGTTGGAAATGGGAATTGTTGGAAATGGAAATTGTTTTATGAATGTTTTATGATTATTGGAAATAGAAATTGTTTTGTAATTGTTAGAAATTGAAATTGTTTTATGAATGTTTTGTGATTGTTGGAAATAAGAATTCTTAGAAATTGAAATTTTTTTGTGATTGTTGGAAATGGAAAATGTTGGAAATTGAAATTATTTTATGAATGTTTTGTGATTGTTGGAAATGAGAATTATTGGAAATTGTTGGAAATTGTTGGAAATGGAAATTGTTTACGTATGTTTTGTGATTGTTGGAAATGAAAAGTGTTTATGTATGTTTCGTGTAATTAACTAATTATATTTATTGAATAATTGAATTGCTAGTTTTTGACTTATAGTGAATTTTGTTCCATGAACTTGAATTGTGTGTAATGTAATCATACAAATGAGTTATATTATATAAGATGGATATGCATATTGTGTCATGGAATTATGTGCTTTGTATTTTGATATATGCATTCATTTATGTTTACAGATAAATATAAGGAAGTTCAAGTACTTCTAATCAACCTCCTTCAGGAAGGTACAATGATCCGGCTTGAGCTCATGCTGCATTGGTTCCTAGTATGAGGAACCATACTATTTGCTTATTTTGTAACAAGCATTTGAAAGGTGGAGGAATCACCCGATTAAAAAAACACTTAGCTGGGGTTAAAGGAGAGGTGGAACCCTGTAAAAAAGTAAGTCATGATGTGAAGTGGCAGATGAAAACATTACTTGATGAATATCAACATGAGAGAGATAGAAGGGAAAGGTTGAATTTTGAAATTGATAGTGGAAGTTCATTTTCTAGTTTCCGTGGTGATTATGGAAAATGTTGAAGGTGGTAGTAGTAGTGGTATTGGCAGTGTTCCATCTCAGGCCCAAGAAGAAGTACCTGAACCTGATGTGAGGAAGAGAAGAAGGCAGGTGAGTAGTTTCTTTGCACCACGAACAACTCCTAGAGCCCAACCTTCAATTCATAGTGCAATGCAATCAAGAGATGCGGCTCACAATGTCGATATGGTAGCAGCTAGATGGTGGTATGATATAGGTTCGTCATTTGCTTCTCAATCTTATTATTATCAACCTATGATAGATGCAATAGCCTCTTATAGATCGGGATACAAAGGTCCTTCGATTGATGACTTAAGAGATAAACTTTTGAGTTGCTATGTTTATGAAATTAGAAGTTATTTCGCTCAAAGAAGAGTGAATTGGGGTACTTGTGGATGGTCAATCATGTGTGATGGTTGGACAAATATGAGACAAGAGCCTATTATTAATTTTTTAGTATATTTTACAAATGGTTTTATGTTTTTAAAATCTATTGATGCATCTGGCCTTATTAGAAGTATTAAGACTTTATTTGGGATATTTGATGAAAATCTATTAATGCATCTGGCCTTATTAGAAATACTGAGACTTTGTTTGGGATATTTGACAAAGTTGTGAATGAAGTAGGGTCAGAAAATATTGTTCAGTTTATTATTGACAATGTTTCTGCTTATAAAGCGGTAGGAAAAAGGTTGTAGAATATGCATAATTCTTTTTTTGGACTCCTTGTATTGCATATTACATTGACCTAATGTTGGAGAATGTACGAGATCCTAGGTATTTTTTGTTATTGATGAGACTATGCAGAAAGCTAAAAATGTGATAAAGTTAATTTATAATCATGCATGGGTGTTGAATTTGATGAGAAAGGAATTTACCAATGGTAGGAATTTGTGTCGTCCTGCTGT
>JAOTAY010000189.1:22351204-22362965 GCA_025629805.1 Erythroxylum baracoense
TCTGAAATTTTTGTTCTTGATTGATTTATTTTATTGTCTATGCTTATTTTACGATCCCACCACGCATTTTTCCCGGGATCAACACTTATTGAATTTTTTTATGATTTACCTCTAATTTTCGTTCGGAGGTAAGTTAAATGAGTTTATTTGTTTTAAGTTTGACCTAGTGGAGAATTCCTCCCTCGTGGGACACGCGTCTAGATGTCACGTAGGACGTCGAGCCCGTGACCCGCCCGGGGAGGGGTTCCAGCAGCATCCTTGCTCAATTTTTTCTCAATCACCTTCTCTTATAATTTCATAATGCAACTACATAGTTTGATGCTTGTATAGTTATTATAGCTTTGAATGTCCCTTTGTTCTTGTATAGAGGAATTAACATACTAAGTCTTCACTCATCTGACATTCTGATAGACACAAATATCATATTAAAAAGCTTGGCTAGCCAAGTAAAACTATCTTTACCTAGGCTCTTCGACACCGTTATGGGTATCTCATCAAGCCCTACTGCCTCCCACACTTCATCTCCCTCAAAACTTTTTTAATTTTTTCCTTGTAATCTGTCAACTACAATTAAAGTTATGATACCTCTTGGACGTGCTAAGATCACCTAAAAAGATGTTGTCTTCTGTGCCTTTGTTAAAAAGATCTATAGAAGTATTGTTTTCATCTTCTCTTGATATCATTTCAACCACGAGAACCTGCCTTGATTGATCTTTTATACAACAAACTTGATCTAACTCTTTCACTTTTTGTTTTCTAGCTCTCACCTACTTAAAAATATCATTTTCTTCATCTTTAGTTTCCAATTATTAGTATAATTTCTCATAAGCTCTACTTTTGGCTTTTGAGATTATCTTTTTCACCTCTTTCTTTTTTAGTTTGTAACTTTTTCTATTAATTACTCTCTCTACCTTTGTGATGCTATTCAATAGAGTTTTATAAACACCCTTCTTGATCTTCAAGTTTTCTTGTACATTTTCATTCCACCACTAAGTCTCCATCTTACTATCCCTAGGCCCTTTAGAAACATGTAAGATCTCTTTAGCTATATTTCTTAAAAGAGTTGCTACTCTCTCACACATCTTGTTATCATCTTCTTCTAATTTTCAATCTTCTTTATGTATTATTTTATCCTTAAGTTGTTCCACTGTATCCCCTTTTAAATTCCACCATCTGACGCTAGTACACCTCTTAGGACTTCTCTTCTTCCTCTAACTCTTAATTATAATATCTACAACCAATAATATATATTGAGTTGATAAGAAAGCGTGACGTACCACCTTACTATCCTTGCAATTAGGTTGATTATGAGGAAGTAGTCAATTTGAGATTTCATGGTTCTGCTCTTAAAAGTCATCAAATGCTCCTTTTTTCTTGAAAAAAGGAGTTGGCTACTGCCAACTCAAATGCTACTTTGAGATCCAACAAAATAGTCCCTTATTTCCTATCACTATACCTGAAACCCTCTTTATTAGGGCTTCTTATTTCTCATCAAGCACACTCTTTAATGTTGTTTTTGTCCCTTTTACACATGAATATCTTTTACACAACTTGTTCCTTTCTTTCAATAACCAAGATGTCCTCTTATTTTTTGGCTGGCTTTGTGTTCTATTATGTTTGTAGCCAACTAAACACTTTTTTTGCCTAGCTAAAACATCTCCAAAGATAATCTAGTAACTTCAGGACGGACTTGACCATTGTAAAAAAGATGAGAAGAGAAAAACTTTGAATGAAATTAATTAATGTTTTGTTGTTTGTCACAATATACAAGCCACCAAAAATTTTCTTCTAAATAAGCAATGCAGTGTTAAGAATTAATAAAGCAAGCAAAACATACGAAGTCTTGCAGTCGATCCATAGTTATATTACTTATTTTCATTCCAAACTTAAGAAAGACTGGTATCATGTAATTGTAACTATGGTGATAATGAGACTCTTTTTAAAGATAAGGATTTTGTACTAAGTAAGAATTGAATTCAATGCAATTTGAGCAAATATTCGAATAAATGAAGTTCTAGGATTTATTTATTCTCTTATTTTAATCTAACTTATATTTGATTCGCATGTTAAATTATATATATGCACTATAAATATAAAATTTTTAACTAAAAGTATTTTTATTTCAAATTTCACTTTTGATAAGTTAATTCTTGTTGTAATACTTATGGAGTTATGTAACTTTATTATTCTTCTATTTGATGATATGTAATTATTCTTTATTATATGATAAAATTATAATATTTTAAGTATTTTAAATTATCTTTAATTTTATATTTGTATGACAATTAAACGACTTTTATATTAATTATAGTTATTGTTTATATGTGAAATATGTGAAAATTAATATTAATAAAAATAAATAGATTATTATTTCAAATTTCTATTATTATAACTTTTGAAGACATAATTAATATAAAATTATAAATTATATGGCACAATATATGAGAAAACTAGATTGCAATTTTTTTTTAAAAAACAAACTATTTTATAATTTTAAAAATTATCCAAAATAATACTTGATATTAACTGATACAAATATAATACCGTAATAAAACTAAATCCAATACCTATAACAAACATTACTTCACGTCCGATGGAAGTTGCTCTTGCCTTACAATGTAATTGAATTTTTTATCATATTGATATAAATGGTTGACAAATCAGAATGGGGGATTTTGTAAGTGAATTTTAGAATTAAAGTAACCTAACAATCCAACTTAGGTTCCGTCACAAGACAAAGGAACGGTTAATTAAAAAAAAAAAGATTACATAAATCCCAAAGTTCTCTGATTCAGAAAAGAAAAGAAAAAGACAACAAAAATGCCTTCATACAACTTTAACAAATTGAAAAAAAAGAAGGTGAGAAAAATTTGTAGCAGCCAAAACAAACCAGGCTTAAAGGCCACATGGAAAACTAAAAATGCAATATCACACACTATGTACTGGAAAAGGCAGAACCAGGTTGCAAGACCTATGGGAACTCACAAGGGTGTACAAAAGAAACCATGTAGTATTAATATCCATACCCTGACTAAAACGCTCTCCAGATAGGAGAATTCTTCTTTGAAGTTTCAGCCTCCGACGATGACTTGAACGGTCCAGTTGAGCCAAAAGGGTCACTCTCATCAAAGGATAAGAACCCATGGCTACCATCAGTTTTTTTAGTCCCCCGAAAAGAATCGGATCTTGCCATAGAATTGCCAAACCGGGAGGATTCACTCTCATGATTATTAAATGAATTAAACCTAGAGAACCCTTGGCTATGATCAGAATCCTGAGATTCACCAAATGAATCAAAGCTTTGCGGAAACCCTTGACCAGGATATGAGTCTCCAAATGGATCAAATCTTGGGTACCCATGGTTCTGATCAAAGTCCCTGTATGAATCAAGCCTTGAGAGACCTTGAATTTGCTCTGAATCTCTGGATTCTCTAGACGAATCAAATCTTGATGGAAAGTTATAAGTTTGGTCAGATTCTCCAGTACTACGGATAGAATCAAACCTTGAACGGTAAGAGTTTGAAGATTGAAATAACCCACCATCATGCATGTTAAACGAATCAAACCTAGAGAAACTATCAAAGGAGCGGTCCTCTGACCCTTCACCAAAATTATATGCAGGGGTGCTGGGAACAGAATCTGCAAATATCGATGTGCTCTGGCCCTGATTATAGGCAGGGGCGCTTGGAACAGAATCAAGCACATATGAACTAGTCCCTTCGTTATAGGCAGGGGTACTTGTAACATAACCAAACTTTCCCTGGTTATAAACAGAGGTGCTTGGAACAGAATCAAAGACAGATGAGCTCTGCCCCTGGTTTAATGCAGGGGTACGTGGCATAGAATCAAACACATACGAGCTTTTCTCCTGGTCATAGGCAGGTGTACTCGGGACGGAATCTGCAAAGATAAAGGGGCTCTTCCCCTGTGAGAGCCCTGTTTTTATTGGGTTTAGACCAAACTCACTAATACCAAATAAAGACCTCTCCTCAATGTCATGATCCTTGCCCTGCCAAAAACAGGAAAAAGAAGGATAAATCAACATTTCCTATAGAACAAATAGGGGTGAAAAGGAAGAAGAAATAATTATAGGCATATGAAAGGGCTGCCGTGTCAATCAAATCACTACATCCTCAAGAATGAGAACTTAAAAGTTCCAATTTTTTGCCAGTTATAAGAAGTCCAAAATAATCACCAAAGAAAGTTCATTCTCAGAATTTCTGCATAAGTTATGGTCACGTGTAACTCTACACATTTGTTTAAACATGTGGATATGTACAAGTTTTAGACAAGCTTAAAACAATGTGCATAATTCTGGAATGCACTACAAATGACTCCCAGTTGCCAACATCAAACCTTAGAAAGTTCACTAACCTTGCCACTACCAAAGCCCCAAACAGATTCTTTATCATAATGGGAGTCAAATGCACCCCAAGGAGAGTCATCAACACTTCTGTCACGAACAGACTCAGCACCCCCTCCCTCACTGCACAAAGTGTATGAACAAACTTCAGTTTTCCATTTAAAGCTCCGAATAAAAAAAGTTAGAGAAAGGAAAAGCCAGACTTATCTCTGCAACCAAGAGATGCAGAGACAATCCATTGTACCAGTGCACACGCAAATCAAAGTAATGCAACAGATATAGAAAAATCATAAACTAAACCGCACCTTCCGGAATATTTAGAATGAGGTGAATTTTCTGCACCAGCACTCTCTCTAAATGCAGAATTTTGGATTTCTTGACTTTTTATTGCACTTCTCCTGCCAAGATTTTGAGGACTTCCTACCATATCATTTTGATTTTGATTATGTGTTGATTCTTTCTCAGAATTTAGTTCGCCTGAGCTTGGAACCTCCTCTGACTTCAAGTCTGCATTTAAGGGTGACTCCTTGGCATCACCTTTAGTGGAAGTTGTTTCCTTCCCAACTGAAGATGATTTTTGTTTTGGGGAGGCTACAACATTTTGGACATCCAAAGTAAGCTCCTTAACAAATGTGTACCCTGAACATGGTCAAAAAACAGTTTTCCCATTGAAGAAGTTCAGAGCCAAAACTAAAGAAGAAATGGTCTACACTCCAAGTGAAAAGCATATAGATTCTTCAATAAAGTAAAATTTATGGCTGGATAGATTTAACTAGGTTCCTATATCAAAAAAGAAATAAAACCATCATGCAATAGGAAACTGTTCAGCATACCTTCATCTTCAAACTTATCCCAGTATTCATCCCAATCAGCAGCTCCTTCTTGTATTCCAGGTTGCCAGCCTCAAAAAAGATAATAATAAAAGAAACTCAGCAGAAAAAAAAAAAAAGATGACTATTTAAACTATTTTTAATCAAAAAGAAGAAAAATATATTGGCCAAGCAATTTAGCATCAAAACAGAATACACGGACTGCACGCAAATTGTAAAACATGTGCAAAAGAAAGACCCAAAAAGCATGCACTTTATCCCCCAATTTAAATATCTTGAATCGCTACAAGATCGTAGGGCACATTAATGCAAGTAGTGCCATGAATGTAAGGTGATTCCACATCAGCTATGTCTAGTAACAAACAAGTTCTAACTAATGCAGTTAAATAGACAATAATATCAACAAAAGCTTTTTTTAAAAAGATAGTTGCAGTTTTCAGTTATCAACTGAAAATTAATGCAGTTTATCAATCCTTAAAACATTGGTGTTTCATCCTGTAGCATAACAGTATCTGAAGGAAATCACAAAAGAAGACTACTATTGGAAAGACAAACCCAAAATCCAAGAATCAGTCAGAGAAAATAAGTTAATAGGTCATGATCAAAATTCATCTCTCACACAACAAATCATCTTTAAAGCCTGTAGCATTCAAATAGACAAATTAAATGATAAATTCAGCAGAAAAATATATTAGAATACTGAATCACAGCAATATTGATCAAAATTAATCAGTCAGAGAAAATAGGTCACGATCAAAATTCATCTCACACAACAAATCATGTTTAAAGCCTGTAGCATTCAAATAGAAAAATTAAATAATAAATGCAGCTGAAAAATATATCAGAATACTGAATCACAGAAATATTGTTCAAAAGGGAGCTTTCTTGTATAATTGCCAACAGTACAAGCATACCAATAATCTACAGGAGCTAAAAATGGGATGCGTCACGAAGATACCAAAGGGAAGCTCAAACATTGAGGTCGGCTTAGCACGCAAGCCATATTGCTTGCAACGTTCATTCACACTTTTCACTAGTTCTTCCAGGCTCAACTGGATATGCTCTCCTCGTTCCTGAAAAAAAAGTGGACCAGGACTTAAAGTTGGTTTCTAGACAATCACAGACACTGAACTACAACCATGAATCACCTTAAGGACATCAGCAGCAGTGCTTCCTTCTTCCATTTTAACAATTGCCTTGTATAGTTCCATTTTTCTCTCCTGAATGTAATAAGATATTATTGGTTCAACAAGTACCGGAGGTACAACTCGCCAAAAGTGATCCACTACATCCAAACAAGTGAGCAAGAAGAGAAGAAAAAGCATATACTTGAATATCACGAAATGTTGCTTCCTCGATGGTTAATCTAGATGCAACATCTCCAGACTGCATGTATTTCTCTCTATATTTCCTCTCCAAAGCATCAACCTGATCAGAACTTTAGTTGATTAGTTCAAGTAGAAATATGCAGCCATGCAAAACATATGTCAATCATCAGGTGGGTAAAAGATACCTCATGCCGGTCACCAGCAACCCATGCAGTGACTTCATTGAGTTGATTATCACACCGACTTTTATATAAAATCTGAAATTTGAAAACATTAACAATCAGATAATAAGCAATCATCAAGTAGACAGACTAAGAAAAAAAAATTAAACAATGACAAGCTTTTTCATTCAAATAATCAAAAAATTTTGGCCATGGGATACATTTTTGAGCATGCCATTCTATTATATTTAACATTATCAAAGCGAAATGTTGGTAAGTTGAAAAAAATTGAATGAATCAAATCATTCATTACTTGAGTTTTCACCATGTAGATCACAGTTGGAATTTCTTAAGTCAATTACACCTGCCTTTTTTATACCAACCTACTTATTACAAACTTTGACAACTCTTATCTGTGATCTTAACACAATCCATGATATCAACAAGGTACGAATTAAGCAATTTGATTATCATATTGGAGTCGATGACGCAAGGAAAGTTTCTATTAATCACACTTTCGTTCATCAAATGAGAATACAATCATGATAAAAGATTGCATCTGGAACTCGAAGCTTGCAGCCACATAGAGGCAAATATTTCAAGAGAAGAAAATTAAAACATATTGTGATTATCATAACCAAAAGAACTCCTTCAACTGAAATAAACAAAAGAAGTCAGGACCCACTTACAAGTTCCTGCATCTTGGTACGATAGAACTCAATCTTCTGTCTAGAATCCAATATTTGCCTCTCCAACTCTTCAACCTTCAATTATAGAAGGAACAAAATTTTCAAGCATCCCCACATATGCATACGTGTGCGTGTGAAAGAGAGAGAGAGAGGGTGTAGATATAAATATATACGTTTAAGAATAATATCAAGGTATTTCAAATCAAAATGGAGTATGACATCAATCATTTTACTGATGCAGCTCAAACTTTAAAAAGTAAAACCAACTACAAATGCTTCCTAGACATACATACAGAAACTTCTATTATACAAAATTGAGCAATTCCATGACAAGATAGCAGAAAGAACAAGTGCCTTCTTATCAGCTTGTGATGCCTCTTGGAACTTTGAATTTAGTGAGTCCTGCTCTTCTTGGCTTAGCTGATCCATTAGAAGCTTTTCCAGCGCAGGAACCTTGGGCTTTGGCTGAGGAGGTTGCTTTACATCAGCTTGAGCAACAGAAGGTGGCCTTGGTGGTCTTGGTGCAGCAGCAGACGGCGATCGAGGAACAGGCATAGTATGTCTCAAACCTAAGGATATTCATTAGCTTCTCACTTAAAAGTGAATCCACAGTGTAGATATAAAACTAATATTGTAAACATTATACCATACCAGGACCTGATGTCAAAGTTCCAGAACCATGTGATGCAGCAGGGTGACTTGTCATGGATAGCAGAGTTTCGTCTGACATCAGACTGCTTGGAAGTGTTGTAGGAAGAGGAAGACCTTCTCTATAACGTTCCATCAAATAGAGAGCAGTACAGAACTCCCTCAAAGAAAGCATGCCGTCATTATCCTGATCAGATAGGTCCCATACCTTTTTTAAGATCTCTGAATCACCAAGACTAATTAATTAGAAGATCAGTACTGTGTATCAATAAAGATGTATTCCTTAAAAGCAATCTTCAAACTCAAAGCTTTCGTAACTGTAAATAGTAAGGAAAAAGCTCCAATATGAATTCTCATAAAAATATCACCAATGCACGTAAACGCCAAGAAAGATTCTAATGATTATACTATGTTAATGAGATGCTGTGTTGTGGATGCATTCGTTGGCAAAGCATACAAAAGGAAAGGGAAGGATGCTGAGGTGGATAATGGTTGCTAAGGTGGATTACGACTACAGTTAGAAGATTCAAATTTAGGATTTGATTCAATAAAATTAGTTGTAATTTGATATTATTACAACCATATAAACTTCTTAGTTAGGATTGTCGTTATCTCTTGTTTTGAATTTTATCTAGTTAAGAATTCTCTGATGTAAAGAAACTCTTGCCTTTATAAAGGCTTTCATTACGCAATAAAGGGATAATCAAAATTCATTACTCAATTTGAGAATTAAGCTTCTCGAGAATAAGTTTCAGGTTTCTGCTCCCTTTATGAGCTGATCATTACACTCATCATAGGTCGGGGTAAGAAAAAGGAACAAGGCTGATCTTTGGGTCTTGATTTTTCATTGTCTCGTCCGGTGACTCGATCCTACGCTCGTGATCGTAACACACTCACAACCCAACAAGCTAACATACGTGTGAGAAAAGAAATTTTAATACAAAAGAAGCATTAAATAAGTGAACCTGTTCCTCGCCAAACAAATTCCAAAGATTCAGTCCTTTTGACATAGAAATCAACTCAAATGCATTCATATCTGTTGGTTGTTGTTCCTTCTCTATGGCATGGTGCTCCTGTTAAGTTGGAGAGAATGCATATCAAAAGAGATTCCCACCAAGTACAAGAAAATGTGTCTCCAAATACATTCACCTAAACTTCTTAAAATTTGTTGCAAACTCATTTTAAACTTACTTCAGAGTCCTTAAAAATAGTTTCAACGTCATCTAAGTTGGTGTTTTCTTCCTCCTCAAAGACAGGGGGCTTATAATCTTTTTTAAACCATTCGTCTTCCAAGATTTCTGGTATGGTGATATGCAGGAATAAAAGCCAATCAAAACTGTTAAAATAAATAAATGTGAAAATAACATGAGAGAAATTCTTGATTTGACCTATATACACAGATATAAAAACCGACAAGGGTTATATCTGTCTTATTAAACATGTGTAATATAGTGTACATAGGGGTCATAGAGGGAGGAATATCTTTCTTCACAAAATCACTCAAAATTGAAGATAAAAATTTAATTCTTTGATTTGATTCTAATAAATCACATAATATTTCTTGATATTATGAGAAAAACATCAACTACAAAATGCAAGATGCAAAATGCAAAATGCAAAATGCTTATAGTCAATAATGCTTTGGGGTGGTCAACGCTGGGTGGAAAAAGTTGTATACACTCAGGCTCAAGTCTAACCACATGCATTTTGTTGTAGCCAAATAAGTGGTACACACACGAGGCAAGCAGGTAAGGTAAGAACTTTAAGAGCTTCTTCTCGTAACAAGAAAACGTCATATTATGTGATGCCTTTATACATGTAAAAAGAACGTCTATTATGCTTAATTATTGCTTAAACAGCATAAGCTTTCAGTTTCTGTTTCTGTTGAAAAAATGTACTTTGATCAATTCGTGGAAGTCAATATCACCAACTCAACTAATTGCTACTTCTCAATGACCAAGAAATTGTTTGAAGAGAAAACATATATGAGAAGTAAAGGGCACATCTAGGCCTTGCAATCATATTAATCTACCTAAATGAGATGCAATTAAGAATTAAAGATCAACGAGTTAATTTGTTCTCTAGGCACTCCAATATCATCTACTTGAGAAACAATGTGACAGTCAAATTCTTCTTAAATCTCAAAACCTGGGTAGTCCAACTATCAAGCTGCATCCACATGCTTAGGCATAAAAACAAGGATATCAGTTGAAAGTGACTTTTAAAATCAAGTAATACGTAGTGTAGCATTGCATCAAATATATTTGGCTCATGATGCTGAAGCAATCAGCTACCAAATAGGTTCCAACGAGAGTATAGCAACTTACAATTTTGTCAAAAAGTTCTCCCCTAGTAACAAACTCCAAAATTATAAATATCTTTGCCTTGCTTCCCATCACCTAAAAATGATCAAAATAATTTGGTAGATCTCACACCAAGCAAAACAGTTCATAACTTGATTGGGTTTGGAGCACTTAAATATAATAGGTAAACATGAAATCCTATGGTAACATGAGTCCAATATGGTCATAAGAAGAAGGAACATTGGGATTGTTTTCTAATCGGGAATAAATAGCATTATTTGATCAACAATCTATACCAAAATTACGCCATCAATTTGTACCTCCTTTACATGCTCATAAACAAAATCTAACCCAAGATGGATGAATCAAGATTTTTTAAACTTAACTAATTATAAAAAATAAATTCAATTTTATAATTTAAATTTAAATTTAGGCTTAAATATACAGGCTCTAACCTGTTGAGATTCCAATCTAGATTTTTTGAATACTTTATATCACTTGATATATGTAAATAGTAAAAAAATTATAACCAATTTGAGTATTTAAAATAGCAGATGACTCTTCAGTTTCTTTAAATCTTTATCCTCGTTTAAACAAACATATTAAAGACCTTAACTTGTTTACATTAGAAAAATATCTATAGCGAAAGTAAGGGAGAGTTACAACTGGTTCCAATTGCCACTGCAAATTTGCAACAGAAAAAATGTAAAACAGAAGATAATATGCTTAGGCAAAATGCAAAATAAGAATCTGTATAAATTAAGACCCCTGCTCGAAAATGAAATCTGATAACTTATTATCTTCAATGGAATTGGTGAATAACTGGTCACGAAAAGCAACGCATAAATAGTATTTTAATCATTTAGGCCTAAAATATATTTTTGCCTACCTTATGCAAGCTATTGGGATCTTTTAGTCTTTTGGATTTCTTTATCTCAAAGAATTGAGTTGCTTGGTTTGATTTTGCTGAAAATATAAACAGTAGAAAAATAAAGAAGACAACGCTTTACTTAGTTCGATAGCTTTGAGCTATTTACATTAAGAATCAATCTCACTCTTTGGTGGTTCCACTAGCTTCAAGAAAGAAAGGTTACAAGAGATGAGTGTTTTGCAACACTTGCAGAGTTTCCCTAAAACTCTCCAGTACTCTTAGTAATTACTCTAGCACTCTTTAACTTTTTTCTTCTCACTTGAAAGTTGAAACAGATAGGTGATTTGAGTATGCGTAATGGTGTGGTTAAGTCTGGACGTGTTGATTTAATAAACATGTTCATGCATGCCTTTTAACTCACGTGTCTTTCATAAACCTTCCCTTTTGTTTTTTAATGAAGTGATGCGTTTTTGCTTATGCTATGTGTTTCCGCTCACGTGCTTTCCACATGATCCACTTATGCCTCATTGTTTTGCTCTTATGCTTTGCTTGTTACCACTTTTACGCA
>JAOTAY010000189.1:22369203-22402673 GCA_025629805.1 Erythroxylum baracoense
TGCCACTAATCCACTCTAGATGCTGCCATATGTCACCAATTAATCAGTCCATATGTCTCCTAATTATTAGTCCACTTATCACACAATAATTGATCCATTTGTCACTTAATTATTAGTCCATTTGTCACCAATTAACTATGTCAAATGTCACTCAATTTTAGGCTTAATCATCCAAATTTTTCATGTATCAATTTATCCTACCACTTGACATTTTTCCTAGTCCAAATGTACCTCAAATTCACCAAAAATTATGAAATAATGCTAATGGTCTCCAAATAAATTTTTAACGCAAATAACTCACAATTCACATTTTAATCATATTTATAAATCAATTATACCTGTAAAATGTAAATGAATGAATGTACAATCATATTCATGTGCAAAAATTTGCATGTCATATTTAACTAAAGCATGATGTGCATTTCCTAATTTCTCAGTACTTACTCATAAATCACAATTCTGGCCTTAACATGGGTAACGGGATGTTACAATATGTCTCCTATTAAAGATGGGAAAGGACTCGTAAAATCGATGCCCCATGCATGGAAGACTTCCACTTCTTGAATGTTGGTTTAAGGCATTTCATCTCTTTTGGAGATGTTACCTATTCTCTGGTATCGATCATATTGTGCTACGTAAGTCTGAGCATCCTTAAACAATAATGGCCAATAAAATTCACTCTCAGGTATCCGAGCCGCCATTTTGTTAGCTCCATAATGCCTAGCATATTGACCTTCATGACATTGCTTTAGGATATCTAAAATTTCCTCCTCTAGAACACATCATCGCATTAACCCATCTGTGCATGCTCTATATAGAATTGACACATCCCATATATATCGATTACAATTATGCAAGAACTTCTTCCTTTGTTGGTACGATAGATCTGACGGAAGTTTACCATTGGCAACATAATTTGTGATATCGACAAACCATGGTGTGGTTAGACTCTTAAGTAGCATCAAAGTTTCATCGGGGAAATTTTTATTAATATCGTCACTTGGCTTGCATTCTCCTCCTTCAAGTCTGGATAAGTAGTCTATGACCACATTTTCTACTCCCTTTTTATCTCTCACCTCTATATCAAATTCTTGTAAAAGTAACACCCATCGAATGAGCCTAGGTTTTGCATCTTTTTTGTTGAAATCGGTGAATACGATTACCTTTGAACCCAAAAGGAACTGTCGAAACTTATCACACGTACACTACTACGGGTAGTTCCTTTTCTATAGTGGTGTAATTCAGCTGAGGTCCTGCAAGAGTCTTACTAACATAGTAAATCGCATGCAACTTCTTATCTTTCCTTTGGCCCAATACACAACACATGGCTTGGTCACTTGCATCACACATAACTTCAAGCGGAAGTGTCCAGTTCTGTGGTGATAAAATTGGTGTTGATATTAATTCTTCCTTTAGTGTGTTGAATGCAGACATACACTTGTCATCAAATAAGAAAGGCACATCCTTAACTAAAAGGTTTGTCAAAGGTCTTGCAATTTGTGAAAATTCTTTGATGAATTGACGGTAAAATCCTGCATGATCTAAAAATCCTCGTGTACCTTTTACGTTACTTGGCGGTGGAAGTTTCTCTATCAGTTATGTTTTTGCACTGTCAACGTTGCCTATAACAATAATATTCTCTAGCAGAAATAGTACCATCTTCACAGTATTCTTAATCAACAACTAATAATTAAACAAATAAATTTGATAAGTAAAATGGTAATATAAGACAATACTGTAAAGATAAAAAAGGAAAAGAAAAACTTGCCTGTGTTTTCTATAGTGAACAATTCAAATGGATCAGTAAAAGAGTTGAAATTAACATTACATCCTTCATCTGAAACATTGCCTTTTCTCTCTTTGGGATCAAGTATTTATTTCATGATGGCATCCAAATTCACTGTGAGGAAATAAAAGAGGATATTGAAGGGCGTCATAACATGCATAGTAAGACTGGATTCTATAAATTGTCCCCGAGTGAGCATAAACTTGGATGTGAGGACATTTATCAATCTTTTCATCATTGATCTCAGTCCATATATTGTGATGCAGTAGGAAGATTATAAACACGCTAATCAAGGCCAGGATAACACCTTAAAACAATTACATGATTCTCAAGCCTTGGAATGTTCCCAAGACTTCTGAAGAACTTGACATAGTGATTATCTTGTAAAATTGCCATAATCAATTTTGATGTACCCTCATGAAATTTATCACAACCCTTAGTCCTTCTTTTCACCCTCATCAGTATCAAAGAAATAGAGTTGGATACCAAATACCTTATCAGTTGTTGAAACTAAACTATCAAGGAAATGATAAACTTGACCTTGAACAAGAAATGTGTAAACACTTTTCATATTTTTGTTAGTTCTTGATCATACCTAGCTCTATATGAAGTAAAAACCACATTATTATTGTATGTACGAATGTTCTTCTTGAAATGTTCAGATTCTTCATCACTACTAATAAATAATCATTTAAGAGCATATGGCATTTGAGGAGCAACAATGGAAATCTCTTCTGATGAATAACAAAATGACTAGAGCTCTAGATAAAATCTCTTTATATGACAATGTTCACATTTCGGAACAACACGAAGTTGTAAGGGCTCAACAAATAAATTCTGCAAGGATGCTAACTTTGACGAAGAATGATGACAATTTATCCCTTCAAAAATTCACCAAAAGTTTGATGACTTTGTGCAGTAACAATAAAAAAATGAAAAGAATACAGTTAAAAAGATTTATACCTTGATTCTCAACAGGTATCATTGAGCTAGTTGAATTAAAGAGGAAGATACAATTGGACAATCCAAATTATGACATGTGATATTAGATGCTTCAACTATTGATTTTGTGTGAAGAATTTCTTTTAGTTAGAAAGAGGAATGTGTTGCATCGACATGATCTACATTAAAATCGATAGATTGATTTTATGCTAGTTGATTACGAGATTGATCAAAAAAAAGTTTATTATCAGAAGGTACGTTATCAATGGTAGAATAGAAAGGTTGATGACCATCTGTTTAAGAAAAAGAAGGCAAAGTAGCGTTTCTCTTTTTTATAGCACGAGCTTCTCTATGTCTTCGTAGGAGTTCGTTTTTTCATTTTTTGGCATTTCAGCATACTTTTTACGTCTCTTGGCATTTATATCCATCTCTGAATGCAGAAAAGAGTGAACGAAGGTAAAGACAATTGACAATAATTAATAAAAATTTATTAATTATTTCTTGGACAATATCAGCCTTCTTTTTATATATATATAATATCATAGATTTAATAAACCATAAATTTAACAAAGAAGGTAAAAATTTAAAAAGGTCACCATAATAATATTACTAGAATATACTGTGAGGTAAATAAAGGATTAAAAGAAATAAATAGGTTATTTTATGTCAATGTGATGTAATTGAGTATATTAAAAAGGTAAAATTGTATATTTAAATAATTGGTTTAACAATTGATACAGGTAAATAAAGGAAGAAGGTAATGATTATATTATTGAAAAGCTGAAAAATGCGACGGATAAATGGAATTTTATATAATAAAATTTTTAGCAAAATAAACATAACTGAATAGGGGAAAGATGAACAAGAATAAAACCTTAAACAAAAAACGATTTTAGAAAGACATATTTAAAAGGCTAAATATGGTGACTGGAAAATCTGTGGGCTGATGGTTGTGTAAGTCACAACCGTGTAATATTAGAAATTCACACATTTTATTATGCATAATATACAAGATAATAACAATAAAGACTGATGCTGTAAAATGCAAAACACGTAATTACTGTTGCCAAATCTATTAAAAAGTCCATTTAAGTTACGATTGAGATTTTCTAGAAGAGTTCATGAAAAAAATAGAAAACAACTTCAATATATATTCTACCTAACATAATAACAATTAATGAAATATTAACAAGATATAATGCTACACATTTAATCTCTGTTGTCAACTCTATTTCTATTGTTTGCTATATTAAGAAGTTCAAGTAAGTCAAGGTTAAGTCATAACCGTGGATAGAAAATAGCTCTATTATATATTTTCCCTAACAACATCTTATAAAGGAAATGAAGAACTTATAGATGGAGGATAAACAAAGGGCCAACTCTTATTTACTGAAATGAAGAAGATGTGATGCGTTCAATCTATGGCTTTTTATAGTTTTAAGTTGGAGGAACATGTTTATAAATGTACTGAGAATGAAACATTTGCATGGTTAGAGAAAAAAGATTGACAAAGATAAAATGTGAGGCACGTAATTACTGTTCTCACTTTATTGAAATGTTCTAAATGACAACTAGGAATTTCGTGCAACAGATGATGAAAAAGATAAAAATAGCTCCATTATATATTTTACACAACATGATAACAAAGGATTAAGAGGATATAATACGACACATGTAATATTTGTTGTCAACTCTATTAAGAAGTTAATGAAAGTAAAACGATATAGGAGGTGAAATACTTCTAAATTGTTGGATGTCACGAATGTGACATGTTAATTCACACCCATGAGACCTTCGAAGATGTCAAGCAACTCTATTATATATTTTGCACAATATAATAACAAAGAATGAAGAATTAACATAAAATAATGTGATACATGTAATTCATCTTTTTTAACTCTATTAAGCGCATATAATCACTAAATTGATAAAAAATTTAATAAACTAAAGAACATATGATGAAGAGTAACGAAGAACCTACAGATGGTGGATAAACAAAGGGCGAGTTCTTGTTTACTAAAATAGAGAAGAAGTGATGCCTTGAATATATGGCTTTTTATAGTTTGGAGCTGAAGGAATGTGTTCATAAATATACTGAGAAGGAAACATTTGTATGGTTAGGGAAGAAAAGATACAGACGTGATTTGATTAGAAAACAAATAGTGATCTTGTCACATCCTTTAATTAAACCTAATCTTTGGTTAGGAGCTACAATATTATTTATAATAAGATTAGAAAGCTATCAATAGACTAAATTGATAGCGTAAACTCATACTGTCATTAAACAATTTTATTTTTCAACTACCAAGTAAAGATTAACCATTAAAAAATTTCTGACTTGTTTCAATCTAGATTGTTTGTTTTTATATCCATGTTGATTTTATATCCGTCAAAGTGTCACATATAATAAATAATGAGTTAAAATGCGCAAGGCTCTAAAATGACAATAATAAATTTTGGAATCGATTCTCAATCACATATGGTGTAATGTAATAAATTTAGGAATTGATTGCCGCTTATCACGGTTGTGACTTAAAAAGTCACAATCGTGAACTGTGGGTTTATGGGAATTGAGAATTATGACTTACTTCAATAATTTTTTACAATATACTATAATAAATCGTAAATCATACATTATAAATAAATCATAATTATATATTATTTTTAGGAACAACGGATTTTTAACATATATTAAAACACCCAAATAATTTGTCTACATGAATAATTCTCCATAATATATTGATAATAAATCATTAATTATACATTATAAATAAATAAAAATTATATACTTATATCAAGAACTATGTCACAATGGTCAATGATGACCTATATGAGTAATTCTTTGCAAATATACTTATGATAAATCATAAATTATAGATAATTAAAAATTATGTACTAATTTCAAAAAATATGAATTTTTAAGCCGGTTTATAACATGTTAAGTTTTCTAAGTTAAGTATTTATTTCCTAATAAGACTTATAATAAATCTCAAACTATACATATTAAATGAATTACGTAATGATTAGATATTAATAAGAAAATTATGAATTTTGAATATAAAATAAAGGATCATAATTTTATTTAGAGTTAGACTTATATTAATTTTTTGGAGCATTAAAAATTTTTCTTCTAATAAAAGTTGCAGTGTTGCCAATTTAAACACCTAAATTAGAGAGATAATCAAAATTTTGATACGTGAAGGTATTAGTCATTTCATTTTAAATAAAATTTAGTTGACTTAATTCATAAATGATGGAAGCCAATAATAATTTAATAAAAGTAAAAGAAGTCACAATTATGACTTCTTAAGTCACTACTGTGAACTGTGTTATGTATGAATTATTTTTAAGGCAGTTTTTAACATGTTAAGTTATCTAAGCTATAAGCTAAGTGTTATAAGTAAAGTTTTTATTTTCTAATAAGACTTATAATAAATCTTAAATTATACATATCAAATAACTTACGTAATGAAAAATATGAATTTTGAATATAAAATAAAAGATCATAATTGTGTTTGGGTTAGACATATATTAATTTTTTGTAGCATGAAAAATTTTTCTTCTAACTAAACACTAATAGCCTTAATAATTTTTAAAATAATAATTATTTACATAATGCCAAAAATTTTTGTTTTGTTAATGTAAAATCAGGCAAATAATAAAGAGTAAAGAAAAGAATTTCATCATTCTAGTACACAAAAGGATTTCATTCATCATTCTGGTACATAAAACGATTTCATCATACATGATACGAACTAAATTCTGCAGTGAGTATGCACCTACACAAAAGGATTTCATCATATATGATATTCGAACAAGAATCTGCGATGAGTATGCACAGAGGTCAACTTAACTCTTGCATTAAAACTGATGTGATACTAACATATGACGCCGCTTAAGATGAGGTGGTATGATAGACAAAAGACCACCAAACAATGATTGCATATTTGAACTAGAAATGCTCTCGTCATAAGGCTTCTGTAAAATTTTAGGAAGGGTAAGAAAGACTTGTAAGAGTTGTGAAATTTATAGCTTTTTTTGGAAAACAAAAACATGGCGAGTGATTAAAAGAAAGAGGGTTGTGGGGTTTACGATTCAGCAATTTAAAGTATCTTAATTGTGCTGACACCCTATGGAATGGGAGTTAAGGGGAATAAAGCTTTGTTGGCGGTTGTTGCATAAGCTTTGATGTTTCGATGGCACGTTCTATCAATGGGTGATGCAAAAAAAATAGATCTCGCATTAAATGGGTTAATCTGTGTTGAGTCCAAAGGAGACATGCTAGTAGATCCTATTTTTGAAATAGTTAGGCAGGTGAAGGTAAGGTACCATGGTTTAACTGAGTTAGAATATTGCGACACAGTAAATGAAAACCTTGATGAAGATAAGCCATGTTTAGCTGTGGATCTAGTCGATGAAGGATCAAATTGAAGGGAAGAGTCTTGTGGGTGATTACATAAATTATAAAATTTTAATGATTCTTTAAAGTCTAGTGAAGAAACCATCGTAGTGATTGTTGAAAATTCAACAAATGATTGAATACCCTGTAATCATCATCATTTCACAATTACTTAACAATCAAGATTTGAATTATAAGTTAAAAGCAATAATAGGCTCATGTATGTTAAAAAGTCTAAAGAATGAGTATTTTTCATAAAGAAGTTCAAAGGCAGATAAAATAAACAAGAATTAGGCATATAAATAATAAGATTACCTTCCACATATAAGAGAAAAAAGAAGGTGGGTCATTTACAAAAGCTCTGTAAAGTCTGGACGGGTAATAATCGGTAACAATTTTTAAAGTTAATAGAAGTACATTTATGAAAGTTAAAGCAGACCTGAAAAATCCTGAGAAGTTAAGAACAACAAATTATAAGAGAAGATATGACAAAGTTATATGTAACGACTGATTTAGATCTAATTTAAAGGTTTTTGACACAGTAGGAAAGGCATAATAGCGTTTCTTTGATAAAATAGTGGCTATACTTTTACGAGTCATTAATGGAGTTTTAGAAGAAATCAACATACTGGCATCAAAAAGAAGTACAAAGTGTTCACAGTCTTTTCGCATAGTTGATACAGCAACTTCCAAAGTAAATGCAATGAAGCGTGTGAATCTATAGAAATTGAAGCAAAAGATAGAATGTTGATATAATTAACTAAGAAGGATAAAAATTGAAATAGACGCACAATAAAAAATTATGCATGGTCATAGTTTTTGAGAGCGAAACTTCTGGTAATCTTGTTTAAGGCGAAAAATCTTGAACCAATGGCAATAAAGGAACAATAAAGCTTTTGAATGATTAAGACGTAACAAAATCCAAAAAGAAATTTAGAAAAAATATATATAAACAATCTTATTGATAATTTCCTTGAGTTAAAAAATAAAAAAGTGAAAGAAAAACGTAATTGGTGAAGTTAGAAAATTACCAAAATAGGTCTCGAATCTTCATCGTTGCCTGCTACATAAGCAAGCCCTTCAGTGAGTTCAGTGGAAAATTCATCTGCTGTCAAGTTTTCTACATTTCAAATAAAAAAACTGAAAGTAAAATAAACAAAATTTGAATGAAAGATTTTGAAGCAATGTTCTTTACTTTGAATTGGCAATTAGTTTAAGACTGAACTCTTTTAACTTATAAAAAAACACAAGATTTATTTATAATGAAAGAAGTATAAAAAGGACTAATGAAAAAAAGACAAAGAATCAGCTCAAAAAGTGTAAGAAATTTTGATTGTATTAATAATATTATAATACAAATTATTGTTACATTACTGATAAATATGTTGTCTCTCTAAGAAAGGCAAGCCTTTAAATATTTTGCAGCTAACTTAACGTCTCCACCGTTAGCTTTAAGGAATCGTTCAATACAAGCATTGTTACAAAATTTCTTCTGTCATTAGGTAGAAAATAATGTTAATGGCAGCAACTATTTTGCGGACTATTGATATAATCTTGCTTCTTCATCCATAAAAAAATCGAAAGAGTAGAAAAAGAGAAAAGATTTGACTTGATTTTGTGAGAGAGAAGTTTGCTTGGTTAGATGATGTAGGACAACTTTATTTTATTGAATCGATTGGGGAAGATCTTTAAACTGATATAGCATTTCTTTGTTCCTCATTTTGAATAAGTTAAGCAATACGAAGGGAAACAAAGAAAATAAATATGGCAGAAGATTTCACGAATGTAATTGATGAGAAAGAAAATTGAAACGACAAGGAACGAATGTTTAAGAACATATTAAATGTTTGTTAAAAGCAAAATTAATTACTTTTAGGTTTTATTACTAACAACCGAATAAATTTCATTTATAACATCATATTTTTAAATCAGCGCATCTGTTGAAAGATTGTCTGTTGAAATCAGTCGTTGAAGATCATGTTTTGTGATATGATGCAGTTTATTTGTTGGGATATTAATTTCTTTTTAATGTTGTCAACAACCAAACAAACAAATGAAGGGAAGAATTCATCCGATGTAAACTTAGACCTGTGAGAATGATATATAAGATGATGAATAATGTTGTATATCACCGGATGTCACACCCGTGTGATTTAGTAACATATGGAGTTTCACTTGTAATTTGTTTGAATTTTTTTGTCCGAATCTACTGCATGGAAATTATGGAATTATTGTATGCCACGGGTGTGACATGTTAAGTCACACCTATGTGCACCATGGTCACGGGTGTGACATGTTAAGTCACACCCGTGAGATTGCAGCATAGTCACGGGTGTGACATGTTAAGTCACACCCGTGAGACTTGTGTGAGACTTAATAAGAAAGGGGAGAATCCAGCCGTTAATTAAATGGACGATGGGATGGAATTTTTTAGTCGTCCATCTCATTCGTCCTTATCACAGGTGTGACATGTTAAGTCACAACCGTGAGACTTGTGTGAGACTTGACAAGAAAAGAAAAGAAAGGAAAAATCCAGCCGTTAATTAAATGGACGGTGGGATGGGATTTCATAGTCGTCCATCCCATTCATCCTTAGTATATATGTACTTAATAAACTGCTTCATCAAGGACATTCCTTAGGACACTAGCATGTTCTACACCATTTTATTCACTTTTTTTTCAAACAAAAGTTTTTGAACACTAAAGTTTTCTCATCAAAGTTTGGATTAAAAAGTTATGCCTACTTTAAGAAGATTTGTCTAAATTGGATATAAGTTAGACTTAATTTAATTTTATATATAATTAATAATATTTTAGTTTGATCTAAAATATCTATTTAGAAATTAATATATCGCAATCTTGACATATTTATTTGTTAAATTAAACCATAATATTATTAATTTTATACATAATTAAATTAAGACTAAGTAATGTAATATCCAATTTATAAAGTACTTTCTAAATTGAGCATAGCCTTCTCATCTGATCTTCAATTAAGATGATTAAAGATTCTGTAGAAAAGTTATGAAAAACTCTTGAACTTTTATCATTTGGGTATTTTGAGAAAATGTGAACCATAATTAGAGATATAACCACATCTCAAAACATGTTTGTTAAATAAATAACATTGTTTAGGTCACACCCTGGGATTTGAGTGTGTCTCAAATTGTTTTATTCACTTTTTAAAAAATAAAAATAATATAGTTTTAAAGAACTTCATAAGATTCTTTTAGCATTTGAAATGATCTTAACCAAAGTTTAGATGATAAATTTATGCCCAATTTAAAATGCATTATCTAAATTGAATATTACTTTTGTATATAATTATCAATTTTTTGGTTTCATATAAAATATTAATTTAAAAATTAAAATTTTGAAATCATAATGCACTTATTTTTTAAATTAAACTAGAATATTATTAGTTATATACAAAATTAAATTAAATATAGTTAATCCAATATCCAATTTAGACAATGCTTCTTAATTTAAGTATAACTTTCCCATCCAACCTATGATGCAATTAAGATTTTATGGAAAGCTTAGGAAGAGCTCTAAAACTTTTTACTTTGAGTTTTTTGAGAAAATGTGAAAATTATGGCTAAGGACATGGTAGTATCTTAGTGTGTGTTTATTATATAAATAGTTTCACCAAGGACATAGCTTAGGACATAGGCTTGTCATAAACCATGTTCTTTATTTTTTTCCAAAAATTTTAAAATACAAAAGTTTTAGATCACTTCTAAATTTTTCATATTATCTTCAATCATCTCAATTTAAGTTCATATGAGAAAGTTATACCCAATTTAAAAAGCATTATTTATGATGGTTTAGATAGATTTAATATTTACTAAATTTTAGCAAAAATTAAAATAAAAAAATTTAATTGATGGTTAAATATATAAATTATGATAATATATTTTATGGTAGGACTTGTGACTTTATTATTTCATATGAGTAGATTATTATTTATATAAAAATTAAATTAAGTTTAAATCATTTGAAATTAAATTTATTATACTAAATTTTGTTTTGTATATAATTAATAATATTTTATTTTTATGTAACAAATTAGCCCACCATGATTTTCACCTACCATATTGAGTTATTATGAACACAGTTGATCAAGCAGTCATTTACCAAATGATGCTTCTTTATAAAACCATCCATAAATATGGTTTGAAAAATGGGCTTTCCTAAATTATGTTCATTAAGAAACACTTAGATGAGCATTGTTTAGGATACAGGCATGATTCTTCTAAAAAACTTTTGGTGAACATGAGTGAGAACCATTCTTTCATAGTGGAGACAAAAAATTATGATAATATTGTTTTTTGTATAGAAATGTAGTATCGCTCATATTAAGTAATAGTATTATTTGTATTAAGTAATGATATTATTTGTTCAAAGTCATGGTATTGTTTGTACTCATATTTGGTATTAGCATATTAAACTAAATGTGTTATTTATTTGTTTATTATAATGATATTTTTATGTAGAGACGTAATATTGTTTATATTTAGTGATATTATTGTTTGGACAGAGTCATGATATTAATTGTTCTTAGATGTGGTATTTACATATTAAAGTACTAGTGGTACTTATTTGTTTACTATGATGATATTTTTTGTATAGCGGTGTGGTATTATTTGTAAGGAGTAATAGTATTATTTGTATGAAGTCATGATAGTTTTTTATACTTAGATATAATCTTTAGATAATAAAGTAAAGGTGATACTTATTTGTTTATTGTGATGGTATTTTTTATATAGACGTGTGGTATTCTTTTTGTAAGGAGTAATGGTATCTTTTGGTAAGAAATCAATTTTTTTATACTCATGTGTGGTATTTACATACTAAAGCACTTATTTGTTTATTGTAATGATATTTTTTTATATAGAGACATAGACTTATTTGTATGAAGTAATTATATTATTTGTATAAAGTTACGGTATTGTTTATGCTCAGATATAATATTAAAGTAAATGTGGTACTTATTTATTTATTATGGTGGTATTTTTATATAGAATTGTGATATTGTTTGTGAGGAGTGGTGATATTGTTTGCATAGAATCATTGCATTATTTGTAGCCAGATGTGGTATTTACATATTAAAGTAAAGACAGTTCTTATTTGTTTATTATGATGATATTTTTCGTATACATATGTGTTATTGTTTATAAAGAGTGATGATATTGTTTGTATGGAATCATGTAATCATATGTGATATTTACATTTTAAAGTAATATGTTTTATATAGAGGCACAACATTGTTTGTAACAAATGATGGTATTGTTTATATGGAATTACGGTATTGTTTGTACTTAGATGTGGCATTTACATATAAAAGAAATGAAAATTCTTGTTTGTTTAGTATGAAAGTAATTTTTCGTATAGATGTGCGATATTATTTGTAAGAAGTGATGGTGTTGTTTGTTTGAAGTTATGATATTATTGTACTTAGTTATGGTATTTACATAATGAAGTAAATGTGGTATTTATTTGTTTACTCTGATATAATTTTTTCGTTGAGAAGCATAATATTATTTGTAAGGAATGATGATATTGTTTTTATAAAATCATGATATTGTTTGTAATAGAATGCGATATTTACATATTAAATTAAAGGTGGTATTTATTTGTTTATTGTGATGGTATTTTTTGTATAAAGGCATGGTATAGCTTGTAAGGAGTGATGATATTGTTTGCATATAATCAAGATATTGTTAGTACTCATATATGGTACTTGTTTATTTACTGTGTTAATACTTTTTGTATAAAACATTGTATTGTTTATTTGACTGATTATTTGATAATATTTTTTATGCAAAGTGATCGTATATTTTGTATAGATTAGTAGTATTTTTTTGTCCAAGTTAATGGTATTTTTTAATATATAGACATGTTGTATTTATAGTATTAAATAAATATATTTATTATAAAAAGTGGTTGTATTTTTTAATATATAGTAGTGATATTTTTTATAAAGAGTGATGCCAAATTTTATATAGGGTTACGGTATTTTTCGTGTAGGGTGGTAATATTTATAATATGAACTAATGATATTTTGAGTATTGATTAAAAGTATGTCTTAACAAAGTGGTGGTATTTTTTTATATAAGGTTATGGTAATTTTTTTATAGCATTATGATTTATTTTGTGCACAATAGTGGTACTTTTTAAAATTGTCATAGTATTTACACTTACTAAGTGGTGGTATTTTGTGTGTATGAATCAATTTCCCAAAAAATACAATTTGATTTTTGTTTTTTTAGTACTTTCTTTTTAATAATTGTATTTCTAAACTTATTGATTTAACACACGTTTTCACAGTTCTTTTGATTTTTTTAGGAATGATATTTTTACTCAAAATGCTATATTGATAGAGGTAAGTGATAATATTAATGAATATCCTAAATAAAATGTAGCTTATTAATCTAAAACTATCCAGCTTATAATGTACTATAAGAAAATATAAAATATGCTTATATGTTCTATGACTAATTTCTTTAGTAAGAAACACAAATTTTGGGAAACTCAATCTATGTGTTAATTTAAAGGTCTTTAGGCCATAAGTTAACATTTATATGAAGTCAAGCAAGAACCTTAAAAATATAAATTTTAAAATAAATTTACAAAAAAGGGAATAAGATTATATAAATATACAATTTTTCAAGACTAATCCCCACCGTAATCCTTAGATTATAAACGAGCATAGAATGCTATTTGTGTGCATATACAAATTTGAATTTAAATTGTAGGAGGAAATATATTAGACACATAATATCACAATTTTCCACTTTTCCATATTGGAATGAGTAGATGCATTGATTACTTAGGATATACGCTGAGTTGCTATCTTATAAGCAGTAGATATGCCAAAAATTATCTTAACAAGAGACTAATACAACAATTGATATGCTGGTAATATTAAAGTAATTGAGTTGAACATGTAAACTATAGAATAAACATAAAATTAATTTCTAAATTAAGAAAAAAATTATATTAGATTTAAAGCTAAGTAAGGTTAGAAACATAATTTACTCTAAGGACATAACATAGTGGATAATTTGCAGAAATTATAGGTAACCTATAAGATATTGCTTCTAATATTAATCTACAAATTGAATTCTCTAAGAGGAGATCTGAATTTTACTTTTGTGAAATGTAGTTTAAACAAAAAACAAGAGATCAAAAATTAAAGAATACAATCAATGCTAAAAATTATACTATAAAGAAATACATTTAATAATCTTATCTAGAGCGAATTATAATGGACTAAAAAATAGAAGAAATTAAAACTAAGGTATATTTCAAAGGTGTTGTAGATCCATCAATCTTGATTAAAAAAGACACCTAGTTAAATAGTAGTAAAAATAGAATAAATCAATAAATGTACCGTCACATGATATAACTATCACAAGAAATACATAATTTGATTTTATAATAAATGAGAATTCAAACTATGTATAATCAAAAAATCCTTTCATTTATAAATATATATATAAGATGAAAAGGGAAAAGAAAACAAACAAACAAAAAATATCACATATTTGGGTTTTCCTTCCTTTTTGTACTCTACTAGAAACATCTAAAAATTAATACATAGAACATTATCCAAAAGTAGATATCAATCAACCAAGTTGTAAATTATGTTTTAAAATTGATCATTTTTCGAATGCTAACCCATAAAAATGTTATTAGAAACCTCCATATGCTTACCAATTTTGAGCAAACTGATTCATAAATATCTTATACAATATTCAAACTGAAAAATTAGAGATACAAAAATAAAAAATGAAATGAAATGAAAGTACAAGAATCAAAACTTGACAAAGCATTAAATAAAAGGCTTCCTAAAAGTTCCAAAAAGCAATGTAAGCCTATAAAAGGATCAAACTAAAAAGATAAAATTTTAATAAAAAAAGCTAAAAAATTTGAGAGAATTATCCAATATGATAAGGATAAAAGGTTCTTTAGAAAAAAACTTTATAACACCAACAATAAAGCTCTATAAGAAGCGATTATGCTTGACTCAATCTTAAGCTTCAGGTTATTCCAAGTTTGCACATTACTTCAAAGGTAAACCTCTTCAGAGGGAGATATCAAAGATGCATTGAGCGAGAGTAACTAAAGAATCATTTTTATTTAAAAAAATTATCTTTTTAATTGATAATAAAAGAAGAATATGAAGCACAATGAACAACAAAAAGAAGAGAAGCTTTTCAAGGAAGATTGTTCATCGTAATGATATTTCTATTTTATCCTTTTACAAATAAAAATTACAATATGCCTTTCATAATATATCACAATTTTAAAAAGTATACTTGGCTAGTGGTGGCCATAAATGACCGCCACTTATGAGCTATGAAGTTAGGTCCATAATCAAAATAATATAAGAAGAAAACAACAAGCATCATCAATGTAATGATGTATCATTTGAATATAAATATACTTAACTTTTATTTTATAATGCTACATTGATGTAAAAGTGCATAAATATGTATTTATATAGAATAGTATATTTTTATCTTAAAATGAAGAAAATGCTTATATACAAAAAAATCATGCAAGAAGATGACATATGATGCAATCTCATTTTTCTTTGAACCACTATATAAATATTCATATCTTATAAATATAATTTTATCATTTAAGTTTTTTGATAAATATATAAAACTTTATGTTGTTATCTTTTACTAACTTGATTGTCAGAGGATGAATGTTAAAAATTTTTTTGACATTTTGTATTATGAATATTAAAATTTTTTTTGACATTTTGTATTTTAGGTTTGCTAGAAGCTTACAAAGAGTCCACATCCTATATATAAACACCAAAAACAACATATCAAGTGTTGTGTTTAGATCAAAAATTCCCTCACATTATTTGGTATTCACTATAAGATCGTGATTATTTTGATCTTGCTAACTTATGATTGATAGTCATAGTCCCACATCTTTAAGCAAAATATGGAGTCACTAATAGACTCACCTCCTCAAGCCACTCAATCCTTAAACTTTGATTGGTAATGCTAGAATCCATACAACAATAACTACAAACCTTAGTTATTGCTTTCCAATATAAGCTTTCATAAATAAAGACATATGAGGCTAGATCTAAACCATTGCAACTTGTATGCCAAAGGTAGCTTGTATAAGATGAAGGCTAATATAATAGCACGATTAACCTAGGAAGATGCGTTAACTAAAAAATATGCTCACACCATTTATAGCTAAGAACCCTCTACCCATCCTATCAGATGTATCACAAGATTAGGTCCAAAAGTATATTAGTGTGGACCTTAACAATTCTCTCACTAGAAAAATAATGTTAGAGCTCATGCTATCAAAATTCAAGTTACTATGATGTGAGGCCTATAATGAGACAATAGACCCAAATGATCATACTAGTAAAGATGGCAACAGGCTTTGTAAGGTTTGAGAATGACTTGAATTTTTGTTCTCAACTTGAAGTTTGATTAGGCATAAAATATTGCAATCAAGTTTTAATCGGCTCAAAATAACTCTTCATCAATATATAAAACGATGTTATTTCCATACTGGGTTTGAGCTTAAAGCCTAAGCTCAAGCCCAGCCTAAAACCTAAAATATAAAAGCCTAAAGCATAGTCCCAATCTTAAATCTTATCTAAACAAACCTTGAGTCAATTTTAAAGCCTGATCAATTTAAGTTAAGCATAATTACTTTCGGTTGGGCTAGGCTAGACTAGACTTGAGCCCTTTTCTATCCTTACATACCATGTGATTCAAAGAAGTAATGGATTTATACAATGTCAACGTAGTGGTCAAATTTTGCGCATTCTTATCCACAATGAGAGGTCCAGGTAGAGATAGGTAACAAAACCCTCCCTGTAGGCTCAATGGTAAGTTTTAAACAATTGAAGGGGTTTTTCGAAGCTCACTTTGTAAGTAAGAAACATAGTCTATCGAATTCATTGACTTTATTCAAGGTCATACAAAGGTCATGAAAAAATATTTTATAATTCTTAAGATGATTCAACCTTGAGGTCATATAAGTATTGAATCTTAATACATATATGGTAGTTATAACCTTTGAGAAGGGACTAAAGAGAAAACAACCATTATAGATACCTCTTTAAGGGGATAAAGCCCATACATTTAAGGAGGTTTAACCAAAGGTGTAGAAAAAGATAAACTTGGAGGAAATAAAATTAATCGGAGCAACTACTAAAACATATACCTCACTCGATAGAGTAATGTGAACTCAAGATGGCTGTCTATATTTTCATATTTCAAGGCTATTTTTGGCAATCTTTAATTTTCTTATCACTCTCTAATCTTTACTTACAGCTTGGACCTTGGATTGAGATTGCACTTCTCCTTCAGATTTAACAACTATTTGGCTAGTGATGAAGGGTTTAAAGGAGGTACTAAAAAAGGTCTCTATGTGAATATCTATTAGATCCCACTCTTTTATTTGTAAGGGAAAGCTTAAGTGTACAAAGAAGGAACTCGAAATTCTCAATCAATCAAAATAGTTGTGATTGACATAGAGGTAGGTCTAACAATATACAATAATCTCTATACCTTGACCTAGCGAATCAAGCATTTTAAGTTAAGGAGAAGGAAGTAATGAATGCTTATATAAAGTATGTGGAATTTCAATATTCATTATTGAAGCAAAGTTTAAGAGTGTAATGACTTATGGATGACAAAAATACTTATTTTTTTCGTAAATCTCTACCAACAAAAAGAAATCTTAATAGAACCACTTTTTTACAAGCAGAAGATGGCTCAGTTGCTTGAACTCAAGAGAACCTCCTTATAACTACTTTTAACTATTTTTTTAAAACTCTAGGCACTGAGGATCATTCTACTTCTTCTAGGTTATTGTTTATCTCTTTCATTCATGATAAAATTTCAAATGAATACATTATTCCATTAAAATCTCCACTTACTCCTAATGATATAGAAAAGGTTGATTTTATCCTTAAGCCCCAAAAATCAGTTGGTCATGATAAGCTAAACGGAATGTTTTCCAAAGATCTTGGTCTTGGATCAAATACTAGGTCATATGTGCAGTGTTGAGCTTCTTTAACAAGGGTTATTTGCTAAAGGATTCAATAAGACTTTCATGTGTTTTACTTTGGAGGATTTCAAACTTATTTCTTATTGTAATTTCATTTATAAGGTTATTTCAAAAATATTAACTTCTACATTAAAGTAAGCCATCAAACCACTCATTAATGATACTCAATGAGCATATGTTAATGGAAGAGTTATTGGAGATAATATTCTTTTGGTACAGTAATTATTCAAAAATTATAGAGGAAAGAGATCTTCTAAGTTTCTTACAATCAAAGTAGACTTCAAGAAGGCCTTTGATATTATAAATTGGAATTTCATCATTCATGCATTATAGTTCTTTAGTTTTCATACAAGACATGTATGCTAGATACACCAATGTCTGATAAGAATTTCCTATAGTATCTTAGTTAATAGAACTCTAACCAAGCTAATTAAAGGGTCAAGAGGAATTAAGCAAAGGATCCCCTTTGTCTTTTCCTCTTACCTATTTCCTTTTATAGAAGTCCTCTTAAGGCTTATTAGGCATTGCATCAGTGTAAAAAGGATATTCATGTAAAGCAATTATAAAGAAATTGTAGTAGGTTTGAGATGGCCTACCTCTAGCCTCTTGTAAATAGATAGGCGCATAATGTTAACACTTGGACCTATATCACATAGAACATAATCAAAGCTTACGTCACAAATAATGCAAGGGGTAGAAAAACTATCAGTGCCCTTGAGCTTTAAAAGTGGTCCATCTTGAATTACGACTTTAAACTCCTTAATAAAGATTATAGTTTTGGATAAAATCTTATTCTTAAGCCTTCTCTTATTGGATAAAATCTCCTTTAAGAACTTCTCATAAAAAGGCATTTGCTTTAAAGCATCAAGTAAAAGGAATATTAATATAATTCTTTTTTAAGAATATCTAAAAATTTTCCAAACTCCTTATCTGACTTTACCTTAATGAATCTTTGAGGGAATGGTATAGGTGGCTTATAGGGTGCAAGGGAATGTATTTAGGATCTTTGCTTTCTTCTTTATCCTTTTCACGCTCCTTCTCCTCTCTACAGCTATCTTATTTTTCTGGTCTCCCTTACTCTCTATCTTCTCCAACATAGGGCTCTCAATAAACTTATCACCCCTCAACATCATAGGATTACATGCTCCTTAGGATTCTCAAGTTTTTCAGGCAATTGACTAGGTGGTCTAACATTGGCAATAGCATATTGAGCAATTTGAGCTTCTTGCATTTTCTTATAAGTAGCAATTGAATCCACTATAAAGTTAAGCTTCCTAATCTCCTTCTTGAATTCTTAGTTTTGTTTGGCTTGGGTGATAAGGAAGTTCTTTAGAAAGAACTCTTAAGTTTTATTTTTGGGGAGGGGATTGAGTGGTTTAAGCTAAAAACTCAGTGGATACTTGTTTTGAGGTGTAGGATTAATTATGCTTATATAGGAGAAAGCGGGATAGTTCCTCCAACTAAGGTTATAGGTGTTTAGGAATGACTCGTTCTTTTAATTGGGGGTTATTAATGAATTTATCCTTTTCTATAGGACTATGTAAAAAAAACTAGTTCTTTCATTGGCAATATGTAGCTAAGTGTCATAGGGATCCATAAATACCACAACTACATTAGTAGCACCAATAAAATTAACATTCATATGATCAAAATTTTTAGATAAAACTTCTACCTTCTGATCATACTTACCTAGAATCTTATAGGAGTGGCTCTCTCACTTATCCACTTATAATGATTTTACGTCATATCCTCTGTCAAATAGTACACTTCAACTACCTTCCTGTTCATTAGGGCTTAATCAGTAGTGGAACTATTCAGATCTTTGAGAAGTAGTTTATTTGATTGTGGAAGATCTAAACTAGCAGACTCTTCTATGATCGATGATGTGGACAAAACCTCAACAACTCCTTATATCTCTCTCATACCTTATATAACAAATTGCTTGCCCTCTATAAAAGATAGTAGTTTGATTTCTTATTTATTCAGTCTTTCCTAGAGAAAATTAATTCACAAAAATGCATAAGAGAGCTAATCTAGTAATTGATCCTATTCGTAAGGTTTGCATACATGTCTTAACTTTATCCTATAAAGATAAAGTGAATAATCAAAGCTTGATGACATTAAGAGATACGCCATTCAACTTCAACATTTCTCACAACAACAGAAACATTAGTAGTTGTAGATTGGGGGACGTTATATAGTGAACCTTTGAATTGGTTTACACCATAGGTAATAAGGAGGGTTTTAGGTTGAAATTGGTAGCTTCGACAATAGACCTTAAATGTATGAGTCGATAGCTTGGGCATTTGATATGATAAAATTCTTCAAAAACTTCATGTTTTTTCCAATCATCTTTGGTTCCTTAGCCTTTATTCTCCTCTAAAGTCTTCTTCTTATGTGGAGTGTTCTCTCAATCTCAAGGTCTGGATCAATTACATTCCTAGGATTGTCAAAACTGCACAAAAAATAAGTAATTTATAAAGAAAAACAAAAACAAAAAAAAGAAACCGAGTCTAATCAGGTTGTAAATATAAAAAAATATTAATGCTTAGTCTCTGGAAATTATGTTAAAAATTGGTTATTTATTTCATTACAAGCACGAGGTATAGCTATAGCTAGCACAGATGAGTACTAGTCGATATCATGAGAAATGATAGTTAAGTACCCACTATCACAAACTTAATAATTTAGTCCAACGATTATAAATGATTGAATGGGAAAATAAACTAAATAACAAATATAAACACCAAATAGAGCAATGACCAAGAACAAATCAATTAATGAATTAATTAGATTTAGGTGAGAAATTCCTTATGAATTTATTATATTTAATTTCATTATAGCTTAATAAATTACTCAAGTTTCTTAAACCAATAAGAGTTCCTAACTTAGAGTGCATTCTCTCTTGAGATTTATAGCCCCTATTCATAAGTTAACCAAATGAAATCCGTTTCAAGTCTAGACACCTAAGAATGCTTTAATTTGTTTTATGAACTCTCTTAATAGTTGTTACCCTAACATAGGAAGATCATATGGGTTTCTCTTGTATAGATCACGCTTAACATCTTTATCCATTATGTGACCTAATATACAACTCATCTCTCGAATCTTGATGCATGAATCAAATATTAAATCTTTCACTTTTATTCCTTTAATTCAATCAATAATAAAAATATGGATAAATCACGTGAAAACAAGATATTCATTAAACTAGAAATATATGAACATATTTTACATCCTAGGTTCATCCTACCTAAATCTATGTCCCTATTAGTTCATAATCACACAAAGAATATTATCATAAAAGTAAAGAAAACATGTTAAAGAAGTCATTATTCTTGAATATTGAATCTTTAAAGAATTGTTGTTGAAATCTTAGTCTATCCTCAAAAAATGATGTAGCTTAGATCAAAATTGATTCAAAATAATTTCAAAATGACTTTGGAATGTTTCTTGGCAAAAAAAAAACTCTCTTTTCTGCCTCCTCTTTTTTTAACTCAAAATCCTAAATTTTAATGAGCTACATAGTCCTAAACACGGGTTAACAAGGGTTAATGTAGCTGGCTATGTTCTTTAGAAAAATTTTCAAAAATGGGACTGTATATGATATAGTTCTTCATCTAAGGTGCAATATGAGGGTTAGTATGGTGTACTAAAGAAACAGAAGCAACCTTCTTCAAACATAGCTCTCAACATGGTGGTGTGTATAGTGCCATATTCTGGTCCTTCTCCAATCCTTCCAAAGTTGCTTCATGATTAACTCAGATTAGTTCAATATTTAAAATTATTACAAGTGCGCGACGTAGCTATGACTAGCACAAGCAAGTATGGGTCGATCTCATGAAGACTGTGATTACTAGTAATTACCCATTTTTCTATTATCTAACCTATGAATCAGATTTTTTGTTTTAAATTAAAAATTAAACTAAATAAATAAACTAAGAATAAAACAATTTGAACATATGACAAAGGAAAGTACTTAGAAAAATCAATATCAAATAATAATGTCTAGGTAATGAATCCCCCTAAAAAATACTAAATATTAATCCTTTATCATGCAATTATATTATTGATTTTAGACCATGAAAATTCCTATCTTATGTTAATATCTTTCTCAAGACTATTAAAAACTAATCCATCAATTGATTAACAGAACTCTTTCTAGTTAAAACCTCCACTATTAAGTTTGACCATAATCTAAAGGATTTATGTCGGTTTATCTCTATGTTTGCATACAACTCCTTCCAATTATGGTAGATTTATTCATAAATGAGGATTTATCAATCTCAATCATATGAAATCAAATCATGCACTAATATTTCAGATATATTAGGACAAGAATAAAACTCATAATTGAATCACAATAAATTAACCAATATAATTGCATTATATAAAATATCAAAACATATTTTTTAAAATAAAAAATTTTATAAAGATTTAAAAGAAGGAGATACACGAGTATTACTCCAACAATTAAGACAAAACCAAGACGATACTGTGGAAACATGAAAAATCAAAATAAACAATAGCGTTCAGTAGGTGGAAGTAAGACGTGTTATCTATGTTTGGTAGCTGTAAATGGTATAGAAGTCTTCTCCTCACAGTCGTAGTATCGTGAAGCTTCCAAATTAGGGCAACGGATGGATTCTTCATCTTCAAGAGGCATTCTTATCTCCTCCTGGAATTTCATCAGATGGCGAGGGTCTCTTAGAGGTCTGGTGATTGTTTTGACACTGGTTTAGCCGATTAGGGTTCATCACACCTAGACACTAAACACATTTAGTTACTTATAGAAAACAAAATCAATCAAAAAATGTAGAAAAAATAATAGAAAACAAAGAAATCATAATTCTAAATCTTCATTTTTCATCTATTGAATCTTCTTGCAAAATTGGATTGGATGTAGCTTTTTATTGAATCTTTTGACATATTTTTCTTGTTTTCCTTATCCCTTGATTAGAACTATCACCTCTGAATTTGTTTCACAACTTAAAATTGCTTCCAAACTAGTTTCTCTTTGTTTTGCCTCTGGTCATGCCCTTTTATAGTAACAATTAAGGTTTTTGGGATATATACGGTCACTTACATAGGCATGTAGGAGACAATGTATAATCAGAAATACCTGAATTCAAATTTTCATATAGGCACAGAGATTTACACAGGCAACATACCTGGGCGTGTAACTCCACGACTAGAACTAAAATTGTGCAATCTTCACACGTTTACTAAGACTTACGTAGTTATTGTACATGATCATATAGGTCCTTAATTGCTTCAGATATTCATTCCATACCATGATTTCATCTGAATTCTTCTCCTTTTGGTCCATAAAGGCAATTATAACCTATAATTGCATTTAGAGCAAATTAAGTACCAAATATACAACAAAACTATAAAATATCAAGTAAAATACATCAAATATAGGTGTGTAATTATAATCAAAATATGCATTTATCAAGCATTCTCACACTTAAGCTTTTGCTTGTCCTCAGGCAAATCGTAATCTAACTTATCAATCTTATAAAAATCCATCCTTTATTAATCTTAACCTATCCATCCATACTCTAAATCATCGAATCATATTGATCCAATTAACATATAATTAGAGTCAAATTATCCTAAAACTAACTTCACAAGTAAATATCACTAGTAATCAAAATAATAGTATTTTTGAAATTAAAAGCACAAATCTTTACACCCTTACTAAGGTTTCACTCAATGCACTCAAGTGTTTAAGGTGAAAAGTATAAGATCTCCCAAATCGATGCATAGTAGGACTTTTAACCATAAGCTTGCAATATTATCATATCTCCACCACTTATATATAAACTAGAAACAAAAATCAAAAGGTCTTTATAAGGGTTTAATGGGACTTAGGTAAGGTATGATTGGGATAATCAAAGGATGATAATTTTGAAGGAAATTTACAAAGGAAACATTACAAGAAACTTGTTACTTCACTATATAAATGTCCTTGCATTATACATCAATTAGTGCTATATTTTTTTTATATGATTGCAATTATAAATCCATTTGTACTATATTTTTTTATATGCTCGGAACATACTTTTTAAAAAAAACTTTTAGCATTCATCATGTACCATGATTAAAGAAATATTGTACCTTTCAAATTTTCAAGTTTTAAACAAACAAGTAATGTAAATAACCTTCAGTGTTCAAATTAATAAAAAGGTTTCAAGACAAATAAGATAAAGGTTAATAATGAGGTTATACTCAATGAAAAAGGCTAAGCCTCAAAATTGGTTGCTCTTAAGAGATAAAATATGGTAGGGTAATTTCAAAGAAATAGGTTTAAACATATATTGAATCTAAGTGCCTTTATTACTTTAATGCTTTTAATTTAACATAAGTGATCTCAATATGCATAATAAAAACAAGTTCTAGAATCATCCAACTATGCATTATAACACATAGAAAAGAATAAAAGAGCTTAAAATTTATGCACTTTTGCTCTTAGGCTAAAAAGCTTAGACAAAAAATGGTCTTATGTGTGTAGATAATATGCAATTTTCATTCAAATTAATTATCTCAATGACTACTAAAAATAAAAAGTTTATTCTAACTATCATCCTTTTGAATACTAATTCAAATCAATAATCAATAATTAAATAAAGTATCTATGGACATATTTCTAATAATTCAGAATATTAGTTAATAAAATTGAATAACAAAGATTATAATAAACTTAAGAAAATTATTATCACCACACTTAAAATTGTAAATTGTCCCCAGTGTACGGAATATAAGCATATATGAATAAAAAATTCCCCAGTGTACGGAATATAAGCATATATGAATAAAAAATGAAAAAGTGGAGTATGGTACTTCTCTGAGTAATAAGATTTTCTAATTTTTGATTTCGATGAAATTGGGATTGTCCATCAGATATGATATACAAACATCTTTGCAAAATATAAATAAAAGGATAAAAAGATAAAAGGAAATAAAAATAATAAAAAATAAAAATAAAAATAAAAATAAAAATGAACTATGAAAACAAAAATAACATAACTGAAATAATTCTTAATTCTTGGGTTTCCTTCTAAGTAGCATTTGATTAACGTCTTTTATGCTCAAAATGGCTTCGTTAAATTAATATTCTTTGTACTATTATATAACTTTACAGGATGTCCATTAACTTTAAAATTACCTTCATGTGGATGACTTACCTCGATTACGCCATATGGAAATACTTTTTCCATAATGAATGGTCTAGAACATCTTAATTTAAACTTACCAAGAAACAATCTTAAGCGGGAATTATATAAGAGAACTTGATCTCCCTCCTTAAATTGTCGTGACTGCTTAATCATCTGATCATGATAATTTTCGGCTATCTCCTTATAAATTTTGGAATTTTTGTAAGCCATCGATCACCATTATTTTAATTCACTAATTTGGAAATTACGCTTCTCACTTGCAAGTTGAAGATCAAAATTCATTTATTTAACAAGTTGAAGATCAAATTTCATTTATTTGATAGCCCAGTATGTCTTATGTTCTAATTCAACAAGCTAGATGATATGCTTTTCCATAAACTAGCCTACAAGGTGTAATGTTAATCGGTGTTCTATACATCATCCTGTAATCCCATAGAACATCATCTAACTTGGTTAACCAGTTTTTTCTTTAACACTCTAAAGTTTTTTTTCCAAAATTCTTTTTAAATCCTTATTAGCTACCTTGACTTGGCCACTAGTTTGAGAGTGATATAGGGTAGCAATCTTATTAGTGATTCCATACTTTTTAAGCACCTTTTTGAATTGCACACTACAAAAATGCATACCCCTATCACTAATAATTGCCCTAGGTGTGCCAAAATGAGAAAACAAGCTTTTAAGGAATCTTACAACAATCCTCGGGTTAAGTTTCACATGAGGTTTAGCTAAATTTTTGTAGGAATCCCATATTTATATTTAGATGCATTCGATGAAATACATATAATGCAATTTGTAGTTTAGATTTGGTGGGCTTTGGTAAGAGATAGATATATAATAGAGGAAAAGTAACCCAAGGAAAGGACTCCTATAGTAGAGCTAGTTACCATATGTGCTTTGTGGTTTAGTTTCTATTACACCATTTATATGTTAGTTTCATCGTTTATTTTGCTTTCTCTTTATGTCTCCTTCATGTTAGGTCCTTAGAATTGCATCTTCATTGGCTATCACCCTTGTTAATCAACAGGCCAAGTTCATTTAAAGTAGAAGTCCTACTTTGTTATTTGTTCCTGTATTTTAGCTTTTACGTAGTAATTGAATTGGAATTATATTTTAGTAGTAATTATATAATTTTCAAGAACTGTCTTAATAATGTTTTTGTTTTTCTTTGGTCTCACTCTCTACAAATAAAATCTTAGGATGGTAGTAACAAATAAAATTAAATTATGTGCCTTATTTTCATTTGTGATCTTAACAATTATCCTAAATTTTTAAATCATTTCTTTCTTGATTTACTCATTAGATATTAATTTATTTAAGTTTCCTAAAACTTAATTTCTTTAAATTTCTTAAAACTATTGACTTCTTTGATTCTTCTATAATATTATTAAATAAAAAGAATAATTGAACTACAAACAAGAACTGCAATAGCAAAAACTATTAAAGTAGAGCAGCACCTTTATTATACTGTCATTTTGCTAAGCAATGCCATATTCATCGATTTAGGTTCCCCTTACTACATTTTCCCACATATTAATCTGTAAATATCTTCAAGTCCATATCCAATCTGTTGATTTTTTTTTGAATGACCAACACCAAGCTTCTAATAATAAACAAGCTAACTCTACTTCAATTTAATTAAGTAGTTCACTATTAAAGTTCCATTTAGTTGTAACTTTTAACATCCTAATTATGTTGCTAATCAGTAGAATAAATAGATTGAAAATCTAGTAATGACATTAAAATGATTCTACTTAGAGGGTGATGTTTTAGGATATTGAGGTACTTTGACATGTCATAAAGATATGTTTGTTGTTCACATTCACAATATATGAGCATTTTGGTTTTATTCCGTTATCCTCAAGCTAGAGACATATAAATAGAGTGAACCCAATATGGATTGAAAAGTTCAAGCCTTATGACTTTGTTTATAAAAAGAACAATATCATAATTGTCTTTATTAAATGGAGGTCATAATAAAGCAGCTAGTATTTTATTTTTTATATATCAACCTATTTATGAGCATAGTTGTTTTAGAATAATTCTAATTTACCTGTCGTTTTTTTAGGAAGGTGATGATTAGGAATAGATAAGGAGGTATTTAAAGGATTTTGGAGTACTCGTACGTATGTATAGTGTGTTGTATTTTTATTGTTGTACTTATATTCCATATGTATCTGAGGAAGAAAATATAGGTGTATGTTTTAGCTAATAATTTCTGGCTAATGTATTTTGGATATGTTCAATGATGAATTCCATACGTCTACATAGGTTATATGATAGCATATATAAACATATTTTTTTAGTCATTATTTTATATAAGGATGTCGCCTACTTAATGAAAAGGGTTTGCTTTTACATTAACATGTTAATAATGAAAGGATAAACTGTTGCTTTTATTATTTAATAATGTTGCCTTAAAAAAATTTTGTTGCCTTATAAAGACTCAAACTATTGCTATATCTATTTTACTATAGTTTGAAACTATTTTGTTGCCTTAGTCAAAATCTAAAACAATATTATTCATTTCATTGCCTTACGCCTATAGTACCACTTTATTTACCAGTATGAATTTTGTTGTCTTAGCAAAAGCCAAAAGACAACAATAATTGCACTTCTACCTACACTTTTATCTGTTACCTAATATCTTTTTTGTTGTAGTGTCTCTTTTTTTTTTCTTTGAGACATGAAATTGTTTAGACCTATGATTGACTCTCCTTTTTAGCAATCTTGCTTATCACTAAGGAAAATTTTTTATCCCTTCAAGATCAATGTTTCTCCTCACTTTTAAGAAAAAAATTTTCGTCAAATGATCTAGGATTATCCATTTGAAGAGACCTCCAAAACGGCTAATGCTTTCTGACTGTCTTCAAATGCTACTACCATTATGGATGAGTTAAATGTTCAGAACTTGAGCAACTTTTAGACTAAACCTCCTTGCGAACTACCCAAATGTTTATGCATTTGTGTAACCTCAAATAACTTTGCTTGGGCTCTCAATTGCCAAAATTTGATTATAGATAAAGTTAACGTATTCAGTGTACAAATTAAGTCCCCCGCTTTGCGGGTGTATGAGAAGGGTCATGATGTATATAATATTTCCTTTATATTTTTATAAAGAGATTATTTCCGTAACTTGAACATGTAATTTTATAGTACAAAAAAACTTTACCGATTGATCTCATGCTCACCATTCCAAAAATTGATTATGGATGTCACCTAATTATTTTGGCACCTGTCCCTTGCAAGACTGATTAAAAATACTTACATTTGACTGCATCAGTTGTACCATAGATGGCCATGATTCGTCTAAACCTTAACGAATGGTCTGTGGTGGGCATTTAACAAATGTAAATTGGAATTTACTAGGCGAATCGGCTATCAACTATCAGGGGCTGTATAACGATCGGTCGGAATGCTGGAATAGAGAATCATTTTCGTTGATTAGACCTTTGCAACAGTGTGATCGTCAGTAATCATCAAAGGTAGCAGGTCGGATGTTTGGTTGCATATTTGATGTCAAATTGTTGTTTGGACGTTGAAGGCATTGGAAACTCTTTGTTGGATACATACAAAAAATTATAACTGTTTACTAAAAACAACGTTACATGTTTACTCTGTTTGCAAACTCGGATTGATTTGATCTGTCCGCTGAACTTTTGAAGCTTTAAGTTAGGAAGTGGATATAAAAGTTAATACTAGACTAAGGGTTCTGATGCATACTAGGGTTTTGGAATTTCAATTTTACCTATTGTAGCCTCTTCAACACAGCGTGAACATCTGGAGCATCATACGTTCTATTAGCTACAATCCTGATAACCACATAATCAAACTTATACCCATAATTATGAGAATCGTGAGTTAAAATTATTTGGAAGGATTGATCTACCAAAAAATATTGTTCATTTAATACTAACTGTGACATTTTAATGGAGAAAATGGAATACATTTAACGTTCTAGCGGACATGTTGGAGATTAAAATTAGGTACTGGAAGTCCTTTGTATTTTATCTTTTAATATTTGAAAAACTATATGAGTGAAAGAGGGGAAGAATCATCAGAAAAGAAAAGACAAATTATTTTAGTACACACGTGTCTTGTACTTGGTAAGTTGATTAGATATAGTGTACGTGTCGTGGAATGTTGGTTGTACTTTGTACTAAAGAAAGCCTAGCGTCGACCAAAAACATTGTCGTTTATGGAAGAGTTAACGAATAACGAGGACCATGTCCTGTCTTTGACCTTGGGAAAACTGTTGACGCCTCCTCCGACGGAACAAACCTTCCTCCGTAGAACTTCTTTTGAGTTCTATATAATGTAAAATTATAAACATTAATTTTTCTTTTGTATTTTTATAAAGATTATTTTGATGACTTGCTCACAACGAATCAACTAAATTTGATGGAATTCCAAAGAATCAAAATAATACATAAAAATGGACCCGCTCCAATCCAGGAGATTGTGAGATGGGCAAAAGAGTAAATTAATAACAGGAGGAGGAGAAGCTTTAAAAGGTAGGAAATAAAAAATGAAGACGAGACGAGAAAAAGGAGCAAAAGGCGGAGAGACACTTGTGTATCAGAGGCCGCAAAGAAGACGCACTCACCCAAAATAAAGCACAAGTAATTTCCAAATACTTCTCCCGATTTTACATATATATATATATATAGAGAGAGAGAGAGAGAGAGAGAGAGAGAGATTTATAGGCACCAAATGGGTCAGATCAAATTCAATTCTCACTGCTTCTGAAGAAAAAGTATTCGAATCATACGGTTGCTGGGGGAGAAAAGATTGCAGAGAAACACACAGATAAAAGCATAGATAAAGCTAGCCAAACGACAAGCCTCCATGTCTTGTTCTTCGTCGTCGTCGGGATCGGAGGAGGAAGATGAGGGAATCGACTCGTACCGGAAAGGTGGTTACCATGCCGTCAGAGTCGGTGATCCCTTTAACTCCGGCCGTTATATTGCTCAAAGGAAGCTGGGCTGGGGCCAGTTCTCCACCGTCTGGCTCGCTTACGACACTCACTCTTCCGTACGCTTTCCTTAACATCACCCTGAAGTCTGATCTCTTCCTCTATTTTTCTCTAATTATTTGCTTTCATTTTCGCGTCACGTCCTTTGTCGGATCAGCTCTGTTTCTGATGACAGGTGTTAGAAGATCTTTCAGGTTTTATTATGTTTGCCCATTTTTGGTGGGCGTTTAGTCTTTAAATGAACTAGAGGTCTAATTTCCATTTCCCTTTTGCTTTCTTTAATAATTAGTATTGTTTTTTTCCCTTTTTGTTTTGGGCTTCTTTCTTTTCTTTTGTTTGATAAGATCAATGTGAGAGTTTACTTGTAGTGTTCGACAAAATCGATTTGCCTTTTCCTTTTCTTTTTCTGATTTGATAGAACAATTTCTCGTGTGCCTATTCATGAATAATTGGGATTGGGCGGTGGTACTTAAATGCCTTCGTAAAAGGAAGATTCAGCAATTCTCGAGAATTTTCAGATGTTCATTTTTCTTTGAGTACGAATTTTTTTAAAAATATCATTTTCATTTCGCGTCCTTTTGTCCCACCAGAAGTTTGTTGCTCTTAAGATCCAGAAAAGTGCAGCCCAATTTGCTCAAGCTGCACTACATGAGATTGAAGTCCTTTCAGTTATAACCAATGGAGACCTTTCTAATTCCAATTGTGTAGTGCAACTGATTGATCAGTTTAAGCACTCAGGGCCAAATGGGCAGCACCACTGTATGGTTCTTGAATTTCTTGGTGACAGCTTACTCCGGCTAATCAGATATAATCGATATAAAGGTCTCAAATTGAATAAAGTTAGAGAGATTTGCAAATGCATTTTGACTGGTTTGGATTATTTGCATAGAGAATTGGGTATAATTCACACTGACCTAAAGCCGGAGAATATTCTTCTTGTTTCCACTATAGACCCTGCCAAGGATCCTATTCGTTCTGGGCTCAAACCGATTATTGAAAGGCCTGAGTGCAATCTTAATGGTGGATCGACAATGAGCATCATTGAGAAGAAGTTGAAAAGGAGGGCTAAGAATGCGGTTGCTAAGATTTCGGGTCGGAGAGCTTCGATGGGAGGGGCTTTGCAAAAATCTGAGAGATGCCTGGATGGGATTGACATGAGATGCAAGGTTGTTGATTTTGGAAATGCATGCTGGGCTGATAAGCAGTTCGCAGAAGAAATTCAAACAAGGCAGTATAGAGCTCCTGAAGTAATATTGCGTTCTGGTTACTCATTTTCTGTTGATATGTGGTCATTTGCTTGCACTGCATTTGAGCTTGCTACTGGTGAAATGATGTTTGCTCCCAAGGATGGACAAGGCTTTGGTGAAGATGAGGTATGATAGGTCTTACCTATGGTATTGTGTTCTCAGCAATTGGAAATTAGATATTATATACATTTGTTTAAGTGCTGGTCAATTTGTATGACATCGATCAAGACATAGGATTAGATAATACAAGACTTATAGCTGGTTTTATGACTGAATTGTAATTGAATTCAAGCGAAATTTCGTCCAGATGGTAATGAACTGTGTTTGTCATGTTGGTTTCAGGATCACCTTGCCCTAATGATGGAGCTCCTTGGAAAGATGCCTCGAAAGGTATGAACACGTATTTGCAATGATCTCCTAGAGTTATTAGTTTTAATTTATCTCTTGATTCTTATTTACCAGATTGCCATTGGAGGAGCTCAATCCAAGGAGTTCTTTGATAGGCATGGGGATCTAAAAAGAATTCGAAGGCTGAAGTTTTGGTCTCTTGATCGCTTGTTGGTTGACAGGTTCAAGTTCGCTGAGACTGATGCCAACGAGTTTGCAGAATTTCTTTCTCCTCTTCTTGATTTTACACCAGAGAAGAGGCCCACTGCTCAGCAGTGCTTGCAACACCCATGGCTCAATCTCAGCAGTTCTACTAAAAAAAAGATGACAAATGAAGCCGATGTGGAAAATTTGGATGCTGGTATGAGCAAACTACACGTCCAGGTGGGCAAGTGAAGAAGGGATAAAAGATCCACACCATTTTTTTCTCCCTCCCTCCTGGAAGGATATCGATTGTGATATTCATTTTCCTTTGGGTTTATTACGTTCATAAATAAGATTATTTTTTTAACCTTTAACAAAGATGTATATTGTTAGCGATTGATATTCTGATAAGTGGATACTGACGTTGCACTGGTGCGTCGTGACCTAACCACCAACCAGAATACTACACATCTACGTTCATCACATGTAACTGATCTTGACATTGGCTTATTGACGACCTGAGAGCAGAATTATATATTTTTGGTTTCTGCTTTTAAGATTATTTTATTTTGTTGTTATTTTCCTCCGATTGGAGCAGCAAGCTACTTCTTTTTGCACGTTTTGTTAGAAGGTTGAATAAGTTCTGTCAACTTATACAGGGTGTTTGGTTAAGGGTAATAGGTATTCTATTATCCCTCTATTCCTACTTATTATTTTGTGTTTGGTTAAAATAAAACCTACAGAATAATCATTACTACGCATTATAATACCATTACTAAGCATTACAATTCCTGGAGATGGGAGAATAGCTAAAGATGTTGCGCCTCCGTCTTTACATATTCTGCATACCTCTGAAATAGGTAAATGCAAGCATTCTTTCTCTTGGACAATTTCTATCCCTTTCCTATTGTTTCCAGCAAACTTTCTCACTCACGTAGCAGCACACCTGTCTCTCGTCTAGTCTCACGCTCTTTAGCCTTGTTTGATTGTTGGCTGATCAGCCAATTTTTTAACTGATTGACCAAAATCAGCTGTTTGACTTCATCAAGAAACTATTCTAATTGTTTGGTTATTGGTTAGTTGGATTGGCTGATTTAACCCAACCAGCTAAAAATTAAAAGCTCCTTGTGAGTAGCTTTTTGGGCAATCAGCTGATTATCTTTTTCTATAATGTCGATTTTGCCCTTAAATTTTGCCCAACCTCTTTTACTCTATTTGAATTATTTTGTTAAACTTCATTTAGATTGTTATATTTTATATTTGGATGTATCATGATGATGATGATGATGATGATGATGATGATGATTATTATTATTATTATTATTATTATTATTATTATTATTAT
>JAOTAY010000189.1:22410274-22432655 GCA_025629805.1 Erythroxylum baracoense
TAGATAGTATCAAAACGTAGCAATCCCTATACAAGATAACTTTGGTGATCTCAAGTCAAAGGATCACTTATACAATCGTCACAATGAGAATTCCATAGACATACAAGTAATGTTCCAAATGAATTTCTCATATCGGGTCTGTTCAGTAAACTTGTTCTCTAGCAAGCATCCACACGTTTGTTTAAGTATTTATATACTTTAGCCTATGAGATCGACTACTTCCTTCATAAGGAAAAACAAAATGTGTGCTAGTCTTTTTACGTTCTATTAATGTCAAATCTTAATAGAACAATGACTAGGAACATTTAAGAATAATACATAAATGCAATATGAATCTTATAATTATAATCTCATTATAATTTCATTTGCAATGTATAGTTATCCTATGGAATTTATCATACATCTAAACATGTGCCTTTAAATCATTTGTCACCAAACTACAACCAAAGCGATTGGCTGTAGAGCATAAACCAACAGTTTCAATGTGAAAAATAGCTATAAATGTTTTCACTGCTTAAAAGTCCCCATAAAAAAATTTGTACTTATCACCACAACGTGATGTACTAAGGGGAAAAATGCAAAACAAGTTCCTCATATCTTCTACATAGCATAATAAGAACAAACGAAGGACTAAAAAAGGTTGAATATAATGTCACATACGTAATTTTTTTTCTCAAGTTCATTAAGCACATATAATTACTAAATTGACAAATAATTGAATTAGTTTGCAAACATACTATCAAGAAAAACCCAAAAAATTATGAAAGTTGGATAGAAGAAGGTTAAAACTTTTGTTTACTGAAGTGCAGAGGATCTGATGGCTTGAATGTATGGTACCTACAATTTAGAGCTCGACCAACATCTTTAAATATATTAACGAGTGAACATCTAAAATTTTATAGTGATTTTAGAGCTATCATTACTGATTAACTTCTCTACTATTCCCTTTTGGACGCAATCTCTATTTCTCTTATCCTTATGTGGGCTATTTTTCTTTAAATTCAATCTAATCTAGTAAGGACAACTCTAAATCAATGACGACTCAAAATTTTGTTGTGTTGTTATTTAAAAAAATATCCGAAATTTGCTAGTGATTTTAGACCTGTCATTACTCTTCTCCTTCTTTACGTGACTGACAGCGTTTTTAAGAACTGGACGAATTTATTGACTTCAATGCTTTTCACAGTACAACTTGTCTCTAGGTTCACAATAACGTATAATAGGATAAAATAAATGCAGGTGAAAGAAAAGTTAGAGGTGGTTAGGTGACTAAACAATGGCCTCGACAATCACTGCCATGATTTTAATCTGTGACTTAACAGCATGAATGCATAAATCTCGAGAGGTGTAAAGTATGGACTAAGGACAACAAGGTAGTTACCACTATAAATTTGCTACGAAGATTTAGTCAGCTTCTACCTGATTACTCTTAAGATTTGTGCCATTTGATGTCCAATTTTGAAGAACTGAATTAAATGGATAGGTTGTCGTCCCATCAGGAGAAGTTGTTAATCATTTCATTTCAAAGCAACGTTAAATTCCTTTAATGAATGATAATAAAGACATCAAACGGGAGGTGTAGGCGTTGTCTTACCCAACACTAGTAAATCCAAGTCATGAGATTATAAAATACGATTTTAAGGAATATGTCTAATTAATACACAGTTAACACAGAATCTTAAGGTATATGTCTGATTAATAAATGTTTAAGGTTTAAACTTCGTTTAACAATATTTTGTAAGTTTTAGAATTTATTCAGTTAAAACTAAGGTTTTAAGATGTTAAATATATTTTTAACTAAAATTTAAGGAACAACATGAATTTGATGAATAAAATGGGATAAAATATAGAGTTAATTTGTAGTTTAAGAAATAAAAAACTTCTTAATTTTTAAAATTTTTAATATTCTTGTAATTTTCATTCTTTTAGAAAAATCTTTCTAATTCGATTAGAAAATAATGACGAATCAAATATTACTTATATGACGATTAAACCTAATTCTTGAAAGTAAATTGAACTAATTAAATACGATTAAAATTAATAATTTAATAAAATTATCTTAAATTATCAATTTAAATCGAATTTAATTAATTTAAATAAAGTTTAAGAATTAAGTTGGTTAACCACATCAAAGACATTTTATTAATATAAAATATAATATGTATATAAAATATATTTTGTGCCATTTTTTATTCAAAATCTAAAAAGAGTTTATAAAAATAAAAAAATTATAAAAATTTCCCAAACAATCTTAAAAATTAAAAATTTAAATTGCAAAAAAATTCTATGTCTTCTACCCAATAAAATAAAAAACAATGATTTCCCAAATTTGATGAAAATACTACTAAAAGGTACGAAAGAGCTAAGAAAATGAAGGAAAATCATATTGAAGGCACATATCTTATGCTAATTTATTGTGAAGTTATTGAATTTGTGATGAGGTTTCTATATTCTTCTATTTGAACCTGACTGAGTGGAACTCCTCCGGTCACGCCAAACCAAACATGTTGTTCTCGAGTAAGAAGAAACAGAGCATTAGTCTTTGCTTTTCCTTCTCAACTAGCTTTTTCAGGTTCCAACTTATGAGAAAGTAAAAGAAAATTTAATGTACTTGAGGTTCAGTTTAGTCGGCTATATGATAAAGTCTATCACACTATAATCAGTGGAGCAGAAATGAGGTAGATACGCCTATAAATTTACTACTTTAAGATTTAGTTGACTTATACTTAATTAATCTTAAGATTTGTGCCATTTGATGTTCAATTTCAAAGACCTGAATTAAATGGATGGGTTGTTGCGTCAGAAGTTGTTAATTATTTAATTTCAACGCAATGTTAAATCCATTGAATGAATGATAATAAAGGCATCAAATTGGAGGTGTAGGTGTAGTCGTCTAGATAAAAAAAGAGTGCACTTATACTGCACTTGAAATTGACAAGAGTGGAGATTAATGAAGAGTGTTGGGTAATTAAGTGGGGGATCTTAAAATTCCCTACAAACATTGTGTTTTTATGTTGAACAAATTAAATGACTCTTCCGTATCCCTCTTTCTTATTGGTGGCTTTCTATCTTCATTTTTCTAGATGCTTCACTTCCATTTTTTCTTCTCAAGTTTAGTGTCCATTTCACAATAATGCTTATAATAAATCATAATTATACATTCAAAATAAATTATAAAATAAATATATATTAATCTAAAAAATATAAAATTTTAATATATATTAAAGGACCAAAATTATGTGTTTTCAATGTGGTGTGTGGTTGACTAATTTTAACTGCCTCACTTGCGGTCACGTGCTGTGGCATCGGAGTTGACGAAAATAGAGTTTTCTAGGTGGGTCTTGTGTAATTGTTGATGCTTCCACATTGCGTTGTAGCAATCGGTGATGCGAAGGAGATGGACCTTGCATTGAGCAAGAAGATACGTGTTGACCCCAAAGGAGACTTGTTGGTGGGCTCTACTTTCAAAGAATTCAAGTGGCTTAAGGTGAGGTACCATGGTTTGAGTGAATAAAACTGTTGCGACACAGCGAACGAAAACCTTGAAGATAAATATGAGTCATTTTTGGCCGTTGATTTAATCGTTGATGAAAGCTCAAATCGGAGGGAAGAGACTCGTGGGTATCTACCAAAATCATAGAATTCTAATGATTCTTTGAAGTCCAACGAGGATACCACCATCATGATCTTTGATAGCTCAACAAATGATTGGACACCCTGCAATCATCCATATTGCACAATTGTTAAGCAGTCAAGATTTGACTTATGAGTTTGTGGGGACCTCGGTATAGAAAATTAACTACAAAAGGTAAAGAAAGGAATAAGAGTAGGTCAAAAGTAACAACCTTTTGTAAGTCGAAGAAGTCAAAGAGTTGAGTACTTTTAACAATCAGGTAGAAAACGAGACAACACACTAAAAGAGACAAGAATTAGGCAGATAATTTAAAATTTTTCCTTCCATAAACAAGAGAATTGGGTCGATTACAAAAGCCTTGCAAAGCCCGCATGGATAGTACTCTGTCACAATTCTCAGTACTGGTAGGAGCAGATTCAGAAAGGTCGAAGCAGACTTGAAAAAGCCTGAGAAGATAAGATGAACAAATTATAAGAAAACACATGTCGTGTCACTCCCAAATGCATTCTTACCCAACTAAAAAGTGTTATATGACCCTAAACTTTTATGGATTGTTAACAAAGTTTCGCAAAAAATGAATATATTTGCATCGAAAAGGAGTATAAATTGTTCCCCTTTTCTTGCCATGGTTGATATAGCTACCTCTAAAGTAAACACCAAGAACCGTGTGAATTTGCAGAAATTGAAGTGAAAGAAAGAATTTTGGTATAACAGACGATTAATTAGCAAAAAAGTAAGAAATTGAAATAGAGGTAGAATCTAAAAGTTTATATAGTCACTTACAGCTTATGTGAATGGAACTTTTGGTAATTTTGTTTAAGTCGAAACATCTATAACCAACTGGTATAAAGGAATGGTGAAGCCTTTAAACCATTATATACATAATAGTTGGAAAGTCGAAATCTTGAAAAGATCCAGAAAAAGAACCCTATTAACTATTCCCCTCTTTCCTTCAGTTTGAAAAAATGCAGAAAGTGATAAAAAAAGGTATGTGGTGGAGTTGAAAATACCAAAAATAAGTCTTGATTCTTCATCGTGACTCGGAACATAAGTGACTCCTTCTGCGAGCTTAGTGGAAAATTCATTTACATCAAGTTTTCTGTATTCCAAAACAAGAACAGAAAACAGAAAGTAACGAAAAAATACGGTGATTGATGCATTTTTAGCTAACGTTTGTTGTTCTTTATTTTGAATTGGTGGCTACTTTAACACTCAACCATTTAAACTGATAAAAAAAAGCAAGATTTCGTATGTATAATAGGACAAAAAGGAAAACGAATCATTATAAAAGAGAGAAGACTGAGAAGTAGTAGAAAAATAAAAACGAGAGGACTAAGAAGTAGTAGAAAAATAATGTAGATTGTTGTTACAGTACCAATCACTATGCTGTCTCTCCAAGAAAGGCAAGCCTTTAAACTCTTTACATCCTTCTTCACGTTATCACCTTTATCTTTAAGAAATCGTCTAACACAAGCGTTGTTGCAAAATTTCTCCTGTGATTAGGTAGAACATAATGTTAGCTATTCCCTCCACTACTGATATAATCTTGAAGATAAAGACAATAGAAACAATACAGTCTTTTTATCTCAAATTGAAGACTCCCGCTATAGATGAAACCTTGTATCTTGACCAATGGAAGGAGACTAAGTATGAACAGTAGGAACCCACAAAAAAGACCCCCACTTGCTTGAACGAGAGAGGAGCTGGTTTCCTTAAAAGTTCGAGTAAAACTTTAATGTTATTAGTTCATTTCAGATGATCTTTGAGTTGAAGTTGTATTTCTTTCTTGCCTATTTCGTGAAACCAAAAGTAATATTAAGGGAAAGAAAGAATGGCCAATATGCGTGTGAGAGAATAATAATAATATGGATCCTCTCTTTTTATGCAAGTGTAGATTTTAGGTTGATAGGCGTCATTGCGAATGCCAAGGAAAGAGTAATAGCAAGATCCGATGTTGGATTCTCCTTCCTGCTCCATCTCTAACTTTCAGGCTACTTATGAAGAATAAAAGAGAAAATATCTAGCGAAAGTTAGAGAGAGGTAAAGAGAGAAAGGGCTTTGCCGAAGAGAGAAGCAAAGATTAAGAGGAAGTGGAGAGGGAAAAGTAATTAATTGGTGACAGGAAGAGAGAGTAGACAGAGGCACATGAAGAGGCAGGATGTTTTATTGCTATCTCTAATACGAGACCTTTTTTGGGAAGAGTTAAGAGTTATTAATTGGTAAAAAGTTATAAGAGTTATTAATTGGTGACAAGGTCGTTTGATGATGGGAGGCACGACGACGATGACGATGATCCCTTCACACTTAGTATATTATACTTAACGAGGGATGTGCGTCATTTTCTCGTATATTTCAAGTGCCAACTTTTGTTTTCATATCCCAATGATGCATCTATCCCCCTTTAAGTTCACCTTTATATTCTTTACTCCTTTTTATTTAGTCGACTTTCGGTCCTCTTTTGGCCTATAATTAATCGGATTGGTTCTACTTCGTTCAAAGTTTAAAACTTAGATGACAATAACTAATGGGTTCTAATCATAATGATGAGTAAAATTTTCCTTCAAGAATTTGAGCTCGGCAAGTGTATGAATAGGCTCAGAATTAGTGACTTGGCCAAGATTATATTAACTTATTAGTTAACTACAGACACGAAAAAGTAGCATAGGAACACGAGACACGAGGAAATCTTATAGCAACTTACTTATCTTAAGCTTTTTGACAAGCTCTGTGACTTGTAAGAAATTGCTCAAAATGTTAAAGCATATCAAATTTTGTTTGTACCATTGTGAGTAATGATCATAGTAGAGTAAATTTTATTATTCTAAATATGAACATGCATAATATAATGGAAGTTATATATTGATCCCTATATTGTGAGGTTTCATCTAAAAATGGTTAGAAGGAGATTAAAAAGCATTTGAATTTGAAGGCTATGAACTTATTGCTAGCAAAAGGAATTTAAATGAATGTGAATCTATGGACTTTAAGAGAAGAGTAACACAAGGAATTGACAAAACATGTTAGAAGTATATGGACTAATATAATTACAACATTAATTCCATATTCACAATCATTAATTGAATTGCCTAATGTATGTTTAATAACCATAATGAGATGGTTAATAATTTACTAATTACATTTGAAGCACATGGTAGTACCCTAATAACTATAGGTTGGCCCATGAAACCATAGTTCATCACAATTATGAAATGACACAATTAGCCTCATTCTACCCTTTAGGGTCAAACATGTTATAAATATAACATATGGTGAGAATTTGTTTTTTGCCGTGGATATGTGTGGTGATAGTTCAAAAGGGTTTTCTATCGTAAGCTCTCTCTTGCACATGCTTATTGAGTATTGATAGGTTGTGGTCTCTTGAATGGAGAAAATGAATCAAGATGTCATGCCCAACGTTGGAGGTATGTACATTCATTGTCTAGTTATTGCTCTAAATAGGATGTGGATCTTGGCATTGTGGTTATTGCTCACTGAATCTATGAATAACAAATGGTATCAGAGTTTCATGGTCATTTGATTTTAGGGCTTATATTTGGATATAAACCCATTTTTTCCAAACCTATTTTTGGCGTGAATAATCTCGAAATGATGCATTGAAGGTGTAGAAACTGTTGTTGGTTATTGTTATTGACGTTTAACTTTATTTTGGGCAAATGAATCTTGTTTTTGGGTGAGATTTTTCAAAGTTTTTAGGGGTTTTCATTAATGGCCAAAATGGGTTAGAAGCTTTTAAGTTTTGGAGTATTTTTGGTTGAAACGGGTATTGGAAATCTATAGATCATGAAAAATGGAAGAAAACCCCTCCAACCTCGTCAGAAATGGATGACCGGAGGCTAAATTTTAAGCTAGTAGGACTCACACACCCGCGTGTCTACCCATGTGCTTGATAAAAGGTCAGGGATGACCCATATGGTGTCATCCTAGACCCTGATAATAAAATAATAAAATAATAAAATTTTAAAAGAATTTGGTACAGTGGCTTGTGGGGATGCATGAAAAGTTATTTTTGGACCTTTTTTCATCATTTTGCTCCATTTTTTAATTCTATATTTTCATATGTTTATGCATAAGATTAATCATTGTTTTTAATCTTATAATTCTAATTGTTTTTAATCTTATTGTGGCATAAATATGATTATTTTTGACAATAGTGAATGCTTATTTTTACCAGTCTTAAAATTGAGCATGTGAAACTATTTATGATGAGGAACTTTTAAATATTAATATATGTTTAAATTTTATGTTTTTCCTCTAAAATAACATTAAGATCCATACGAGTAATTAATTATCCTGTTGCTAATTACTGCTTAGTAGGATGCTTAATATGGTGAAGAAATTTTATTGAAATATTATGAACCACACAATTTTTCTATCATTTCGATAGTACATTGATGATTTGGTTGTAATATTTAATAAATTGTTCTTACCTGGGAATGAGTTCTATATTTGTTTAAGGAACTTTAGCATGAATGATTTAATTAATTTTGAGAAAAAGAGAACAAATTGCATGATTATATTTTAACATTCATATCATGGTTATTGCTCTTAGTTCTTATTCAGCTTTAAGCAGTTCGAGAGTCTATGCCATTTTGACGCTGAATGGAATGAACCACAAGCAATGGGTTGAATCTCTTATGATGAATTTGACTATCATGCAAATGGACTTGGCCTTAAGAATTGATGCACTACCTAAACCCGCTGATGATGCTATTGAGAAGTATAAGAAATCCTATGAGGAGTGAGAATACTCTAACTGATGCTGCTTGAAGATTATGAGGTATCACATAGGTGAATCCATTCGTGATAGTATTCCTGAGGCTGATAGTACAAAGGATTTTCTTGCTGCCATTAAGAAGAAATACAAGAAGCTCTTAAAGAATGAGAAGAATGAGTACTTAAACATGCTTCACACACCATTTACGATGGTGTAAGTGACATTAAGGCTCACATCAATAAGCCCATAGGTTGTTACCATAAGCTTAAGGCTATAGATATGGACCATGGTGAGGATTACATGGTATTGTTTGTGATGGGGACTCTTCCTTTCAAATTTGATTCAATCAGATCAAGCTATAATGCTCATAAAGAGCAATGGACTGTTGAGGAGATGATTGCTGTTCTTGCCAAGGAAGAGGATGAAATGAAAAAGGAAGGGTAAGAAGCATCTCCATTATGATAAACCGCAATAATTCTTAAAAGAGAAAGTTCACTTTTAATAGCTCAAGTGACCAAAAGCTTTTTAAGAAGAAAACTGTTAGTCCTAAAGGAAGTGGACAAGCGGGTTCATCTTCTTTTGGTCAGAAGAATAAATTTTTTAAAGGGAAGTACAACTTTTGTCAAAACTTTGGGCATAAGAAAGCTGATTGCCAAAAGCTCAAAGCCCACATAGAGAAGAAAGGTAATTGTCATGTAATGGTTTGTTTAAAGTCCAATATTATTGATCTGCCCTCAAATACTTGGTGGTTAGATATTGGAGCAACAATTCACATTATGAATTCCTTGCAGAAACTGACAAGTCGAAGAAGTTCGACTAGTTTTGAGCAATATATGTACATGGAAGACAATATCAAAGTCCAAGTTGAATTTTTTGGGACAATTAGACTACAGTTGAATACAAGGCTTCTTTTGGAGTTATATGATGTACCTTATTTATCCTCTATTAGGAGGAATTTGATTTCTGTATCTATTTTGGATAGACTAGGTTATAGTCTTCTTTTTGGAATTGGAAAATTGACTTTTTATCATGACTCTCTTTTAGTGGGAAATGAAATTTTATGTGAAAATTTATAGAAACTTAGGTTGAATGATGTTGTTACAGTTGCTTCTTCCTTTTCTCTTAATATTGTTGTTGGTTCCAAACGTATGAGGTTAGATTTAAGATCTTCTATGTTATGGCATAAACATTTAGGCCATATTTCTAGAGACAAAATGGAGAGGTTGGTAAAAGATGGTGTACTTCAGGATCTTGATTTTTTAGATGTCATTACCTATGTTGATTGTATTAAAGGAAAGTTAACCGCCAAGGTTAGAAAAAGCAAAACAGATAGGTGCTCAGAATTGTTGGAGTTGATTCAAACTAATATATATGGACAATTTATTCCATCTGCTATAGGTGGTTATAAATACTTCATCACTTTTATTGATGATTTTTCCCGGTACGGTCATGTGGAGCTCATGCGTGAAAAATCTAAATCTTTAGTCCCGTTTACGATTTTCAAGACAAATGTTGAGCTTTAAAAGGGGAAGAAAATCAAGGTAGTTAATTGTGACAGAGGTGGAGAGTATTATGGGTGTTATGATGAGAGTGGAAGGAATCTAGGGCTTTTTGCTAGATATTTGTAAGAATGTGGTATTCAAGCAAAATATACAATGCCAGGAACACCTCAGTAGAATGGAATCGTTGAAAGAAGAAACCATATACTTCTTGATATGTTTCGATGTATGTTGATTCATTCTAGTTTACAAGAATTTTTGTAGGGTGAGGTGTTGAAAACAGCCACTTATATCTTGAATTAAGTACCCAGGAAGTCAGTCCCAAAGACTCCATATGAGTTATGATCAAGTAAGAAACCAAACTTGCGCCATTTTCATGTTTAGGGATGTAAAGTAGAAGTAACGCCCTATAATCCACAATCTAAGAAGCTTGATTCAAAAACTATTATTGGCTACTTTGTAGGGTGCATTGTTGAATCAAGGGGTTCTAGATTCTATTGCCCATCTCACACAACCAGAATCATAGAATCAGATAGAGCTGTCTATTTTGAAGATGAATTTGGTTCGAGTCAAGAGTTAAGAGAAATTGAATTCATGGAAGAATGTATTCTAATCCCTATACCGTCGCTTCCGCTCCTACTGATGACCTTTTGATTGAATAGATTCTAGTAGAATCTCATGATGAACCTCAAAAATCAAGCACAAGATGAAGTCATTGATACTAAGGATGATGAAGTTATTATGAGGAGATCATAAAGAACACATAGACCTGCCATTCCTGATGACTATATTGTCTATTTGTAGGAACATGAGTTTGATTTGGGAGATAATACTGAACCAGTCAGTTATCAAGAAGCTATAAATAGTGCTCAATCTGTGTTGTGGATGAATGCAATGGAAGATGAGTTGAGTTTAATGCCACAAAATGGAACTTAGGAGTTGGTTGAACAACCTAAAGGTTGCAAACCCATTGGGTGCAAGTGGGTTTACAAAATCAAACATGATTCAAGTGGACAAGTCGAAAGGTATAAGGCTAGACTTGTGGCTAAAGGTTATAGCCAGAGAGAAATGATTGATTTCAAAGAAACTTTCTCACCAGTTTCTACCAAAGATTCACTTCTAATCGTCATGGCTATAGTTGCTCATTTTGATTTAGAACTCAATCAAATGGATGTGAGGACTGCCTTCTTGAATAGAGATCTGTATGAAAATGTTTGTATGACTCAACCAATAAGTTTCAAGATGACTAGTAAAGAATATATGGTTTGCAAACTGAAGAAGTCTATATATAGGTTAAAACAAGCATCAAGGCAGTGGTATCTCAAGTTTGATATAGTTGTCACTACAAATGACTTCAAGGAGAATGTAGTTGATCAATGTATAAAAAAAAAGGATAAGTTGTTGGTACCTATCTTTCTTCCAAAGTAATTTTTTACTTATTTTATTATTTACTATTCCCTTTCGTCCTTCCTTAAGTCGCATAGGTTTGGTTTGATCCTGTAGAATCGAACCCATTTCCTCATTAAGCAAAGGGCCATGAATGAAGAAAGATAAGAGAGAAAGGCATATTCTATTGGCTAGTGATTGTGTGGCCCCAATTCTTGACTGAAGGAGTTATAGGCCTAAAAACTCTTTCATAAAATAATCCATCTTCTTCAGGTTTATTGGTTTTGTAATGAAAAGTATAGGGTTTTGTCACCTCTCTAACAATCTCTCCATTAGGTGGGATTTTCTTGGCCCAAGCACTCATTTGTTGAGGTGAAACCTATCCAATTCAAAGTTGTTGATGTTTACATCGATCAATCATAGAAGAAAAATTCTAATTATTTTGATTAAGCTTCCTTCCTATTAATTTCGAAGTTCTTTTCTTATACAAGGAAATGGTTTAGTTCTAAAGCCAAAGATCGTAGTTCTTAAATGGGCAATCGAACGAGTAAAAGGATCTGATGATTTCGAAAAAATTGAACAAGGAGTCGTACGAGTTGAAGTTCAGTGGGAGCAGTTTCATTTTTCTGGTACTGTATGCTAATGAAATTCTACTTGCTTCTAATGATATTGATCTATTATTTGAGATAAAACAACTATTATGTAGCCATTTTGATATGAAGGATCTTGGTGAGGCCTCTTATGTACTTGGAATTCAGATTCTTTGAGATAGAGCTAATGAGATTCTTCGACTGTCTAAAAAAACTTACATTGATCAGATCTTGAAAAAATTCAATATGCATTCTTGTTCTCCTGGAAAGGCACCAATAGTGAAGGGTGACAAATTCTCAAAGGCCCAATGTGAATAAAATGATAAAGAGAGAGATGAAATGAAAGTTTTTCCTTATGTATCACTTATAGGCAGTTTGATGTATGCTCAAGGATGCACAGGCCCTGATATTGCTTTTGTTGTAGGAATATTGGGAAGATACTTAAAGTGATCCTAGACTTAGCCATTGGAAAATGGCTAAGACAGTCATGAGATATCTTTAAGGTAGCAAGGATCATATGTTGACTTATCAGAGAACTGACACTCATGATATAGTTAGGTTCAATGACACCGATTATGCAGGATGCGTGAATGAAAAAAAATCCACTTTAGGCTACATCTATATGATGGTTGGAGGAGCTGTATCATGGAAAAGTGTCAAACAGAAACTCACAACGTCCTCTACAATAGAGGCAGAGTACATGGCGTGTTATGAGGCAACTTGTCAAGCAATATGGCTGCAGAATTTCATTTCACTATTGAGTATTGTAAACTCTATTTCGAGTCCACTGAAATTGTATTGTGATAACTCTGTAGCTGTAGTTTTCTCTAAGAACACTAGAAGTACTTCTCGCTCAAAGCATATTGATATAAAGTACTATTTTGTTAAAGAGAAAGTTGTTGAATCTCTCATTACTGTTGAGTATACGCCTACAATTAGCATGTTAGCCAATCCACTTACAAAAGGCTTACCTATTTATGTGTTTGTAGAACACGTCTGCCGCATAAGATTGTTAGGAGCCTAGCTTGATAAGAGTAGTGGGAGTTTGTTATTTTTAATTGAACATGTTAGTATTTTGTACGAATTGCTTATGACTTATATATATGAAACATGCACAATGATATTTGCAGTCACTTCTTATTAATATTGACATATATATGTTGATGTATATATATACAAAATGACAGGTATAAAAGGAGACAAATGCATAGTCTCAGTTGTTGTACTGCATGCATGTTGTTTTAATGGTTATTGTTGTATTTGAATATCTCTGGGGCCTAATCATATGTAGTAAATATATCTTGTCAATATGATATTGAATATGATTCATTTGACTGCCTTTGGATGATGGAGATTGGTATGGTGGTTTGATTATATTGTCCAAGTGGGAGAATGTTAGAAGTATATAGACTAAAATAATCACAACATTAATTCCATAATCACAATCATTAATTGAATTGCCTAATGTATGATTAATAATCATAATGGGATGGTTAACAATTCACTAATTGCATTCGAGGCACATAGTAGTACCCTAATAACTATAGGTTGGCCTATTAAACTATAGTTCATCACAATTATGAAATAACACAATTCGTCTCATTATACTCCTTAGGGTAAAACATGTTATAAATATAACATATGATGAGAATGTGTTTTTTTTCGTGGATGTGTGTGGCGATAGTTCAAAAGGGTTTTTTATAATAAGCTCTCTCTTGCAAATGTTTGTTGAATATTAATAGGTTGTGGTCTCTTGAATGGAGAACATGAATCAAGATGCTATGCCTGATATTGGAGGTATGTACATTCATTACCTAGTTATTGCTGTAAATATAATGTAGATCTTGGTATTGTGGTTATTGCTGACTGAATTTCATCGTCATCGTCATCGTCATCACCCAGTCTGAAATCTCGCAATAAAGCAAGATTTGGGGAGGTCTGATAGTATGCAGCCTTACTCCTACATAGTAGAGAGGTTGTTTCCAGTAGATCCATATGTGGATTTGACAATAAAAAAAGTGATGCAGATATGAAAACTGATATACTAAAAAATGCAGGTAATTAAAATTAAATAAGTAAATAAATAAATAAAATAAAACAAAACCAAATAAGATATCTGATATTGTGCCCAAAATCGTCGTGAGTTGATACGAGTTTAAAAGAAAAGTTATTAAAAAATATAATAAGAAAAATATACTTAGAAAAAACTGTAAAGTTCTGTTCATACTTGTTATACTACAAGCGTCTGCTCACCATTCCTCGAATTGCAACATTATGTAAAGGTCATGCTAATATGCTCTGTATCTTTCTAATTTTTATCATGTCCCTTAAGGGACATTTGATTAGGCAAATGATGTTCTTAAACTATGCTAATCCTAATGTTGGCATATAATTAGAAGCAAAGCAATAGTAAATGCTTATACACCAAACAAACTAGTAAGGAAAATACGAAATAAAATGCACAGTTACATATAAGTAAAAGCGTAACTACTAATTAATAGAAGAACACGAAGAACAAGTAAAAATAAAAAGGAAAGAATATATACAGAAAAGTTATAAAAAGGAAGCAATAAGGTGAAACATACCTTCCCGAGTCTACTGAGTGAAGCCAGAGGAAGAAAGGAAATTGAAAGGAAATTGAAACGAAGAAAATTGTCTTTCTCTTTCTCTTCACCCAAACACATTCTTCATTTTATCCGGAGAAAGGAAATTGAAACGAAAACTTTTTTTTCTTTTTTTTCTCTCTTTCTGGGAGCTAAAACTCTAGGCCCTCCTCCTAAATCTCAATTGAATCAATATCATATAAGACAAAAATAAACTTTCAAGTCCCTAAGAAGCAAAATGTTTGTACTACTTTACAGTTGTCTATACCAGAACAACTGTTAATGGACCATAAACCTACTGAAATCTGACGATCAATGCTAAAATTTGGTCCAAAATCATTCCAGTTCACAGATTCACGCTAACTGAACCAGTCCAAAAGTGTACAGAAGACTCTGATTTGAAAAATCTATAAATATAAAAGAAGATAACATAGAAGAGATTAATACATACATGGGTATGGCGTAGAACTCCCAAAACCACACAGAGTCAATGCAAGGGCAAAAGAGACGTGACAAACAAAATCATTAGAAGATGAGTGTAAAGAGCTAAGATTAGGAATTACTCAGATCCTTGCAAATATCATTATCCCTAAACCATAAATCCAAATCAAAAAATGACTCAGAAAAATCCTAAATCAGAGACGAAAATGAAGTTACAAACTTTATCTTTAGTATGGCTAAAACCTAACCTTTTGCGGTGAGGAGGAGGAGATGGGCTCAGCACTAGCTTGAATAGAGTTAGGACTATGAGCTTTTCTCTGATAAGTGGAAGTGAGAGGAGCAATACGTAGGGAGCTGGGAAAAACAAGCTTGAAAGCATCCAGAACTCTAAAGGGTCCTCATCCCTCACTCCCTTCTAGAAACCCCGAACAAAACCCTGACTATTAGATTTCTAATTTCACACCAAAAGTCTTCAGTACCAAAGCTCCAAAACCAAACCCTACAAAATCCCCAATCCGTCAAGGTCGTACTCAAAACGTCTTGGGGAGAGAAGTATGACTCACACTTCTGGTCATTGCTGACTGAATTTATAAATAACAAAACAAACATCTAGCAGAAGGACTTTAAATGCATAACCACAAGTTACATCTTGCATGAAATTTATTTCTTATGTAAACCCTTGGATAAGGATAAGATGTTTAGTTTTTGAGCAGTGACATCAAAATTTAGTCACTTGGCTGACATGAATACTATTAACTGGAGCTTTGGATTTAGAGGAGAAGAATTGACTTCTATTTCAGATATCTCACTATTAGAATTTGTAATAAAAGCTCATGGGAGGCCAAATGGATATTGCAAGATAATAAAGGTTTGGGTAAGTTATTCCCCTTTGCACTTTACAGGGAACTAAATGCTTGTATCTTGGAATTGATGATGAAAAGAAAGATTTTGGTGTAAGTAATTGATTCAGATCTCTCTTTCTTACCCTTTCCCCTCTCTACAACTTAACTTACATCTATTTTGGCAGTAATTGTTCGTGATTTATTTTACAACCAACTAGTTCGAAGGAAGATTTTGCAATCTAAGTTTTTCTTTTTGACCTTTTCTCTATTGTCAGTCATTTAGGTTGTTTGTTCAACTTATTCAATGTTTTATGTTCTCGTATCATTGATTGGGACTAACTTTTTGCCCTTGCCATTTCCATTTGGGAATTAAAAGTCCCAAGAAGGTCTTGCACTTGGTTAAATAGTGTGTATTTCAGATTGCTCTTGTACATCCCCACATTTCCTTCAAAGTTGTTAATGTTGATAGGTGAGTGTTAGTAACATTTATGTGCAGAGGAGCTATAGTAATTGTGATTGTTGTTTGACACTTTCGATCACCTGATATAGTGAGGAGGATCTTCTATCAACACTTCCTTCTTCCATGCTAACATTACTGAAAGGTGGTTTTGGGATTGAGAGTTCTAACCCTTATGATGAATTGAATGTTAGGAATGGCGTGCAGAAGCTTCCAGGCTATATACGAGGTCCTCTTGATGGTTTTGCAGACAAGGTCTGAGTTCTATTTTAGTTCTCCTCTCTTTTTCTGTTTATATATATAATTTCTTATTTTTGGTTGTCATTGACTCATTTCTATATATGGTGTTTTTTGTACTTTTATTTTTCTGTTTGCTAGTTTTAATTTATATAGTGTTCATTTTTACAGGCATTTCAATACGTCTGTATCCTTCTTTGAATAACCTTCAACAATCTACTCAATGCTTCACTTATTGAATCTATATAGGAGAATTTTTTTGTTTAAACCTTGTAGGTTAACCTTAATGCTGACAGATATCAACTCACGATTTGTCTGCAAAGGTCCAATTCACAAGTTGCTAAATGACTCTGCTGCTAGGTTTGGGCATCTGCATATGTGTAGAAGCTTGTCACAAAAAGGCAAGAGAAGTAGACCTCATGCGTTTCCATCATATATCGTAAATCTATATTGCCTTTCATCTCTGTATGATTTAATCTTTGAGCCATCAAAGACATATGTTGAATTCAAGGTAATATTCTTCTTCTTTGGCTGCCAATTTTAATTCCTAAAAATAGTAATTTCTTCTTGGAGGGTGCATCTTGGAGCAATTAGTAAAAGTTGCTCCTTTGTGATAATAAGGTCACAGGTTCAAGTCACAGAAACAACTTCTTTGTAAAAATACAAAGGGAAAGCTGTGTAAATTATAACCCTCCCCAGACTCCGACAAAGCTAAGAGCCTTGTGCATTGAGCACATTGACTTGATATTTAGTAATTTCTTCTTTAATCTTTTTTTAGTGATTTGATGTGATATACGCTTTTCCCAGTCTTCCTCCACATATATGGCCTCCACACCAAACTATAAAAAAAAATTAGATGAAGCTTCTATCAAGCTTTTAGGGTCTCAATTCTTTTAAGCAGTAAACAGCTTCTGCTTAACTGCAGAATGTTTGAGAAATTCTAATTTCCATGTTCTTTATTCAAAATGTTGGCACTCTGCATCATCAGTACACAATTTTAAGTGTTAAGGAATGGTTTGTTTTCCTTTCCTACTACCATCAACTTTCTTATAACATTTTGTACCAGTACTAGGTTCCTATCCTTAACTTCATTAAGAAGGCGATCAGAATCATTGGAAGAATAGCATTACTCAAGGTATGACATCTTTGTGTTGTTCTATGTCACTGGCTAGTCTATCTCTATTGGTTTATGATATTTAGCTATGCTTTACCTTTTAAAACTACAAGATTTGTCAAGTCATTTAACTGACATAGTTTGGAAGATGAAATGTGTAAAGAAATTGATGGTATTGCATCAAAAAAATGCCCAACGCACTGCCAAGCTACCTACTCTGAATTCTGTAAAGAAGTTGATACTATGAGATCTTCACGCTGTCCAGTTTTGATATGTTTTAACTTCTCTACAAACTATGTTGACAATAATGTTAGATATGTTTGTGATTCATAATATATGAACAAGTAGGAATTGTTTGGTTTCTATAGTAGCTGAATTGCCCTTTTATTTTATTCACATTTCTCATGCAGAAACATCTGAGAACTTCGAATTTGTAGCAAGGAAGTGCAACATTCAGAGTGATCTGCCTTCTTCTCTCTTTGCTTCTGCCTCTTTTACCATAGGTCTGAGAAAAAACTCAAAAGGGGGTGTGGTGAAGTTTCATATCATAAATTTCAAAATGACCTTTCAGGGCCCAAAGGACAACAATCTGAACTGGAACAGGCTTGCCAAAATGATCATTCTTTGCCATCATCGAATGGTCCCCCTTGTGATACCATGCCCAGATTGACCAAAAGGAGTAATAGAAATCTTTTGATATATGATCACAAAATGTTAGATGAAGATGGCTACTTTTTGGAAGACAGGTTTACTACCAGGGAAAGATTCTGTAACGCTACAAAGGGCCCCCTTTTAAGATCAGAGTGGCAGGAAGGATCCCCGAACATTGAATCTGGTGCCAAATCTGTTAGTTATTCATTCTCTTTAATTAATGAAGGAGAGGCTACAAGGAATGATAAAACATATTTCTTAGAAAGTTGCTCATCCCAGGGAAGCTTTCCTTTTAATAGGGCTCTCAGAAGTAAGGAAGGTTTTAAATCTCAGGTTGATAGCTTTAATACCAAAAGAAGGCGTGTTTTTACTGATGAAGATGAATACTTGGTTCAAATTGATTCCTGCAATACAAGTTTTGTTGAACTTCCTAGGATTTTGAAACAAGATGCATCATTCTGTGCTCAATGGTATCCCACACACCTTATGGATATTGATATAACTTCAGATTTCATTCCTTCTTGTTCTTAAGATAAATCATTATCATTGCATAAGAGATTATATGCTAAACATACAGATTTTGCATCTGATCTATTTAAAGGCTTATTTGAAGAGACAACCTGGGGTATTGAAGACAATTCACTTGGAAAAACTTTCAAAGGGAGTTCAAGATCAGGAATCAGGCAAGAGCATTGGAACTTTTTAGATAGTGAAGAAAATGAGCGTGAATCTATTTATGATATTCTGTCGGAGAGTCCTAACAAAGAAAATGAATTAAGTTGGAGAAGTGTTGTCTTTAGTTCTAAGTATAATGCTCACTATCAAAAGGGGTGTGAATTTCATCGAAGGCCCAATTTATCTGATGAGTTCTCTTTGGAACATTCTCATTTATCACTTGATTTAAGCACGACAGAATATTCTTCTTTGGAGCCATATTCCTAAGTACAGAAAAGTAATGAATAGCAAGGAAGCAAAAGAAATCAATCAAAAGATCATTGTTCAGATCAAGATAATGCTCACGCAGACCAACGAAAAAGAAGCCATTCAGCTCCACCATTTTACTGTAAAAAGAGGAGACTAATCTCCTTAAACCACTATTCAATAATGGAATTGGGAAAAGAGCTGACTCAACTGTTTCATGATGGCTCTACTTCTTCTGGTGATGTTTCTGAAATTGGGTGTCATGTCATGAAACATAGGTATAATCCAACTTGTATAGCTGCTTGTGCTAAAGAAGCTAAGGAATTGAAACTGCATTTGCAGCCATATCATAAGGATCTAGAGTTCAACTCTAGGTACTTGAATGTTCTTTATTTCCCTTGATCAAGTGCTTTCGACATATGTAAAATGCTAATCAATCTCTCCATCAAAAAATGCCCGACCTGCCCAGAGTCAACGAGTTTGGCCCGGTCAAACCTGTCCACTGGTCGGGTGGGTATGGCCTGAGAAAATTCAGGTCGGGTCGGACTGCAAGCCAAGGTGGTTGGGCCAGGTTGTGACCCGAATCGAGCAGTTGACCCACAAAATGGTGTCATTTTGTGGGTGTTTAAAATATTTCTTCCATCGACAAAACGATGTTGTTTTGCTTTAAAAGTAAAATGATGTCATTTAAGTTATAAGACAATTAATAAAACACAAGAAAAAATGACATCGTTTTGTTGCAAGCAAAAATGATGTCGTTTTACCTTTCATTAAATGAAAGCCAACAGCCAGCCTCCCTTCGCTCGCTTACTCGCTAGTTGCCCCTCAGTAGCCTCTTCCTGCCTCCATCTCCCTTCATCCCCGACCCCTTACCTAGTTGCTTTCACTTCTCTATTCTTCTTCTTAGTTTCACGTTCTTCCTTCATTGTTCTTCTTCGTATATCATCTGTCGTGTGCACGTCAAAGTCAACAATGCTCAAACAACCAACAGTGAACAATCCAACGTATTTAATAAGGTAATCTGTCATTCTCTCTTCGTAAATTTGTTTTTTTTGGGTTGTTTTGAAAACTGATGTAGCTAATTTGAGAACTTTGTACGTTGATATTGGAAATATGGGATAATGCTTGTTATGTGTTTGATGAAATGCTTAGAGATTATTTTTGTTAGTTGTTTGTAACACTAACAAATGAAACAGAAATTTAATTATATGGACCAAAAAAATTGATTTGTATTACTCTCCACAAATCAATTCACATGCCTTGCCATCATTTCTTAGCTTAATTTCCATATGGATTTTAATATTCACTTTACTTATTTTAATATTGAGATCTTAATTTCTTGCAAAGCATTTCTTACATTTGTAAACGGATTTTAACATTCACCTTACTAATTTTGCACCTTCAGGAACTCTAAACTCTTGTCTCCAAGAGTTAACAAACTAATTCACTAGAGATCCAAGGCATGACTATTTTCTTAGTCTTCGTCTATATTTATTGTTTGAATACTAGGACGCCGAGTCTGAGAAAGATGTGCTTACAAGAATTTGAGCTTAGGATTTCTTAACAGGCTGCCTTCATTCCATTCAACCCTTTTTATGCAGCAGTCAACATTATATCCTTCATTCTATTCTTAATACTTAAAAGGCTTTATAAACTCACAAGAGACTAGAATATGAGACCTCTAATATTTAGAACTTTTAAAAGAGACTTATAAACTAAAAAAACCTAGAATACAAGACCTCCAATATTTAGACCTTTCAGAAAGATTTTATGAATGAGTTGGACCACTTCCTAAGATTCACTTCATATTATTCCTCTCTTGTTTCACATACATCTTCCTTCATATCTTGCACTCGCAAACAATGCTTGCTTTATTTCTTCTGAACTCATCAATACCATGCGATCTAATTCCTGTAATTTGTAATAGACAGAACACAAACTAGCCATCAACATCAGTCATTTAGAAATAAGAACAATACAAATTTGATGGCTGAAATTTAACATCTGAGCAAGAAGCCTGTATTGAAAACTCATTGAAACAGCTAATAACACCTTGTTGAATCCACTGAATTTTAGATTTCTACTTTAAGATTAAGTGTGAAGCTATTAATGTTAAAAGGTAATCCTCTTGTTCTTTCTTATATGCTTACTTTAGCCTCACATTTATGGATATAGGTAGACTTCCTTTTTAGCCTTTTCTTTGATCTATATGGATATAAATAATAAAAAACTATCAGATTTTTGGATTTCTACTTTAAGATTCATTTCGAAGCTATTAGTGCTAAAAGGTAATCCTCTTGTTTTTTCTTTTGTGCTTACTTTAGCCTCACATTTTATGGATATAGGTAGACTTCCTTTTTAGCCTTTTCTTTGTTCTATATGGATATAAATAATCAAAAACTATCAGGTTTTTAGTTCTTGAGGGAAGGAACTAAGTAGGTATATGTGCCGAATTTCGACCGCATAAGACTCAATCCATGACACTTAATGTGATGGTTATTTTACCCCTTTTTTATTTAAATAAGTTTGAATACATCAAATAATCTCAGTTTAGAAACTCATAAACAACTCAATAACTAGGTAGGGCAATGGATTAATGCCTAAACTGTAATATAACAACCTGTAGAACAATCAACAAACAAAAAGTAATTACTGAAAAGCTGTTAATAATATTAATAATAAGAGGAGAGAAATACACTCAATGATGTAATATAAACTACTTATATCTTTAAAGCTACGAGAAGACCTTTAATTTTCTTAATAGAGTTGTGATGACTGTTGCAAAAGATTAAGACTGTTGATTCGTGAGGAGAATCTATATGAATTGCCTAGATATGTCACATTCTTTGTTTGCCTTATTCATTAGTATCTTTTACTTGATAAATCTTTTTTAATAGGAAAAAGAACAGTGAAAAATTCAAGTACATTTTGTTTTTCCTTAGGTTATCAATTGGCTTCTAATCTTATTGTATTTCTTAAGATTGAAGTGTCAATCAGCTAAAAGAGGAAACAGTATTGACCAACTATGTTGGCCTTTTCAAATAGAAGTAATAGTTAGATGTTTTGGAAGAATCAAATTTTCACTCTATCCAAAGTGTCATCTAGCTATAATTCATTAGTGTATATAGCCTTACTTTCTTAACATGACATCTGAAGTAAATCACTTGTTAACATAGAAATCATGTATAATATGCAAAATACACAAGAAGGGGGTTGAATTGTGTTAAATCGTCTAAGATATGAATCTTTAAAATCTTCTTGATTTTCTTGA
>JAOTAY010000189.1:22458962-22475598 GCA_025629805.1 Erythroxylum baracoense
ATGATCACATCATAATTTCCTTCATGCTATGTCATATATCATGGACTTCATTAATTTGCTTATAGATCAATATCAATATCAATTCATAAATAATGAATACCAAATTAATGAAATATGCTTTTCTTTGTTCTTGAAAATAAAGTCTATACACAACTTTGTACAAAACGCACTAACGGTAATTGCCTTTAGGGCACTACTCTAACATAAGGTAGGCAGGAGGTATGAATAATTTGTCAGGTTGTAAGAGTGAGAAAGTTGGTGACCTCTCAAATGTGACCTTTATTCATCCGATATCTATTTCCTTTATCAATACAATCCTAAATACTAGCATTCTTTACCTAGTTCATTTATCTGTTTACTCTTCCATAGTCATCCATTTGCAGAAGTTCTTATCAAATTACCAAAGTTGTGACTTTCCCCTTGTTTGTTTGTATTCGTTTTTGTTAATATGTTAAATGTAATATATATAAATATATAAATAAAATAAAATAGTTACTGGACTTAAATTATGTTCATGTGATCATTGGTAGCCATGCATTGTAAAAGAGCTTGGTGCATCCAACGATAATGATCCATTCATTGTATGCTTTCTTGTCGTTTTTAATAAGTGTGCCAACTGAAATGGTCCGTCCGATCAGCCTGGAGTCTTCTGGTTTTGGCAACAAACTAACAATTGCATAGCCAGCTATGTGTAGGTCTTCATGATGTGACAAGGGGAATTTAGTTCAATCCATAAGGAACTTTATGCTATTACAAAATCTTTTATTTTTGATCAATACAAAACTAATTACTAAACTAACTTCCTACATCAGAGTTGGATGATTGTTAAGAGTTTTACACAAGGTTTTTAAATTGTAAATTTACATATTTTATTAAGGATTATAGTAATTAAGAAATATGAATACAATTGTAATACAGTCTATAACTTAAAATACTTATTATCTTTATATATTGTCTTCGAGCTAATGAAGTTCATTTCCTTGTTGATTATACAAGTTTATAGTCTTAAGGGAAAGTAATATTGAATATAAGTTATAGAAGTACATGTTAAAAATAAATCATTTTGAGTTGGTATTATCATATTAGAACTTAGTGTTGAGTAGTCAAATATTGTAACTCATCCCACAATCCCATATTGAGAAATTGTAGATTTGTGCGATGTTGTTTTACTTATAAAACAACCCTCTTCCTTTTAATTTTTTTATCATCCCAAAATTATCTTTCTTTAAGACAAAAATTCTCTCTCTCCTTTTGTAATATTTCACTTTATTATTTCCTGAAAATAATGAAATATTAATTTAGTGTTCAAGGAAGTAGGCATGATTGGCCGAACCTCATTAAATTCTGATGTTCTTTATTTTTCTATTTAATAACTGTTGTTGGGTATAGTTATATTGAATTATTGTGCTATTAAATTACATGTCTAGGAAAGTTTTGTCTAAAAGGTTAGGTTTTAAGTAGGACCATTTGTGAACCCTCCAGTCTTTCCTGGGAATTTACCCAGTGTGATTTTTCATTACAATTATTAACACTCTATTCACTTAGACAATAGTGCTCAAGGTAAATTTGTTATTATTGGTGGAAATTAACCTGAGTTCCACAATAATTGGTATCAGAGTTAAGATTTTTTCTTAATATGCTCTGTGGTTGTAGTGTAGTCTAATCTTCCACATCAGAAAAGATTTGTCCTTGGGCTATTGAAATTCTGAATTGATAGCTATTGAACAGAATTGTAGTAGAGATGATAGAAATTAAAGATACGACTGCACTAACAGCTTTTACCTTAATTATTCTAACAAGGATTGTTGTGAAAAATGTAAGATTTGTAGAGGAGATTTTTAATAGTACGGTCATTTCGGCATGTGGCAAAGTGAGGTTCAAGACGTTCTTTTTCAGCAAGGTCTTGACATTGCCATTGAAGAAAATAAATTAGATGATGTTGAGGAGAAAGATTGGAGGACCATAAATTGTTTGACATATGGTACAATTCAATTGTGTATTTCCAGAAAGCAAAAATATGCTTTCTCAAAAGAAACTTTTGCATTTAAATTATGGAATAAGTTGGAGGAAAAATTCTTGAAGAAAAGTAATCAGAATAAGCTCCATATGAAGAAAAGACTGTTTCATTTCACTTATTCTCTAGGTACCACTATAAATGATCACATCACTAGTTTTAATCAGTTAGTTACTGATTTAATGAATTTGGATGTGACAATTGAAGATGAAGATCTGGCTTTGATGTTGCTTCGATCCCTTCTTGAGGAGTTTGGGTTTATTGAAACTACTCTACTTTATGGGAAGGTTGTTGTGTCTTTTAGTGAAGTTACAGCTACTTTGTACAATCATGAATTGAGAAGGAAGATAAAGGAATAACATACAAGTGGAGCAGCAGAAGCTTTGGTGGTCAGAGGCCACTCACAAAGTTAGACTAATGGAAAGAAAGGGAGATCAAAGTTGAGGCCCAAATTGAGCAAAGATGAATGTGCCTTTCGTCAGGAAAAAGGAAATTAGAAATGTTGATGAGTGTGAAGATGTACACTCAGATCTTTCATTGATTGTTACGTCTTCAATAAGCCTTTCTAGTCCATGGTTGCCAGATTCAGGCTGCAGCCATCATATATATCCCAATCAGAATTGGTGCACTGATTTTAGAGAGCTAGAAGGTGGAGTTGTCTACACAGTAAATGACTTGCATCATAAATGAGATTAGTTCAATTTGCTTAAGGAATCATAATGGAACAACCAAGACTCTAACGGATATCAAATACATGCCAAGTTTGACGAAGAATCTCATTTTTATGGGAGTCCTAGAATTAAAGTGCTACACTGTACATACAGCAAATGGAGTAATAAAAGTCATCTTTGGTGCACTTATGGTAATGAAAGGAATTTGAAGAAACAATAACCTATATTATTACTAAGGTAATGCAGTTACTGAAACAACATTAGCTTCTAATGATGATCAAGAGCTAGAAGCAGCTAAGTTGTGGCATATGCTCTTAGGATATGCAGGTGAAAAATCCTTGAAGATATTAGTAAATCAAGGATTGTTGAAAAGAGTTTGGGCCTGCAAATTAGACTTCTGTGAGCATTGTGTCAAAAGGAAACAAACAAGAGTGAAATTCAGCACTGTAATTCATAATACGAAGGGTATTTTGGATTATGTTCACTTTGATGTGTGAGGACCTTCCAAAACAACTTCTTTGGGAGGAAAACACTATTATGTGACCTTTGTTGATGATTTTTCCCAAAGAATATGGGTGTATACTATGAAGACTAAGGATGAAATGTTGGGAGTTTTCTTTAAATGGAAGAAGATGATGGAAACCTAAACAGGTAGAAGGATTAAGCGTCTTCGTACAAATAATAAAGGAGAGTATATAAGTGATCCATTTTTAAAAGTTTGTGAAGATGAAGGTATTGTCAAATACTTCACAGTCAAGGATACACCATAACAAAATGGGGTGGCAGAACATATAAAATGAACATTACCAGAGAAAGTTCAGTGTATGTTATCCAATGCTGGTTTGGGCAGAGAATTTTGGGCTGAGGCTATTACATATGCATGTCATCTCATTAATCGCCTTCCATCAACTACTATTGGTGGTAAAACACCTTTGAAAAAATGGTTTAGAAAACTTGCTACAAATTATGATTCCTTACATGTGTTGTTCCACTACATACTATCATGTTAAGGAATCAAAGTTAGATCCAAGTGCAAAGAAAGCAATTTTCATGGGGATCACCTCTGGTGTGAAAGGATAGCATCTTTGGTGCCTAGAGTCAAAGAAAATAATCTTCAGCAGAGATATTACCTTTGATGAATCTACCATGTTAAGAAAGGTGACAACTGAAAATATTGAGTAGATAGATGGTACTCTAAAACAGATGGAGTTTAAAGCCCCAGTAAATGATGAAGCAGATGCAGAAACTCCTGCTATAAAAGAGGAGCCAGATGAAGAAGAGGTTTCAACCCAATAACCTTTACAAAAATAATTACCAATTGCAATAAGAAAGCTAAAAAGGAACATTTAAGTACCTACTCATTATGCTAATATGGTGGGTTATCCATCTTTAATTAAAATTGATGACATTCCTACCACTTATAAAGAAACAGTGCGAAGTTTAGAAGAAGATAAGTGGAGGATAGCCAATAATAAAGAAACACGTTCCCTTCATAATAATCAGATGTGGAAGCTAGCTAGCCTCCTAAAGGGAAAGAAGGCAATTGGATGCAAATGGGGATATGCATAGAAAGATGGATTTCTGTATAAGAATGATGTCTGCTACAAGGCAAGACTGGTGGATAAAGGCTACGCTTAGATGAAGGAATTGATTATAATAAAGTATTTTCTCCAGTTGTAAAATATTCCTTCATTAGAGTTATATTGGCCTTGGTAACACAATTGGACTTGGAGTTAGTGTAGTTGGATGTAAAGACTGCATTTTTTCATAGAGATTTGGAAGAGGAAATCTATATGACTCAGCCTGAGGGATTCAAGGATGTTGATAAGGAGAATATGGTATGTAAATTAAAGAAATCATTGTATGAATTGAAGCAATCTCCAAGATAGTGGTACAAGCAATTTGATAAGTTCATGATGAGGCAGAGGTACACAAGAAGCAAATACGGTCACTGTGTGTATTTGCCTAAGCTACAAGACAGATCCTACATATATCTTCTCTTGTATGTTGATGATATGCTGATAGCTTTAAAGAATCAAAGAGAAATTGAGAGATTGAAGATTCAGTTGAATCAGGAGTTTGAAATGAAGGATTTGGATGAAGCTAAGAAAATTCTCGGCATGGAGATAAGCAGAGACAGAAAGTTGGGGAGACTTTGTTTGACTCAGAAATAGTATCTGAGAAAGGTACTAAAATGTTTTGGCTTGAATGAAAAGTCAAAGCCTGTGAATACTCCACTCACTCGTCATTTCAAACTCAGTGCATCTTTGTCTCCCAAGAATGATATAGAATGAGAATACATGTCAAAAGTATCATATGCAAATGTTGATGGTAGCTTGATGTATGTTATATTGTGTACAAGCCTTGATATTTCACAAGCAGTAGAAATCGTGAGCAGGTATATACATGATCTAGGCAAGGAGCATTAGCAAGCTGTGAAATGGATTCTGTGGTACATTTTGAATATCGTAGATAATGGATTAAGGTTTAAGTGGGATGAGAAAGGTGGTCATTGCTTAGTTGGATATTGTGATTTCGACTATGTTGGTGATCTAGATAAATGTTGATCAACTACTACCTATGTGTTTACTCTTGCAAAGGCACCAGTCAGTTAGAGGTCTATCTTACAGTCAACAGTTTCTTTGTCGATTACAGAGGTAGAGCATATAGCAGCTATAAAGGTCGTGAAGGACGTAATTTATCTTCAAGGATTGTTTGGTAAATTAAGAGTTCGACAAAAGCACATCAAAGTGCATTGTGATAGTCAGAATGCTATTCTTTTAGCAACGAACCAAGTTTACCATGCAAGGACAAAACACATCGATGTTCGTTATCACTTTTTACAAAAGTTTCTGGAAAAATTTGGAGTAAAAATCTAGAATATTAGAACATTGAGAATCCTACTGATATGTCGACAAAGGTGGTGACTACAGTCAAGTTCCAATATTGTTTAAACTTTATCAATATTGCTAAAAATTGAAGATGGGCGTTATAAAGCGCACTTGAAGACATTACTAAAGATGAATTTTATGAGAGATTTGAAAAAGTGGAATTCGTCAAGGTGGAGATTTGTTGAGTGGTCAAATATTGTGGCTCATCCCACAATCCCATATTGAGAAATTATAGATTTATGGGAGGTTCTTTTACTTATAAAATAACCCTCCTCCTTTTAGTTTTTTGATCATCCCAAAGTTGTCTTTCTGTAAGATAAAAATTGTTTATCTCCTTTTGTAATATTTCATTTGTATTATTTCCTGAAAATACTGAAATATTAATTTAATAGTGTTCAAAGAAGTAGGCATAATTGGCCAAACCTCGTTAAATTATGATGTTCTTTATTTGTCTATTTAATAGCTATAGTCAGGTATAGTTGTAATGAATTATTGTGCTATTAAATTACAAGTCTAGGAGATTTTTGTCTTGGAGGTGCATCTCCGGTCTTTCCTGGGAATTTACCTGGTATGATTTTTCAGTACAATCGTCTACACTCTGTTCATCTAGGCAATAGTGCTTGAGGTGAATTTATTATTATTGATGAAAATTTACTCTGCGTTCCATAACACTTAGAAGCTTACGAACCAATTAAGGCACTAATTGGGCAGTTGGTGTTAATAAAAAATATAGTGGAGTTTGGGACCAACCTCCCTACCTGCAACAAATAGTGTTTCTGGTGTGAGGTTACACTCTAATCCAAGACAGTTTATTGGCCTAACATAGCTTTTAAATATTGACTGAAGATATAAAAGCTTTCTTGGATTCTTTTTATCATAGTCGCTCCCTTCAGAGATCTTTGTTGGATCCTTACTTGACCAGGACAATGTAGCTTACCTAACACGATTTAGCAAACCCCGAGTATAGTTTTGGATGTTGATTTTGTGGTTACTAATTTTATTTAAGAAATGAATTTGACCTTCTTGTGCTTTTCAAAACATTCTGAGACCTTGTGGGAAATCTTGTGAAGACGGTCCTTTCCATATTTTGTTCCAGCACTTTTAACTGAACCGAATTGTCTTAAAATAAGCGTTGTTATACTCTTCATTTCATCCACACAATGATTAAAACATCTACACTTAAACTGTTGGGGTGATCTCATTTCTCTTTTTCGTTCTATTTTCCTTTGGAAAGAGAAAGATGGAAGCTAATTAGCAACAAATTCCGTCGACATTTGTGGTGATATCGTCCTATTGAAACAAATGAAATGGTCAAAGTAGCCATTCTAAGTTCGAGACAAGTACATGAATTCCATTTGAGAAGAAGCTGTCAAGTCATGGTAAAGCACCAACCCCGTACCATGATTTTCTAGCATAACAACACACTTGAACCAAACAAAGACTCCACAGACAAAAAAGGTGTGGCTCCAAAATAATGTTTTGACACCACAACCCAAAGAGTAACCACAAAAAACCCACATGGAACCATGAATGCTTGAAAAATTTGTTCAAGAGAACAATCTCTCCAGGCCATATAAAAGAGCGTGCAGATTTTGGTCAGCAATATGAGAAACAGGCCTGTAGGTCATATGCTATGTTTGGCACCTGGATTTAGTCATAAAGGCACAAAATTGGAGTAAATGATTTAGAAATTATTGTGACATTGATCTTTGGTATTTCGTCCCTTTCTGTGAACTAAAAGTTTTACAAATTTTCTCAATGAAGACAAGTTCCTCAAAAATTTACCCATTAATACGGACGATAAACTCATCTACAGATGATGGGGATGTTCTTCTATATCAAACAACAGCAAACAAGACATACATACTGACTCCACACTTACCTAAACCACGCAAACATGGTTGCTCCATGCAAATGACTTGCATATGTTACCTCTGTCTGTACCATGTTATATCAAAGTCTTCACTATCTCTTGATATTTATCCATACAATATCATTAGAGCATTTCCTTTATAGTTTCCTCAATAATATCTCCCATGATCAGGCATTTTCTCTTTCCCAAACAAAGTGGACCATGGAGAGGATTCTAAATTCCTATCCTCCAAACTGTCTGGTGAGTAATAAGACTTGTACGATCTCCAATGTACGATCAAGCAACTTCTTTCCACGTAAGGTGGCAGCACGGACATACCTATAATCTTCCGTCTAAATCTAGGCATCGTTATAGGAGCTCCAAATACAGCTGGCAATGTTTCATTCAACAAATCGAATCAAATAGCATTTTGTAGTCTATTTTCTCACTTTTCCTATTGTAAGCAGGCATTTCTAATGTTTTATAGGCTCTAAATAAAGTAAAAAGAAGGTCATATTTTACTTTTTTTTGGATGTTTATGAGTATTAAAAATGACCTTTATAAAGAATAAAATGAGACAAAATAGGGGCAAATCAAGAGTGGGCCTAGGTAGGTGAGCCTGATTGTAAGTTCCCTATCCTTGGCCTATTTCCTATGTGATTCTTTCACTTCTTCAGACACTGAGTTACTAATAGGCTTTCTAGATGGGTCTCATTTGGATAAACATTGATCATATAACCTATAATATAAAGCACAAGCGACAAATTAATCTCTTATTTAAGCTTTTGCTTTGTTATCCAAAACAACCATCAATTCCACAAGCTCATGTATCGTTGCATCCTCAAGTCTGTCTGATTCAATTGATTTAGTTGCCTTTGCAGCTCTTGAACAATAAGAAACATAAAAACTATTAGCAGTTTCATTCTCCAATTCAACTGCGATAGATCTATTAAATAGTACACAGTTATGTCAAAAGGATAAAAAAAACTTCGTTTTATTAGTTGGTGTAGGCATTAGCTAGCAGCAGACGACCACTAGTATGGTAGGGACAAATCCTTAAAAAGAGCTTACCAAACCATCGTATCTTAAGAGTCTTGAAACATAAAGCCAATAGGAGATATTGGATTAAAGAGAAATCCCATGGAAACATTTCAAATTCTACTTGGAATAAAGGGGCAAACCCCAGTGCACAAGGCTCATCGCTTTGTGAGGATCAGAGAAGGGTCATTAATTGTATGAAACCTTCCTTTTGCAGTTTACAAAGAGACTATTTCTGTGACTCGAACTCGTGATCTTCCAATCATAAAGGAGTAACCTTACTAATTGTTCCATAGCTCGCCCTCAAATTCTACATGGAATCATTAAGTAAATTCATGCAAAAGGTATACAATCGAAATATGCATAGAACTTGGAAATAAAAGCTCTGTATTGAAGCAAGAAAGATATGTTTCTAACCATTTAGATTACAATTGATCTCTATGAAAACCTGAGGCAAAGAATCATCTTCTTTAATATCAGGAGTTGATGCTGGGCTGATGTCATCTAGTGGCCTCCAAAACTCTTCTTGAGGACTGTTTCACACTGATGTAGGACTTGGAGGTACCTCAGTTGAGTTCTCCTAAGATGTAAGACAAATAAACAGAGGGATTTACTAATGAAAATCTGTATGTTGACGATTAATATTTTAAACAATGAATTTAATAATACTATATAATGGCCCTGTGCCCTAAGTTCATAGTAAGTGTCGGTCCACTCATGATATCTTTCATGATATCTTACTCAAAACCATGGGACTTTACTATTGATTCCATTTTCTTGCCGAATAGCTTACCCCTATAAGATTAAGATTGTATTTAAAATTTGAGACTTTATCTTTAATACTGAATTTTTCCTTCTTCAATTTTTTCGTATTAAGAGCCGCATTGCTAAGGGACTCATGCTTCCTTCTGATGTAGGCATCAGTTAGAACATGGCGATCCTTGAGAAGAAGCTTCCCAAATAATGCTCCTGACATAGAAGCGGACAAAGACCTTATTAAGTTTTTAGGGGACAAGTTTCTACGAAGCAATGAATCACCATCTTTATGCCTAAAAATCTAGTTTAAATTTCCTGTTCATCTTCATTAACTTCCTAATAATCCTGTTCATTTAGATTTTTTGAGACATCTCCAATTTGTCTTATCCTATACAACTCATTATCTACAGGAGATAATTTGGAACTACTATTAATGATCATTGGAGCATTAAGATGTGCTTCTCTCTTCAAAACATCCCTTAATTTTCCTGACAAGAATCTTTTTGTATCCCTGTTTATGAACTTTGGAGAATTGCGTGCATTGAACTGAATTTCACTTCTACATGATCATGTTAATTCTAAGCAAAGCAAATTCATTCCATATAGGTCTTTCTATAAAAGGAGTACATTAGAATTTTTAATATGGGTAAATTGTAGAGCCCATTAACAAGAATTGGGCTTGGTTCAACCATTGCCAAAATGAATAGAACTAGTCATTTAGATAGTTGGCCCATACCATTTATAAACCCTTTATCATTTTCATGTTTAGTCAATATGAGATACTCTAATACTCCCCTTCAAGTGCAACTGGGATTGGACATCTAATTGTCACTTGAAAAAAATGCAATGGTAACTGGACTGAGCCGCTGGTAGTGGACATCTAGACGGACAATCGAGAAATTAATAATCTGGACCAAACCTACTCTGATACCGTATTATAATTTTTAATACGGGTAGAGTGTAGAGCTCATTAACAAGAATTGAGCTTGGGTCAACCATTGTCAAAATGACTATAATTAGTCATTTGGTTAGTTGGCCCTTTCCACTTATAAACCTTTTAACATCTTCATGTTTAGTAAATATGAGTTACTTTAACAGAATTTCAATTCCATCTCCTCCCTTATGTAAGGAAACTTCAAGCTTATATAGGTATTCTTCCTTTTTACTTTAGAATCTTTATATCTTAATCTTATTTCAAATCAATCTTTATCTCATCATTCTATTTTGAAGCCTTATACTCTAAATATAATTTTTTGATTCACTTTTAAATTCTTTCCTTAGAGGACATGATTATGATGACCTTTGGTCCTTTGAGAAGGTCCGAAAAATACAAACAAAAAGCAAGGAAATATCACATATAAAAGGCAGAAAGCACTTATAAGAAAGACTAGTCCAACTCTCAGATGGACAGATGATGACATTTGAGCTAAATTCTTTAAATGATAGTATAAAAAGAAAAAAATGTCCCTGTTGTTGTGATAAAAAATGAGATATGAAAATGTATTACGAAGAAAGGGCCATTACAACTAATGAAACTTGCTATTGGAATATCATGGGGTCTTAATAGTATAAATAAACAACTTGCTATAAGGGAGTTCTTTAGGAGTAGCAATGTAGATTTTTTAGTTTGTTAGAATCCAAATTAAAGTAGGATTAGCTAGGAAGATGTATGTGGTTTTTCGGAAAAAAATGGAAGGTGATTTCTAATCATTCTTATCATGTAAATGGGAGAGTTGTAATATGTTATAACTTCTCAAAGGTAGAACTGATTAGCTAGAAATAGACAGATCAAGTGATACACTATGAAATGTGGATTAAGGAGAATGATAGAAAGATGACTATTTCGATAGTGTATGCTATAAATCATATTTTCAAAAGAAAGCCAAAGTCAATTGGAATTTGATATGCTAGCCTAAGCTTTAAAGAGTTTTGGGAGTACGTTAAGCTAGATTAATCAACAGGATCACCTTAATTACCAATATGATCTGATATAATAGCACTTGACAAGATAAGGAAAGGATAAAGCATAACCCATATTCCTACCTTCTAATAATAAAGAAGGCACTGATCTTAGCCTACAAAGAAAACATCAGGTTGAAAATTAGATATGAACTATTCATATAATGGCACGAGAAGGAAATGCTACTGGAAAGTTCTAGTAACTGACTCTTATTGGTAAGTAAAATAAGAAGGTCACAGGGTACCAATGCAAAGATAGGAAGGGAAATGGCTGACAAAGATTAGGATTGGCTATAATAAAGGCTTCAAACTTCCTTACTTGTTACTTTATCCTTTCTGATGGATGGCCCTACTTAAGAGAAGAAGCTATTAAAAAGAGATCCTTGTTGAAGGCTGAATGAAATCAACTGAGTTCATACTAGCTTAAGAAAAAGAAAGACTGACTATTGTTGTCTGGTCAACTTGCTTTTGACTATCCTACTAACTATCTTAATAGATTTATCTTTATTATTATTAAACTGACTTGTACTTTTCCAAGACACTGGCCATTCTATAGATCTAGATAACGGAGAACTACAAATGGATAAAAGGTACCTAAAAAGAAAGAGGAAGAAAACCTTCAATGGAAACAATTCTTATTATATAATGGACAGAAAGGTAGAAGGAGTGTTTGAAATTAAGCTTGATCTGATCCTCTTTCTTGAAGTTCCCTTATAAACCCATTTTGTAACCTGATCTTATTACAACGTATCTTGCTTGATTGAATACATCATTAAAAGAAGAATGTAAGATGTCACTTGTTAAATAGCATGTGTAAGGAGTTAGATAGAGAGAGGTGCACCATATAAGATTCTCATCCCCACTCCTTCGATTAATGGTCTTGTTATGAGATTCTCATCCCTACTCCTTCGATTAATGGTCTTGATGTCAGCCCTCTTCCTATAGATTTGGGATGGAGGGAGATAAACCTTTTGGATTTGATTAGGCTACTTTAGCCATGGTAACTTATGAATAATGATTCCCTTTGACAGAAACTTTGATTGAATCTAGGGTTAAGGTCAATATTAATTTTTCCATAAGTACATGACGTAGTTGTAACTAGTACAGGTAAGTACGGGTCGATCCTAGAAAGATGGTAATTACTAGTAGATACCCTTTTTCTATTATCTACCCTAAGAATTGGTTTTTTGGTTTTTAATTAAAACTAAAGCTAAACAAATAAACTAAATTAAGATTAAACAATCCTGAACTCAGGGAAAATATTATACGAAGAAAAATCAATATCAAATAGTAATGTTTACATAATGAATCCCCTAAAAATCCTTGAAGTATTAACCTTTTATCATGCAATCACATTATTGATTATTAGACTATGAAAATTCCTATCTTATATTAATAACTCTCTAGACTATTAAAAACTAATCCATTAGTTGATTGACAAAACTCTTAATTAAAACCCTTTTGATTGCTTTATCAATTTATGAATTCCACTATTAGGTTTGACCCTAATAATGAGGATTTTTATTGGCCTATCTCTAGGTTTTTATATAGCTCCTTCCAATAATTATAGATCTATTCATAGAAGAGGATTTGTCAATCTCAATCATATGAAATCAAATTATGTAATAACATTTCAAATATATTAGAATAAGAATAAAATGCATAATTGAATCGCAATAAATCAATCAATATAATTGCATTAAATAAAAGATTAAAGTATATTTCTATCCTAAACTAGGGTTTATTACACCTAGACACTATACACATTTAATTACTAATCATAGAAAACAAAATCAAAGATAAACATGCAGAAAAACTAATAGAAAACATAGCAATCATAATTTTAAAACTCCCTCTCTCTTCTATTGAATCTTTTTGCAAGTATGGATTTGATGTAGCTATCTACTGGACCTCTTAATGTATCCTTCGTGTTTTTCCTCATCCTTTAATTAAAGTCATTGCCTTTCTAGATGTCTTACGTATCAAAACTGCTTAATAATTTTGCTCACATCCTTTTATAGTAAAATGTAGGATTTCTAGTGAGATTCATGGTCATTTATAAGACTGTATAGGTGACCTTGTAGCTCCAAAAATACCTAAAATCATGACTTTACACTTTCACAAAGACTTACACAAGTACATACACGGCTGTGTAAGTTTAAGTTGCTTCAAACCTTCATTTTATGCCACGATTTCATTCGAATTCTTCTCCTTTTCATCTATAAAGGCAATTATCATCTATAAATGCACTTGGAGAAAATTAAATACCAAATATACAAAAAAACTATAAAATATCAAGCAAAAAACATGAAATATGGCTGTATAAGAATATTTAAATATACATCTATCAAACATCCCCACGCTGAAGCTTTGGATTCTCTTAAGCAAATCATAATCTAAACTACAAACTTTATAACAACCATCATTTATTATTAATATGTGCTTAATTGTTGATACATTTAATCCATTAAACTTAGTGATTAAAGCCTTAAAATGTTTAGGACACTCACTTTAACTCATATTTGATTTTAGGTATAATTTGGAAGTGAAGGAACTAAAGTAATCCAAAAGCATACTTATTGAGCCATCTTCTCAATGTTCATACTCCATTATCTTCATAGAGCAAGATGAAGAAAAAGATTAAAAAAAAAGAGAGAAGATTGAGCATAAAAGTGGAGAATGTTGCATGTTGTCTCATGGCTATAAGAATTAAAATGTTCATAAATTACAAGCATAGCAGGCCACTCACACTTATGAGAAATCACTCACCAACATGAATTTCATGATATATGTCCCATTTATCATAGCTTTGGAATATATAATGAACATGTTGTGATGACTAGAAAGGGGGAATAACCGAGAGAGAGTGGACAACAACTTCATCATCAAGTTCTCTTCGGTTTAGGCCACCTGTCCCATTCCTTTTAACCTACCTTTTATTATAAAGAGAATAACTTGGAATATGTGTGACGACTGGGAACAAAGAGAGTAGAAGTGAGACAAAAAAGGAGAATAACCTGGAATATGTGTGACAACTAAAAGTGAGAAACTGAGGGAACAACCAAACAATAGCTTTTTCTTAATTATTCCTCTTCAGTTTTCAAGATGGAGAGAGGCAATAACAACCATTCTTCTTAGAGATTAATAGAAAAGATAGAAGGCTAACTTCTTGACACCAGTTCGAAGGTGAAATCAACACCCGAGTCACAATTAAGCTTATCTCATCTTGTTAATATTGAATCTCTTTTTAGATTGTTATTGTTGTTTTATGTTGATTGAATTGAGTTTTGTAAAGATTTTCTTGATACATTTACTGGATTACTTTATTACAAACCTATTACTAGAATGTTGAATATAATCCATAATCATTATATTTGATATTTGTTAGTAGCCATTAATGATCTTGAATCAATGTAACTTAGGTTAGATAATCCAAACGTTTGAGGTTACTACCTATATTGATCCATTTTCACTTTGTAATGTGGCTGCCAAATTGAATCTAGAGATCTTATCCTAAGTTGTTCGGTGGCTAGGTTTAACTAACTAGCATTTCTTAATTAAATACAACCTAATGGAAAACTAGGATTAGTAGAGCGTATTGTTAGTCCATGATCAATAGTTCGAGGAGAGGTGTGAAAACATTAAAATGAAGGGATATGTTTAATCGTGTCTAGGCCAAGATTGATCATGGAACCGACTTTACATATATTTGACCCCTTTATCATTTTCAATTGTTTTCCATAATTTGTTTTTGCTAGTTTAATTTTACTTTATTTTCTCAACTACATAAAACCCAAAACCCCCTTTTTATTTACTTTGCATAAATTATTTTCATTACGAGAATTAATCGAACATTTCCTATAGATATGATCCCGACTCACCACATCTATAAGTTTTTAGTGTACAGAGTTAGGTAAATTTTGCAGTGCACTTGACACATGCTGTCAGATTGGGGATCTTAGTTTTTATGCACGTTTTTGAGCTTAATTGCTGCTTATGTGACTTTTTAGGTGGTTTTTAAAAACAAACAAACAAATTCAAAAATTTTCTTGGTTTCTATTGCTTTTAACACTATATAGTCATAATTAGAGTGTGAATTGACAAAAAATCCATGTAAACTTTAGCATGTACTTGTGTCAATGTCCATTATCTTTATAAGAGTAGTAACTAATGGTAGACAAAATTCAGTGAGATTTTTAGCCTTTTTAGACAGACATATCTATATTAATCACATCTATACTCCGATATGAATAAATTTTAATAATTTAACCTCGATATTCCATAAGCGCACGTGTAGCACCCCACTCTCGTAAGACACTTATCTGACATCCTGAGTGATGTCCGAGTGCGTGTCATACGAGAGTGGGGTGCTACAATTTGGTATCAGAGCCTAGATTTAGTATCTTACATGGGCAATTTTTGAAATATGTGTCAAGTTACATGCATTTTAAACATGTCATAGCAGGCAGGAGCAACTGATCCCTAGTTTGAGTCATATATGTATGAGTCACACGCATGAGCATTTATTAAAAGTTTGAGCTGATAGAAATAGTGAGAAGAATGATGATCTGTCAGAATGTGAGAAATTAAAAATTTGTGGATATCTAGAAATGAGAAATAGTATATGGTTAGATATGAAGATTGAGATTCAGCGTATTCATATTGATGATGTACTATAGAATATGACATCAAAATTATACTGTGGTGGTATATCCTTGAATGTGAAATAAATGTTAATGTATTATCATGGATTGTTTGGGGAAAATAGGGATATAAGTAGAAATGAGAAGATTAAAGATTACAAGTAGAATGTAATGAAAACATAAATTTTTTATGATCTTAAGAAGATGTTGGAACCGAAATGGTTGTTTGATTAATGTGACTAGAGTTATGATCCACCGTAAGAAGATATTAGGGGAATTAAGACCAAAATTTCATAATGATTATGCATCAATAATTCTGAATTGATTGAGTTTATACATATGGGAGATGAAATAAATGACAATAGGAAGGTGAGATAGAAATAAGATGAAAAAAAAGATGACGAATCACATGAGAAGATTAAATGCACCCAATAGGGTAGTTGAATCATTATGACATGATGTAAGACTAGAAGCGGTAAATTATGAAGAATTGGGGTAAAGTTGATGTTAGCATATGTTGATGTGAGGAAACCCTAATCGTGGTAAGGATAAAGAGAGAAATACTATCTAGGATCAATTGAGATCAAATTATTATTAATGAAAGATAATGGGTGTTATAATAATAAAAAATCTCTGGATAGAATGGGAGGACCTTGATGGTACACACCTAAGCACATTGCGACAGTAATCATGTCTAGTACTTCATTGAGTTTTGATAACTAGAACTTTATGACTGTGTAAGAAATGATAGAAATTGATCTTCTTGAGTTACTAAGAATGGCTAATAAGCAATGATGGAAACAATTGATTGA
>JAOTAY010000189.1:22488613-22501058 GCA_025629805.1 Erythroxylum baracoense
AACTAACATAATTAAACCCTAAATGCATACTCAACACTCAAATTCACACTAAATACATAACAAATTAAACCCTAAAACATCATGAAATTGACAACTATCAACATCCCCAAACTTAAACGCTTGCTTGTTCTCAAGCAATCAAAACAACAACACATAACAAACACAACACACGCAATGTAATAATGAGGCAATGACTTTGATCTTTATGAAATGAATTTAATCTTGAATGCAATCATTAAGTTATGTCAAATCATTAACATGCACAATATGTGTCTAAGGGCTTTGACTTAAATATACAACTTAATTGAGACCTAATTGTTAGCTTATTTACCCTTTTCAATTATACTCACGCATTAATAAATTATCGGTCCCTTATACTTTATAACTATTCCTAAATACATTTTCATGAAAATTCAAGCTTATTACAAGTCTGGTAGGTTTTTATTAAGAAAACACACACTTTTTTTATTTATTTAAACTCGAACTTATTCTTTTACTTGAATGTAAATATTTCTGATGAATATCGATCCGGTTATTCAACTAAGTCATTTTCCTAACAACTTGGTTGGAATGTCATTATAGCCTTTTTATGTGAAGGCACATATTTGTGATGCGTGTAGATTTGATTACTCAGTTATTATCACGTTTTCAACTAGCTAGTAACTTTATTCATAACCCGAAGGTCAGCAGAATAGTGGTTTGTTAAGCAATTTTTTTTTCAATTACCTACCTTGTTGCTTTTAACTATTCATTTTCTTGAAAAATACTAGTTAAGCTATTTAAGTTAAAAGACCTCAATTTATGAATGACTGTGACAATCTAGAAGGTGTCAAATCTACACTAAGTCCTAATTAGACTGTATATTTATCCAAAGGCCCCCTAATTCACTAATTTCGTAGGTTAATGATCGTTCACAACCTAATAGACTATGTCCAAAATTAAATAAATTTCACTCAATCTAAGCCATTGATACACTTCATACAATGCAAAAAAAACAATCCCTCCCCATACTTGAATAACACATTGTCCTCAATGTGAGAAGGAAGTACACACAAGCACATGAATGAAGGGTAAAGACAAAAATTAAAGTAATAAGGAATAGAAAAAATTAACAATAAACTAGAAATAAAAATAAAAATAAAAATAAAAATAAAATAGTAACAAAATAAAACTGAAGGCTAATTTGGAAAAGAAAAAATTAAATTTGGGTTAGACAGAAATCCTAAAGAGATGGAGGTGGTGATGGTGTCGGAGGTCGCAGTTGAATGCCCTGAGACTCGAAATACCAATAGATCCATTAGATATCCTGGCTCTGGCATTGTTGTGTGCGCGCCATCTCCGTAAATGTTCTGTTGGTTTCAAATATTGCATCCAAAACCTTCTTCCAGCCTTGCTATTCCTCTTCTTCTTCTTTCGATTCTTCACTCGTTGATTCCTCTTATTGAGGCGACGCCAAGCTCCAGCTCGTTGGACCTGCCCTGGTCCACACATATGTCTTCTCGTGGATATCCCGCAGACTTATATTTGTGGAATGGATGATCTATTCCCGAAACAAATGATGATGGTTGAGGAACTCAGGGAGGTGAACTGTTAACCCCCTCCGTTCCACACCAAAATGTTCTATAATGACAGACACTATGTATCCCATTCCAAGATGGTTGCTCCGCTCTCGCGGAGTCACAGCAATGACATTCAGCACATGCATAGATGTGCATACCGGAATACTATGGTCCATGCACTACAATATAAAAAGTTCCTTGGTGGAACACTTGGTGGTTTCTGACTTGTCAAAAACCAGCTGACACATAAATTTTTACAGACAAGTATTCATAGGACTGGATAATGTTATTGTGTGTAGTCTTAGCGTGGAATCATTCAATTTCAATCAGCTCATGCCAATATTGGGAAGGAAGGACGAAAGTCATCATGTTGATCAATGATGATAGATTAGGGGAAGCCACACATCTCACAGATAATTTTGACAGTCAGTTCATATACTCATCTTCCCAATGAAAACCACAATTCCTTGGTATTCTTAAGGTCAAAGGTCAAGGTAGTAAAGAATTCCAATATAAGTTTGTCATAAACAGGGAATTGGAACCGTATGAACTGGCCCTAGTAGGTTCTCTCGACTAGGTTCTCTACCCACTCTTGCAATTCTAGCCTACCTAATGTGTCAACATCAAAGTACTTAGGAACTAAAATTTGCCTGGAATGAAGGGATCAAAAACGAATACTTTCCTCCTTGGTATAAATGGGGAATGGTGCTCTGAAGTCTGCTGCTCGGTTCCTTCTCCCCCTTCCCACAACTTACTGTCTTCTATCAGGTTCCAGTCAGGCCAATTACTTAATACGTGGCTTGATTAGGGAGAGTGTGGAAGAATTTCGAAAGGTTAAAATTTCTAGTGAGAGGTAAGAGTGTTTCGTCGCTTAAATTCTAGAGAGATAAAATGGAAAATGAAAATGGAAGTGAAAAAGAAGTAAGAACTGAATATATAGGTGGTAAAAAGGATAAAAAGGTAAAAATTCCATTTAAAATTCGTGCCTACCCTATTTCTACATAGTATGCCATGATCGTGGCATGCAGCTTACCACCAACAGGGCTCTCAATCGTCGACTATGATCGTGGGCTACTAGGCCACGGTTGTGGCCAGCACCTATACCCTAACACTAAAGTCCTTCTTTTGCTCTTTTTCACTTCTCTCTCTATATTTGCACAATCTTCCTATGATTTTGAAATCTTATTCCTATTTTCACTTTTATTCAACAAACACCAAAAATAAACCTAACTACGGAATTCAACAAACACCAAAAATAAACCTAACTACGGAATTCAACCAATCTAGCAAAATTCAACATGAAACTGATTTTTCCATAAGTTGCCTCCTATGCAATGCTTCTTTTTACGTTAGTAGCTTAACACTCCTTTAAGCTTATGGTGGTTTGAATGAGTAGTTCGATGGTAGCTTCGCCATTAATCTCAGAGTCTGTACTTTAGCAACCATACTGCAATTACCACCATCCTTGCAATTTTCCTTACCTCGCCTTCTCCTTCATGAGCATTTCTTTCGGAAAGCATTATCAGGATCCTCTATGTCCTCCCATTTGCCTTGAGGTTCGGGTTCTTTGAGATCCACTGGAGGTGAAAAAGTTTCGTACTCTCTAACGGTCACCTTGAAGGTTAATTGCTCCTTTCCTATTCGTAGAGTTAATTCGCCCCTATCAACATCAATAATTGAGTGTGCAATAGCCAAGAACGGTCGTCCCAAAATTATCGAGGTGTCCTCATCTTCGCTGATGTCCAAAATATAGAAATCTGTAGGAAAGATAAATTTATCGACCTTTATCGACACTCCTTATATGATTCCCATCGGTCTATGCGAAGTTCTATCGGCTGTTTTAATCAAACACTTGGTGGGAACTAACTCTCTTAACCCCAATTTAAGACCAAAAGTGTAGGGAGTCATATTTATACTCACGACTAATTTTGTGAATGCCCTATCTATAATGACTCTGTTAATACTACAGGGGATGAAAAAGTCCCCTGGGTCCTCTTTCTTCTTCGGTATATTGGGGTCGTCTTCTAGTGGTCGCTCCTTACCCTTATCCATAACGGACTCCTGTCATTTTAGCTTTGTCTGTATTCATTCTGTCACCTCCTTGACCTTGTTCAGTTCAATTTCTTGTAACTTCTCTGCTTCCCTCCTAGCTTATAATTCCTTCTAAATAAAAACTTGATGTTAAAATATCCTTCGGGTTACTTTAATTGACTCACTCACGGGTTCACGTGGAAAGTCTTCACCATCTCCTTTCTCTTCCTCCTCCCACACTCCTTCAGATTCTCCATCTTGAGTCTGATTGATGACCATGATACGTTCCTTTAGATTTGACTAGGTGTTTCTTAGAAGAGTTCCAGCATACCGAGTGGACATTACCTCCGCGAGTTGCCCCACTTGGACTTCTAAATTGTGTATCGAAGAAGCATGATTCTTCGTTACTTGCTCGAACTTGCTCTCAGGCCTCCTATGAGCTTCCTTTATGCCTCTGATCTTATCTAAAATTTTGTCAAACTTTGACTCTATCGAGCTTGTTTTATCCTACTGAAAGCTTGATTACCCTTGAGGCCTGAACTGCCCTCCATTATTATTGTTCGACAAGGAAAAGTTGGGATTATTCTTCCACCCAGGGTTGTTAGTGTTAGAGTAGGGATTATTACTCCCTCGTCCATATTACGCCCCTATGTAGTTGACTTGCTTCTGGTTATCATCCCTCATCAAGTAGCAGTCCACCGTTTCATGATCTGATTGCCCGCATAGTTCACACTTCAACTGTGTGGCTTTAACTTAAGCTGATGTCGAAGCCTCCATATTACTGAGTTGTCGCATCAAGTTGTCGATCTTTGCTTGCATCTCTATTATCTGATCGACTACGACAACTCCTTTCTGTTCTCTAAAGGTAGTAGGTTGCCTACCTCGCTCACTCGCCCATAAGCAACTATTGCTTGCCATCTCCTCAACTAGCTCCTCTGCTTCATCAACCGTCTTTCGCATCAAGGATCCTCCTAACGCTATGTCTATCGTGCCTCTAGTAGGTTGGTTGCCTTCGTTGTATAATGACTGTAGAAGGAACTCCTTGGGTAGGTTGTAGGGTGGGCATTTCCACTACAGGTCTTTGTATCACTCCCACGCTTCATAAATTGACTCCCTATCACGTTGTTGGAAATTAGTAATTTCCTTTATGATCTTCGTAGTCTTCGTCAACAAAAAGTATCTGTCGAGAAAGGAACGTACCAATTACTACCACATTATGATTTTAGCAAGGCTCAGTGAGTGATATCAAGCCTTCGCTCTATCTCTAATCGTGAAGGGAAATAACCTAATTCTAACTGCATCCTCCGACATGTAGTGATACCAAAAAATATCATAGATCTCAAGGAAGCTCACGATGTGCGCATTTGGATCCTTATTCGTTAATCCATAAAATTAGATGTTTTGCTGAAGCATGTTTAAGAGGGTTAGTTTTATTTCGAACGAGATAGCTTGAACCAGCAGTCTAGCCACTCCTTGGTTCGTTGGGTTAAACCCTAGCCTCATAAAGTTAATGAGGGTCTATTTTTGTCATCCAGGGTTCACTTCCTGATCCACATTCCTCTGAAATTTCTCAGCCATTGTTGACTTTTCTATCTCTTCTTCTTCCTCTCGCTGAGCTTTCCTAAAAGTTCGTTCTAATCTCGTGACGTCTAAATCTAATGTCTCAGTTGCACGACTCGAGGGGTGACTCTTATGTTCATGCAAAAGCACAATTCCTAAGTAAAACGAATGAAATAAAAAAATTAAAAACTACTATAATGCCTTAAACTATAGAACTAAATGTCGCCTTTCCCGTCAACGGTGCCAAAAACTTGTTCGCAAGGTTACACGCGTTAAGTTTTACTATTTATAACCTTAGTAAATTTCACAAGCACACGAGTCATTCGTGTAGTACCTAAGGTATCGATCCCACAAGGAAGCCTAATCTAGTCCTAAAATCTAAGGTCGTCCTAAAATTTCAATGATTCAAATCAAATTAAACAAACACAGAAATAAATCAATCAACAATTAATTCAAGAATTGAGTCGCAGAAATCTAATTAAGAAAATAGATCACATAAACCAATCCAAACCCTACCTAGGAACTACCGAGTGAGAGAAAGGAGATTTTGATCCGAAATTAATGAAAAGTGAATTAATTGTGAAATTATCGACTTAATGGGTCTAGACAATCCTAGGGTAAATTACTCTCGCTCGAGTTATAATTCTTAACCCTAATTGATAATCCCTAATTTAAATTTTGGAATTGCAATCTCCCAATTTGCAATTAACCCAAAACCTAAATTAGTTCTAAAATTGTCTACTAACCTATTGAGAATGTATGCTCAATCTCTCATTACACGACTCTACCGGTTTGATTTAATCCTTGACTTATCAATTCACCTAACTCTCATTAGCCCAAATTGATTATTTTCACTTAGCTCACCCTCTCAGTCTATTGCCAAGTTATTAAGAAGAAGAATTAAATCATAAGTAAATTAATAAAAACCTAACATTAAACACAATATATTCTCAACACCTATTTTAACACAATATATTCTCAACACGTATTTCAATTCTATATATGAATAAAACTAAAATAAATGGAAAATACGTCAGGAACGGAATCAGGGATGCAGTGATAGTAGGAAACTACCTGTTCTGGGAAGTACGTCGCGTCAAGCTCTTCTTCATGTCTCTCTTCCTTTGTCTCCTTCCACTATCGCTCGATTTCTCTCTAGGTTTTTCAGGATTGGATCACGTGAGTGCTCTTTTTTTCAGACTCTCCTGCTACCTCTAACTTGTAATGTTCTATTTATACTTTTGAGGCTCTAAGTCAAAGTCAGGTTTGAAACGGACCACAAAATCTTGCGAAACTTGAGTTTTTCTGTCAGCCAGACGCAGGCCATGATTGTGGCCAGCGCCTTAACCTTTCTATCACGATCGTGGCTTGACTTGGAGGCTTTCTGTCACAATCATGCCCTATGTGCATGATCGTGGCCTAGCTACTACTAGCTCATCCTTCTCTGTCACAATCGTGGCCTGCTGTGCCACGATCGTGGGCTAGGTCTTTAGCCCAAAACTCTTCGAATCTTCTTCGTTCTTCACCATTTACCATGAAACACTAACAAACACATCACGGTTCTTCAAAAATCTAACATTTAAGCTCAAAAACTTAATCTAACCTATAAAAACACTAAAACACTCAAACTAACATAATTAAACCTTAAATGCATACTTAACACTCAAATTCACTCTAAATACATAACAAATTAAACCCTAAAATATCATGCAATTGACAAATATCACCCACGCTTTATAATTTGACTCCCCGTCACCTTATTGGAAATTAGTATTTTCCTTTATTATCTTAGTGGTCTTTGTCAATAGGAAGTATTTATCTAGAAAAGCACGAAAGAGCTGCTCCCACGTCGTAATATTAGCGGGGCTCAGTGAGTGATACCAAGCCTTCGCTTTATCCCTAAGTGTGAAAGGGAACAGTCTAATCCTAACAGCGTCTTCTGACATCTGGTGATACCGAAAAGTTTCATAGATCTCAAGAAAATTTACGATATGCTCGTTCAAAACCTCGTTCGCCAGTTCATAAAATTGGACGTTCTGCTAAAGCATGTTAAGGAGGGCTAGCTTGATTTCGAACGAGGCTGCTTGAACTGGTGGCCTATTCACTCCTTGGATAGATGGGTTAAACCCCAACCTCATAAAGCCTATAAGGGTTCATTGTTGCTATCCTTGAGTTGTTCCTTAGTCTATGTTTCTCTGAAATTCCTCAGCCATTTGTGATTCTCCTAACTCCTGTTCTCCTTCTTCTCGCTGAGCTTTCCTAAGGGTGCATTCTAATCGTGTTATTTCTAAATCTATCGCCTCTGCTGCATGACTCGAACTCCTTGTGACTCTTGTGTTCATGCAAGAGCACGATTCCTAAAATAAACTAACGAGCTAAAACCAAAACTTATAACTAACCTAACGCCTTAAGCTATAGAATTAAATTGCGTTCCTTGGCAATGATGCCAAAAACTTGATCGCAAGGTTACATGCGCTAAGTTTTACTATTTATAGCCTTAGTAAATTTCGTAAGCACACGGGTCGTTTATGTAGTACCTAAGGTATCGATCCCATGAGGAAGCCTAATCTAGTACTAAAATCTAAGGTGGTCCTAAACTACAATAATTCTAATTAAATAACTAATGCAGAAATTAAATCAATTAACAATCAATGATGAGAAATTAAAGAGCCGAAATGTAACAAAATAGCAATCACACAACCTAATCTAAAATTAACCTAGAAATCACCAAGTGAAAGAAAGGGGATTTTGATTCGAAATTCATGGAAACCTAACCAATTATGCAATTACTGAATCAACGAGTCTAGACGGTTCTAGGGTGAATTACTCTCTCTCGAGTTATAATTCTTAACCCTAATTGATGATCCCTAATTTAAATTACGAAATTGTGATCTCTCGATTCGCAATTAGCCCAAAACCTAAATTAATTCTAAGTTGTCTATTAACCTACTGGGAACCTATGCTCTATCTCTGGTTACACAATTCTACTAGTTTGATTCACTTTTTAACCTATCAATTCACCTAACTTTTGTTAGCCCAAATTGATTACTTTTACTCGGCTCACCCTCTCAGTTTATTGCCAAGTTATTAAGAGCAGAATTGAAATCACAATTAAATCAATAAAAACCCAATCAATCGATTTTTATTAATCTCAAAAATCAAGATCCAAAGGTGAGTATAAACACAAACTCAACATTAAACACATATGATTCTCAACACCTATTTCAATCATATACATAAATAAAACTGAAATAAATGGAAAATACGTCAAGAACGGAGTTAGGAAGGCAGTGACAGTAGGAAACTACCTATTCTGGGAAGTATGTCGCGTCAAGCTCTTCTCCATGTTCTCTTCCTTTGTCTCTTTCCTCAATCTCTTGATTTCTCTCTAGGTTTTCTCTCGAAATTGGCTGAATCAAAGCTCTATTGCATGACTCTCTAGGCTCTCCATAGACTGTAACCTTTGATTTGTAATTTTCTATTTATACTTTTAAGGCTCTAGGTCAAAGTCGGGTCGAAACGGTCGAAAAGATCTTGCGAAACTTGAGTTTTTCTGTCAGCCCGATGCAAGCTACGATCGTGGCCAACGCTTTAACCTTTCTATCACGATCATAGCCCAATGTGCAAAATCATGGCCTGACTTGGAGGCTTTCTGTCATGATCATGCTCCATGTGCATGATCGTGGCCTGACTACTACTGGCTCGTCCTTCTGTGTCACGATCATGGCATACTGTGCCACAATCGTGGGCTATGTCTTTAGCCCAAAACTCCACGAATCTTCTCTATTCTCTACTATTTACCTTGAATCACTAATAAAAGCATCACGGTACCTAAAAAATATAACATTTAAGCTTAAAGACTTAATCTAACCCATAAAAACACTAGCACACTCAAACTAACATAATTAAACCCTAAATGCATACTCAACACTTAAATTCCCACTAAATACATAAAAAATTAAACCCTAAAACATCTTGCAATTGAAAACTATCAATAAAATCCTTTCAAAATATAAAGAAAAAGGGATAAAAAGAAAAGAAAATAATAATAATAATAAAGAAGATAAATACGAAATATAAAAATGGAAATAACATAAAAATAAATTAAAGTCCTATGTTAATGCCAAAAATGGAAACAACATAAAATAGAATTTAAAATAAAACATATCCGAATTCATGGGTTGTCTCTTATGAAGTGCTTGTTTAACATTGTTAGCTCAACGTATCCTATAATTATCGTCATTTTGGTCTATAATTAATGGCTTGCTTCTACTCATTTCTCCACATGGCAGTTTTATGGACTGTAAGTAAGCCAAATGTTACAAGATGATAATAAGAGCATAATTTATTAAATTAATAATTCGTATGTACTGCATTAATTCTCTTTTGAATGACAAAACATTAAAAAAATAAGGGATAATAAAACTCCCTGAATCTTTAATTATCCCTCCATACTCATGGTGACTACTAATGACTCATCAGTAGTTTTCTTATTTGGTTACTTCACTAGTTCTTCGTCAACCACCTTTTTCCATTCTTCTTCTTCTTCTTCCTAGACAAAGGTTTCTAGCTTATCTTCTTCTTTAATTTTCCCTTGCCACTTCCTTACTTCTGCTTCTTGGACAGAGGATTCATCTCTTTCTTCTTCCTCTTTTTGGACAAAGACTTCCTCATCTTTTCGAATAAAGGCTTCCTCCTGTTGATGTTCAAAATAGTTTACTAGTTTTACGGTAAAAAACTGTAAGCATACAGGTTATGACTTGTAGTTAAAAAGCAGATATCAATCCCATGAGGATTGATGCTTAGGCACCACTTAATTCTGACTAATCTTTATTTAAGAAATGAAATTGTTTGATGAAAATAATCTAGAAAATTAAATCAAAATTAAATGACTAACAATGAACAATTGATAATACCAAAATGTAGAAAATTGGAATTAAAGATTTTAGCAACTAGAGATCAGTTTTTCCCTATCTTGTCACCCTACTATTTTATTAATTGGATTGTGTATCACCTAAGATGTCCAAATATGTTAACTACCCTCTCTCAAGGTGTAATTAATTATCCCTAATTAAATTAAATGAAGTTAATTAAGCAATCTCTCAATTTACCAAATCACTCTACTAATTTAGCTAGTTATTAAGTTATCCTGTGGGTGATCAATTAAATTAGCCAAGATCTCTCTTTTAACTAATCAATTAACATGATGAATATAAGTCTATGGGTTGCCAACTCTCGTTGTACAATCCTACATAAATTACCTAACTCAATCCCTCAATTTATTACAAGGTATATGAATATAATCAACATTCATCAAAGACATCTATCATTCAATTTAATAAAATAAGAGTTTAACAAGATAGTTCAAAAGTAATCCCTAAAAATAAATTAGCCACTCACGGTGTCTATAACATCACCAACATTCAAATATTCCATCTTACAATGAATAGAAAGATAAAAACGAAAAAAAATTGAATAAAGAAAACTTCTTCTCATCTTTGCCAAAATCTGGAAATTCTGGTGTTAAAGTGCTATTTTCCTAATTGTAATTGATGATCCTTGAATCTCCACCTTCCTTAAGACTCAAAATATAGAGTTTTCACTTAAGGGGGCTATTCTACATAGAGGGTTCACGTCCTCCCTCTTCTATAGGAGTTTTATATCTTATATAGTCCAATAAACCTAAAAATTAATTGAACCTCGCATATGTTCTTGGATTAAATATCCTACGATCATGGGAATTGGCATGATTCCCACGATTGTGTCTTGCACCAGAATGCTTCCTCTTTTCTTCTCCTCTTTTGGCTTCTACCTCAATCTCAAAGTTGCTCAATCTCCATTCCTACATAAAAATAACCAAATTTTATCCTAAATTAACATCAAATATAAAAGAACAACAATGAAGATCAAACTAAATGAAAACATACAAAATGAATCCTAAAATACAACAATAATAAACTATTATGCAAGAAACACATGTCAAATATTTAAAAAAAACACACACTAATACACAACTATAAATTCTCACCTTTAACCTTAACCTTATTACGACCTAAAATAGAGTCCTTTTAACTTATACATGTGTATACTATAAATGGTGGAGATTAGGTGTAAAAGCAAACATATGGGAGAATATTTACATTGGAGGATCTTGAATGGCTTGAATTTTAAAGTATATATATTCTTCAATTTCTTGAGAATCGATTGATGAAACTATATTAATGGTATTGTTTGTTTTAAATATAGTTTACTCGAGGATAAGAAAAAGATAAGTAAGGGGAAATTTGATAAGAGCATTAAAGATAATTATTTAAAATATTAATTCCCTTGGGTTATATGTGATTATTAATTCTATCTTAAAGTTTATCTTACCTTTTATATTCAGAGTATCTTTGAAAATCTAAAGCTTAAACAAATCAAAGCTCCATAAAATAAGGTACAAATAGAGGGATAGAATTAACAGCAATGCATCTAACGATTAGGTGTGTGCATGTTCAGTAAAAATTCCAACTTTTATATTTCAAATTTGTAAGAATAATATGTCAGAATTAGTTTAAACCTTATCATGACCAAGTTTAGATGGCAATTAGTGAAGTTATGATTTCTTAGAGCCAAAGAGTTACAATAAGAAGATCATAACAATAAAAAAACATGGGGCTAAATGGTTATAAATAGGACCAAAGTGAAGGAGGAAGAGCATCTTAATTTTTTCATTTTTATTTTTTAGTTTTTCACCAACTTTCTTTTCTTCTCTTTAGTTAACATTAACATAGTTTCTCTAATGTTAGTGTTAGATATAAACATTATTAGCTAAATTTCTTTATCTTAGTTGAAGGGGTCCAATGCCTTTGGAACTTTGTAGATTGGGAGATAATTGGGTCATTTTGTAAAATGTTTCATCTTTATATATTGAATTATTCTTATTTTCTTTAATTTTTATGGTTATTTTAATTTATTCCTAATGCGTATGATTGTTTTATTTATTGAAACAATCATTTGCTATGTTAAATATTGAATTCATAAGATTTCATTTTCTTTAATTTTTTTAGTGACTATGAGTTTTTAATTTACTACGTCAAAATTATTAACTTTTAATAAGAGCATTCAACTAGGATAAATGCAGTAGCGGATATTGTATTATCTTGCTTTGGTGATCCTTTTCATAAATGTAACATCCCCTCACTTATGGAAAAGGGTAAATTGGTCTTTTTGAATGGACTAGCATAATTGGAAGTGTTTCTGACATATACATGCATTCATATATGCATATGAATAATAAATAGTGAAATTTTTGC
>JAOTAY010000189.1:22501158-22523810 GCA_025629805.1 Erythroxylum baracoense
GAGGATAGACCACAGACGATAAGTGGTCAACACAGAAGATAAAAGTCAACTACAGAGGATAGAACACAGAGAATAGATCATAGGCCAAGGATTATAAGAAGGAGTTAAGAAGTAATATGAGTTAAAGAATATCCTCTGTGTTACTGTTCACAGACTTCGTCTGTGTTACTGTTCACGCTATCGTCTGGGTTACTATTTATGGTTATTTTCTTCCCTATTTTCGACCTTTCAGAAGATAAAATTGGCCTTTGAGGTCTTCATGAAAGTTGTAGCTCTTGAAGTCCTCTTTCAATCTATCCAAAGAAACCCTAGTTTGGATGCCTATAGGAAAAGTTATACTAATAGCCCCGAAGCAGGTATATGTGTAAAGTGTGGACTCACCAACGCTGATCCTTGAGGTATTCAGGTTGAAAGGGATAAATGGACTAGTTGACTACCATCGTAGTAGTCGACTGTTCTAAGAACTAAGCTGAGCTTAGAAAAGGGGAGTTTTGAGAAGACGACCAGATAATGATAAGTCTTATGATTTTCTGAAGGTTAGACTCCGGAAAAGGGGCCTAACATACATCCCTATCCACAAAGATCTTCACTATCTTCAAATAATCCTCTGACATGATCTTTATCTTTTAGAGTTGATATCTATCTACTGTAATCTTATCCGCTACATCATCCAAAATCTCAAAATAAGGTTGGATACTCAACAAAAGGGACGATCACATTTAGGTAAGGTAATAACTGTAATGAAGTTATATTCTGCATATCCCATGTAAACGCATTAGTTTTTAGGAGATATGCTAGAGGACTAACCTAAGGAGCACATTGTTTAACGAATCTTCTATAATAACCTATAATGTCAAGGAAATCACGTAATGTAATAATCAACCCAGTCAATAATGAACTAAATTTTAACAAGATCCCATGTATATGCTTTAGGTCGATATAACATATCCAAACAAACAAACATAAAATTTAGCCATAAATTGATGGGTGGCTATGCACTTTAACACCAACTTAAGATAAGATAAATGTTCTTAATATGAAGAATTAATAACCAATTTATCAATAAAAAAAGCACAAGCTGATGAAAAAGGTTAGCAACTAAATTGTTTATAGTCGCTTGAAATGTGGAGGGTGCATTAGTAAGATCGAAGGGAGCCAAGAAACTCCAAATACCCATCAACTGTGTTGAATGTGGCCTTATGGTGAACCTCTTTAATAACTCTAATTTTGTAATATTGTAGATCTTAAATTAATTTTGAAATACCATGGTGTTATATAAATCATCCAATAGTTCCTCCATCAAAGGTGTAGGAAAGTTGTTACGAATCATAACTACATTAAGTGTCATGTAATCAATAGAAAGCCTTCAAGAACCATCCTTTTTACAGACTAAGAGAACTAATAAAGAGTAAGCACTAGTGCTAGGTTTGATTATTCCTTTTGAAGCATCTAATAAATCAATTTAGCCGTTGTAACTAAGAGTAAGACATTTGAGCAACGACTTTGGATTAAAGATCCACCATAATAAAGATTCATGGCGTTGATTCATTTTTTCAAGTATCCTAACATTAATCAAAATGTATCTGAAATGCACTAAGCTTCTTATATAAAATAGCAAAAAGGGTATCCTAAATGTCCTGATCTAGTTTGGTAGGCATAGTCAATGAAAGCACCAATATTGTTAATAATAGCTAAATCAATTTTCCTACTTCTACAATAGGAGAATTTCATAAAAAAGGGAGAATGGTCAGAAATTTTACTAAATTCTATATTATTTCATTGTTCATCAATCATATTTACACACTCAGGTGGTTATATGAATTAAGGATCAAATTATTGATATATGCTCTACAACTAATTAGTTAGTTGTAGATTTAGTGATATAATTACTTAGAGGTTTATTTATTTTATACATGTTTAGATATATATGATAAAGTACATAAGATAAATGTTAAAATTATGAGATTCATATTGCATTTATACATTATCTATAAATTGTTCCTGATTATTATTATATTAAAACAAGACATTGATAGAGTGAAAAAAGACTGGTACATGTTATGTTTTGTTTTATAAAAGAAATTGTAAATCTCATAAACTAAAGTATATAGATACTTAAACAAATGTATGGGTGCTTATTAGAGAACATATTCACTGAACTCCTCTAATATGAGAACTTCATCTGGAACATCACTTATATATTTATAGAAATTCTTATTGTGATAATTGCATAGGTGATCCTTTGACTTGATATCTCTAAAGTATCTTATATATAAATTGTTATATTTTGATACTACTTATGATATATTCTAGTCAAAGGTAGACAAAAAACTGGTTATACTTGAAAGGGAGGTGGTTGAGAAATGATTTTGGAATAAAGATCCGCCACAATAGCTGATAAAGCTTCATTGCATTGATCCATTTTTTCTTAAAAGGTATCTTGAAATTAATTAAAATGCATGTACAATGCCCTAAGATTCTTAGATAAAATAGTGAAAAAGGTATACTAAATGTCTTGATTTGGTTTGTGAGGTATAGTCAATGAAAGCACTAATATTGGTAATAATGGCTACATTAATTTCCTCAATTCGAGGATAGGGAAACTCTAGAAAAAGAGGGAGAATGGTCAAAAGTTTTACTAGATTCTCTATATCAGTTCATTACTAATCAATCATATCTATGCACTAAAGTGGTTATATGAATTAAGGATCAAATTATTGGTTTATGTCCTACAGTTAAACAATTGATTGTAGTTTTAGTGATATAATTATTTAGATGTTTCTTTATTTTATTCATATTCAAATATATATATATATATATGACAAAGTTCGTGGGATAAATGTATATTGGAAATAAAATTATTATGATATCATAATCGTAAGCTTCATATTACATTTATATATTATCTCTAAAATTGTTTATGATCATTTATATTAAGACTGGATATTAGTAGAGTGTAAAAAGACTAGTATGCATTATGTTTTTGTTTTATAAAGAAAGTAGTTAATCTCATAGATTAAAGTATAAAGATATTTAAAATATATATGGGTGCTTCTTAGAGAACCAGTTTAATAAAGTCCCCTTATATGAGGGTTCGTTTGGAATATTACTTATATGTAGATAGAAATTCTTATTATGATAATTGTATAAGTAATCATCTAACAAGAGCTCTCCAAAGTATCTCTATGGATTGTTATGTTTCGACACTACTTATGACGTATTCTAGTCAATGGTAGCTTAATTAGTAGTCATTAGATATAGCATGAAGTATGTGAAAGTAGTTTAATGATCAATACATAATTTATCACCTTAAAGTAAATAGGGAGAAAGTTTTGTTGTTCCTAATTAGTATTGATTCAAGAAATCTTTACCCGTGGAATGACACTTTTATAATACTTTTCAAATGTTATTAATAGAATCAATCACTAATGGTGGATAACTAACATGATTGAATTCAAATAGAGTAGCTATTAATTTTATACTCTATGTCCAATCGGAATGTATGATAAAAGATTGAATTATACAGAAAAATCATGTTTAGAAAATTTAGTCAAAACAACTTTGATATTTCTAATATTTTAGTAGTCATGATGCATTGCCAAATGTCAATATTGATATATAAATATAAATTATTTAATTAAAAAAGTAAAAATAAATTATATATTTTTAATTTATATAATTATAAATATACTTTAGAGTTATAATTTATATCTAATGCCAGTATATATATGAATCTAATAGGTCACACACAAAGAATGATTAAAGAGAGAAAATAGTATTTTAATCAAGTTAGCCTTGATTGTAAAGTTTGAGAATTAGGATTAAATATAAGATATTTAATAAATAAGGACCAATATGAGATATTAGATCTTATTTGAGCCTAGTTGATATCTTATTAGAATTAATTATAATTCTAATTAAAGTTTAGTTAAAATAAAATAAAATTATTAAAAGTTTTGGATCTTATTATAAATAAGCTTAGGTTTTAAAAGAGTTAATACTCTTGTTTACTATTTCTATACTACTTATAGAATTCTCTCGATACATTTGTGTGGATGCCATTAGAAGTCGAACATGTGTACAACTACAATTATTACAATAAATTAATTTCAAAAGCAATTAGAGGGAAACAACAAGAAAAATATTATGCTACACAATAAGGTACAAATTTAGGATTCATGTGTTTAGTGTATTCATACATTAATCATATTATAAAATTTTAAGTGATCTTAGTTTTCAAAAATTAAAAGAAAATATTTCATAATTATTTTGTTGTGTGTGGGATCAAATTCAACCACGATTTTCTAGCGAAAATCACATGTCTACATCAAATAACATGTGTCTGTATCTGAAAAATTTTAAATCGAAAGATTCCTATTGATTACTTATTTAGGTAATGGGTAAGTACCTAAAATTGTAGTTAAGTTTTCTTAGACTGGATTTAGATATAGTTCTGTAATTATTTGGGTTGCGTAACACTTCTCTTGAACTCGTTATCTTTTTTTGCGTTAGTAGGTTGGGGCATAACATTGAGATATCGTTTGGTAACTAATAATAAAGGAATCAAATTTTTTAAAAATTAGAATGAGAATGAGAAGTTGGAACTGAAATAAGAATAAAATTATTAATTATTCATGTTTGAGATGTAATAACTAAAAATGAGATTAAATAGATTAATAATTATGCAAGTATTAACTATCAAATATTAGGAATGCTAAGGAGAATATTTTTAGCCATATTTAGTTATTATACGATTAATTTTGTAAATAATTAATTAAAACATTTTTGTATTTTATAAATAAATAATCACAATTATCTTCCAATAATTTATAAAATTATTATTTTTAAATAATTATAAATAATTCTTATATTAAAAATAAATTTAAAAACTATAAATGTTTATTTAGTTAATATAATATTAATAAAATAAAATAAAATAATTAATAAAGAAATAAATATAAAAAGACTATAATATCTTGTTTTGATAATAATATTTTGAATTAATCAAGGCTGAGAGTATTCTAATAATATCTTATTCATTATTTTTCTTCTATTCTTGATATTTAATTTCAGTTTATACCTACACCCTTTTAATAATAAAAATTAAAAATTATTTTAATTTTGTTATTCCTTGCATTATTTATTTTTAATAATTAAATAAGCAAAATTTTAAAAATTAAGACTACAGTTTCAATTTTTACCTTTTTTTCTGAGTATTAAATAAGGCTTAAAATCATTCAATTCGCAAGTGATGAATCTTATAATAAGGCCGAAGCCTACGTACCCTGGAAGCAACGTGGAGTAATCAAAGAGATGGCCTAGCTATTTAGCGAGCTTCCCTAAAGAAGAATTAAGGAAGGACTAAAATCAAAAAACCTGCAACTTCACCTATCACAGCTCAGGCCATCAAGCCATGTGGAGTTCAGGAATGTTGCCCCACCCCAGTAGACCGTGGAGTGGAGGCCCTGTAACGCTCTGTCTCTCATCTTCTTTTTAGTGACACAAACATGTACTTGCAATCTTATCGTATTTTATACGGTTTGAAGCACATGTCCAGCGGCTCTCAACATCATTAGGATAGAAAGGATCACTTTACAACTACATATAAGCCCCCACACTCTCCAGTATGTCATGACCATTAGCCCCTTTTTCTTCATCATCTTGTTCCACTTTTTGTTATGGGGAATCACGTCACATTCTTTCAGGAACTTGGAAACTTTTACAAGCACATACGCTTTAACATTTTCGTCTATAGTCTCCATCTGGGCAGGCTCCATTTCAATTATTCCACTTCTTTAACTGGTTAGTGTATAAAAACATCTAATTGCACACCCCCCATAAGATTAGCATAAATTCCACGATTTCGTTGAGCTACGGTTCATTGATGGCTTTGTGTCACCATCCATTTGCATTTGAAAAATAGCAACTCGGTTTTTATCTATAATATACCTGCGTAAATACTAAAGGATTTAGTTATCATTTATGTTTTAAGTGCGCTATAGAGATAGGAGGATAGCTTGTCCATAACCACTTTCTCCACCTTGTGTTACTTCAATTAGTTAACATGTTATAGTTGATGAATACTATATTCCAAGTCAATTATGCAGGGTGTTTCTTGTAAGAATACGCAATAAGCTAATGCGAAAGAATTATCATTTTTTGTTCCTTGGAAACAATTCTTTCTCTGACTCTGTTAATAACAATATCATGAGTACTGTTGGTCAAACCTCACGTTAATCATGACTGACTCACACATTCTGCCCAGAAACAACGTGTCCAGCCCAATTGTGCTGCATTGTAAAGAAACTAAACCGCACATTCCTTGCACAGTTATTCTCCGTGTATTGTGGCGCCAAATGGAGTGGTCGTGCCTATAAGCCGCTGTCCATGAGCTGTTGGTTATACCATCTCTTTCTTTGGTTTTAATATTCACAACTCAATTCCCTTGCAGCGACACGCTGAAGTTGCCTCGTTTCTTTCTCTGAATCTACTCAAGCCTGTGAATTTTCCTTGACACTTTTTTGCTTTTGGAAAGTTGGATCCATTAAGGGAAAACCCTTTTCTCAAGTTAACACATATATGTAATCCAGATGCTGAATTATTGGTTTTAAAACAATGAACTACTGTAAATTTAGAGCGTACCTATAAGTTGGGAGATTAGGGCAACCTAGTCCAAGCCACAGGTTACAGCATCATCTGTCTAATGATTCCACTGTAAAACTTCGGTGCCCAGTAATGTAATAGTAGAAAAGAAACTTCAGTATAATTGCACAATAATAAAATAAAGTGAAAAAAAGAATGGCCGGATGGAAATAGAGGATTCGGTTTCTGGTGGCTCCTAACAAGCAGAGACTCTCTCAGTTCTGTACTAATAGCGTATGGTGTTTCCCTGTATCATCATTGTAAAGATCAAATTTTTATTACATCATTATCATCTTTTCGGCTCTAAGTTGTACAAATACCAAGCTTTTTAGTTTCCGCTTTTTCTTCCAATTCTCTCTCAACAGTTCCCCTGCTTCTCTTTCTCACTGTGTATCTCTCTGCTTCTTTCATTTCTACTTTCAGTTGAAAAACTTGTGGCTAAGCTTAGCTTAGTTCATGTTTTTTTCTTTTCGTTCAGAGATTCTCAGGCCTCGCAGACAAGCAGTGTGTTCATTTTGACGACTACACGTGATTTCTCACCTACGGTACGTTTTGAAATTAAGCTCTCGTTTTGATCATTGTGCATTTTCTTGTCACATTGTTGAAGATTTTCGTGGGAAAAAGAAAAGGAAGTGAAAGTTTCAGATTTTATGCCCTTATTTCGATTGCCTTTTGAGGCGTCGAATTATTATCGAAAACCGTTTGTATCCAGAGCCATTAAGTTGTCTCATGCTCAGTTAGCCTCCAAGTTCCATCCTTCTTCAAACTTCCAAGAAGGGAATTTCTGAAAATCTCTTCTTTTTCCTACTCAAGTCGTCAAAGCTGTGATAAGCACAATTGTTTGCCATATTCGTATGTGAGTCGTTAACGTAATTTGAGAGAGTTAATACCTTTTCAAGTAGTGGATGCTATCATCTGTTTCTTCTTCTTCTTCTTTGTTGATTTTAATTTTTTTATATTTAAATTTTTTAGCTACCTCTTCAAATTAAATGCGAGATGAATGTTGTCTGACTTTAGTAGATCATGCATCTATGTTAATGGTTGATCAGGATTTATCCCAATTCATTATATCTTCTTAAATTTTATTGTTCTGATGCTCGAAGAGATTTTTCTTCTCTCTTAGTTTTGGTTCAGCCTGCCTGAAATACAAATACCAGCATGGAAAACGTAGAGAGGCTTTTTTGAATTGCTTATTTTGTTGAATTTGGGTTCTCTCATACGTGTTAAAAAATCGTGGCTCGTTTCCATTATTCTTTCTTGATGATGCAGCTATGAACTAGGTGAAAATTTATTAGCTTCTTAATGGGGTAAGGCAGATGCATACAAGCAAATGACAGAACTCTGGTAGATAACTTGCTGCATGGGAGGATTATTTCAGCTTTTTAACCTTAACCAAAGCACCATGGCGAGAAAGATACTTCCACATAAGCGACATGTTGATGGTAATCACAATCTGGTTTTGCAAACTGTATTCAACTGAAACATGTACTTCCGTTCACTGCCTACCTTTTCGGTCTTAATTGCACGCAATGGCTGATACTTTCACATCATAATGACTACAATAGTTCTTTAAGAGTTGGGTAATTGCATAGATAAATAAACCTGAAAGATTAATTAATGCCATTAGTTGTCTTGGATATGGCCATCAATCTACTACTTGAGTTGATCAGAGAATCTCATATGGTGTTTCTTTATCCCTTGTGAATATAACGAACAACTTTTCTTGTAATCAAGTATGAATATCACACTCGATGGCTCTCAATAATTTGCAAGAAATTTTTTTTTTTTCATTATATGTTCTTCTGAATATTGTTCAATGGTCTTTGAGGGCCAATCTTCCTGTGGAATGTCATGTTTTAAAGGTTAAGCAATATGGTCCAATATTAGGTGAAGATTTACGCTCTCCAAAATTATGAAGTTATGGCATTATTAGTGATAACTACATATGATACAATAGTGTGCTAGTTCTTTCCTTGTTTGACTGAAGATTGATGCAGTTGGTTATATGCTCTGCAGGATTGGAAGCTCCAAGAAATAGCATGGAACTACAAGTTGAAACTTCTCAGCATTGTTTAGATGCAGGAAATTCTCTGGTAATACTTGTAGTCTCTATCAGACGTTGCTTTTAATCCTTTTAGACTATGTTCTAGGTTTGTGAGGTTGACATAGTTTCATGCTTAATATTTAAGAATCCTGGCAACAGAGTTTGTTTCTTAATAGGCAATCTTGAGGTTTAAATCATCTGAGTTTTCTAAAATGGCTGAATTCTTTGATCCTGACGCAACTATCATGCATCTTTCTACTTCTTAATGTCACAAATGTTTGATTCTAACAAAGGTTCTTAAATTGTACAGCATCATACTATAATTATATAATGCTTGATATTCTCGTATCAATTTTCTCTTTATCTTTCTATTATATGCACTTATATATGTCTTGATGCAAAATTTTCAGTATTCCTCTCAAGTTGAAGAAGACTGCTCTGAAAGGGACTGCTATCCAATTGAACTCTCAATGAAGAAGTTGATCAATGAGGAAATTTCCAAACAACATAACACCAAAAAAAATGCACCAAGTATTGTGGCTCGATTGATGGGTGTGGACATGTTGCCACTGGACACAAAATCAGTAGTAAAGCCACCTGATAAAAAGAGTGAGAGGAAAAAATTCAATATCTCAAAAAAGGATAAGAATGAAGTGGTATTGTCCAAAAATTTCCCTTCCAAGTCCAAGTCTTCCAGGAAGATGAACTTTGACCTATACACTGGTGAAACCAGAGGTGCTGATAGATGGAACGACTGCCAGATGCTAGGAAAGCCAAGGCCTCGGGAACATCCACAAGAAGAGGAACTCAAAAGGTTTAAGAAAGAGTTTGAAGCATGGCAAGCTTCCAGGTTTAAGGAATGCTCCAAGTTTGTTGAAATTGGGAGCATTTCTGACCATTTTCCCGTTCAACGGAATATCAACAAGCCGAAAGTTGTAAATTGTTCATATTCTGGCCAACCAGTTAAGCAGAAGTCCTTAGAACACAAAGGTTTTGAGACAAAAGCAAACTCACTCGAAAAGTTTGGCTTACAACATCATAAGCATAAAAGGAAACTATTCCCGTCTGAACAGAAGGAACTTTTTTCTTCAAGGATGCACTCCTTGAATTACGATCAGAGATTGGACTCCTCTTCAGCTCCCACAAGAATAGTGATCTTGAAACCTGGTCCTTACAGAATTTATGACTATGAAGAGCCCTGGACTAATTCCTCTGGGGATTTGGACGATAGAGTTAGTATGGAAGAGTTCCTTGAGGAGGTGAAAGAACAGCTGAGATTGGAATTACAGGGAAAAACTCTTAAAAGAGGTTCTGCAGTCAGAGGAAGTGGAATTGAGACTCCTTTTAGAGGAAGACCATCAGATCCAAAACAAATTGCTCAACACATAGCAAAACAAGTCAGAGAAAGTGCTAGCCATGAGCATGGAATGAATTTGCTTCGCTCAGAATCAACACGATCATGTAGAAGTGAAATTCAGTTCAATGCATGCAATTCTCCAGAGTTCATAAACAGGGATACAAGAAGATTCTTGTCAGAAAGATTAAGGAATGTTCTGAAGAGAGAAGCACATCTTGATGCTCCAGTGATCATCAGTAGCAGTTCCAGATCGTTTCCTGTAGATAATGAGTTGCATAGGCTAAAACAAGTTGGAGACGTCTCGAAAAATCAAAATGAAAAGGCTTACTGGGAAATTAAGGAAGATGAACAAGAAATTCAAACCAGATCTTTTAGGCATGAAGATGGTGATTCATTGCTTCATAGAGACTTGTCCCCTAGAAACTTGATAAGGTCTTTGTCGGCCCCTGTGTCAGGAACATCATTTGGGAAGCTTCTTCTCGAGGATCGCCATGTTCTAACTGGTGCCCACATCCGGAGGAAGCATGAGTCCCTTGACAATGTGACTCTTGATGTGAAAAACTTGAAGAAGGAAAAATTCAATATCAAAGAAAAAGTCTCAACTTTCAAATACAACCTCAGTCTCAGGGGTAGGCTATTTGGCAAGAAAATGGGATCAATAGTAGAGTCCCATGGTTTTGAGCAGGATATCATGAAAGATATCATGAGTGGACCGACAGTTACTAGGAACTTGGGGCACAGGGCCATTATGGTACTACTAAATTCTTTTTAAAAATATTATTCATCAACAGATTTTCATTAGTAAATCCCTCTGTTTATTTGTCTTGCATCTTAGGAGAACTCAACTGAGGTACCTCCAAGTCCTGCATCAGTGTGCAACAGTCCTCAAGAAGAGTTTTGGAGACCAGCAGATGACATCAGCCCAGCATCAACACCTGATCTTGGAGAAGATGGTTCTTTGCCTCAGGTTTTCAGGGAGATCAGTTGTAATCTAAATGGTTAGAAACATATCTTTGTTGCTTCAGTACAGAGTTTCTATTTCCAAGTTATATGCATTATGCTTGAATTTGCTTAATGATTCCATGTACAATTTGAATTGTTTCCATTGAATGTCTCTTTGGTCCAATATCTCCTAGTGGCTTTATGTTTCAAGACTCTTTAGAGAGAATGGTTTAGTAAGCTCTTTTTGAGGATTTGTCCCTACCATACTGGTGGTCGTCTGCTGCTAGCAAATGCCTACACCAACTGATAAAATGAAGTTTTTCGGATCCTGCTGACATAACTGTGTACAACTCAGTATATCTATCACAAACTGCTAATAGTTTTTCTGTTTATTGTTTTTGAAGAGCTGCGGAGGCAACTAAATCAACTTGAATCAGATGGACTTGAGGACGCAACAACAACACATGAGCCTGTGGAATTGATGGTTGATTTGGATAACAAAGCAGAAGCTTACATAAGAGATTTATTCGTCACTTCTGGTTTATATGATGGGTCATACGATCAATGTTTATCCAAATGGGACCCATCTGGAAAGCCTATTAGCAACTCAGTGTTTGAAGAAGTGAAAGAATCATATAGGAAACAGGCTAAGGACAGGGAATTTATGTTGGACAAAAGTGAAAAAGTAGATCACAAAATGCTATTCGATTTGTTGAATGAAACACTGCCAACTGTACTTGGACCTCCTATAACCATGTCTAGATTTAGAAGGAAGATTATAGGTATGTCCATGCTGCCTCCTTTACGTGGAAAGAAGTTGCTTGATCGTACATGGGAGATCATATGTGAGTACATATACCCTTCAAACGACAAGTCTTACTACTCACTTGACAGTTTGGAGGCTAGGAATTTAGAATCCTCTCCATGGTCCACTTTGATGGACGATGAAGCTAATGCTTATGGGAAAGAGATAGCATGCCTGATCATGGGAGATATTATCGGGGAAACTGTAAAGGAAATGCTCCAATGATATTGTCTGGATAAATATCAGGAGAGAGTGAAGACTGTGATACAACATGGTACAGACAGAGGTAACATATATAAGTCATTTGCATGGGCAATCATATTTGCGTGGTTTAGGTAAGTGTGGAGTCGGTAAATATGACTTGTTTGTGGTTGTTTGATATAGAAGAACATTCTTATCCCGTCATCTGTAGATGAGTTGATCGTCTGTATTAATGGGTAAATTTTTGAGGATCTTGTCTTCATTGAGAAAATTTGTGAAACTTTTAGTTCACAAAAAGGGACGAAATACCAAAGATCAATGTTACTATACGTTCTGAATCATTTACTGCAATTTTGTTATGACGAGATCCGGTTGCCATATATAGCAGATGACCTACAGGCCTGTTTCTCCGATTGCTGACCAAAATCTGCACGCTCTTTTATATGGCCTGGAGAGATTGTACTCTTGAACAAATTTTTTCAAGCATTCATGGTTCCATGTGGGCTTTTTGTAGTTGCTCTTTGGGTTGTGGCGTCAAAATCATTTTGGAGCCACGCCTTTTTTGTCTGTGGAGTCTTTGTTTGGTTCAAGTGTGTTGTTATGTTGGAAAATCATGGTACGGGCTTGGTGCTTTATCGTGGCTTGAGAGCTGCTTCTCACATGGAATTCATGTACTTGTCTCGGTTAGACTCGCTACTTTGACCATTTCATTTGTTTCAATGGAAAAAAATCACCACAAATCTCGACGGAATTAGTTGCTAATTAGCTTCCATCTTTCTCTTCCAAAAGGAAAATAGAACGAAAAAGAGAAATGGGATCACCCCAACAGTTTAAGAGTAGACGTTTTAATCATTGTGTGGATGAAATGACGAGTATAACAATGTTTATCTTCAGACAATTCGGCAGAGCTAAAAGTGGTGGAACAAAATATGTAAAGGACTGTCAATACTCCCACAAAGGTTTTAGAACGTCTTGAAAAGAACAAAAGGTCAAATTCATTTCTTAACCACAAAATCAACATCTAAAAGTATACTTGGGTTTTGCTTGTTAAGACATTTTTCATAAATTTCGAAAACAATTAGTTGTATTTTATCGATTTTTAATAACTTATCGGTTAAGCAACGAAATTTGATCCGGATAAAGATAACAAAGTGACTCAATAAATAAGTTCAGGAGGAAAACAAATCCTTATCAATATGGACTGGATCCATATCGAGTTTGTGATGGAGAAAGTCGATATGGAAGTTATATAAATAAGTTAAGATCTCCTGCAATTGCTCATATCATTCGTAAGCTTCCAGATTCTCTAACTCATTAAGAGAGCTAATGTTTTGAGAAAATTGTAAAAAGGCATTAACAACGTGTCAAGGAGAAGTTCTCGTGAAGGTCCTGGTGAATTCGAGCTCGTTACAGCCTTGGAAAGGTCCTTCGAACTTATGATGGAACTGAAATCAGGTATTCCGTATTAACTTCCTTTATTTTCCTTTCACGAATGATTTGGGATACGTAATAAGGTTCATGCTACATGTTACACGTGGAACCAAAGCGGTTACGTGATTGGGTAGCTAAAAACGAAGTTTTTTTGTTTTTATCCATAAGGGTATTGAAGGTCTTTTGATATGTTTTTCGATTTTTTTCACATGTATGGATGCGTGAAAGTGAGCTACACGTTTGTAGCATTGAGAAACGAGTCAAAAACGAGTTATGGAGAGCAAAAAATATGCTTGAAACTCCCTGAACATTGCCTTCACATTCGGCAATGACGGTGAACATCAAGTGTGTGTGGTACATGCACCTAACTTGTGAATAGTACCTCCATTGAGAAGGTTTGGTCGGCGAGCACATTGCATGCTCCTGCCAGATGGGCAATGCATGGCAAGGTAGACAAATAACGAGTGTGATACACATACCATAACGGACATGATTTTCAACCGATGGCGATGGGACTAGCACGTGTAATGCACGGTCCATCCAGCTATCCCTATACATAGCAAGTGCGGGTGTGAACGCTTGGCTGACGCATGTGATACATCGCCATATAGGATCAATGCATTTGCGCATGTGGACGAATGAGCCACACACGCCAACGATGTCGCAGCGCGTCAGTGTGCGAGGGGCAAGTACAGCACACTCGCTTGACACATCTGGAGGCATGTTGGGTGTGCACGTGTGTAGCTCACGTGCCACAGGCCTACGTGCACCCTAACGTCAATGCATAGTAATATGTTGACATCAGCATTACAGTAGCTGCTGATGTCAACACTAAAGGAGAAAAAGAAAATTTTCAGAATTCCTATAAGGTTGCCTCTGGTCCTTTTGGGTCAATTTTCAGGTTGGAGGAATTTTTTAAGTGAATTTTTTAATTTTTTTGAATTAATTACGTTGGTAGTTTGACTCTAGAAAAGGAATTTAGACATTATAAAGCCATTTTAGAATGAATTTTTGTGCAACAAACTTGCCATGAGTGAGATACATGAGGTTCTTGTGTCTTGGATGGTTAGCTCGATGTTTGGTGATGTACGATAGTCACTCTGATGAGAATTTTTACTACCGAAGTCTCAAATAAAGTTTTTAAAGAATGTCTTCAACACGAGTATATGATAATTGGACCACACATTTGATTTTTTGCATTTATTGATGCTACATTTTCACATATTGTATGCCCATATAGAGTGTGAGGATAACATAAAGATGTATCCCTTATGTTTGTGGACCTTTCGGATTCTAATGAGAATGTAGTCACTAAATTGACCTTTCAAGTCAGTATGTTGAATTATTCTGCTTGCATATTGGGGGATGCCTCTGGTCTTATATTAGTTAGTCTGCTAAAAGGTGTTGACCTTACATAGGATTTTGAGATGTGCATAAAGGCATTTGATAGAGAAAAGTCGTTGCTTAAATGATCTATTTGACCAAAGGTAGTAGTGTCATGAGAGTTGATGGTTTGTACTTTGATCACTTTTATATGAAGGTCTAATGGCATATATTATGCATTCAGCCAAAAGGTGTTTCATAATATGTGTTATCTAATTCTCGATATAGAAACTGTTTTAACGCTTTGAATATCGCTGTCATCCTACATTTATGTTAATTTTTTCATTGTTTTTTATGGTCACATTTTCTGTTAACAACAATACTGTCACTATTGAAACCTTGAATGGTTTCAATTTTAAGAAGTGTAAGAAAGATATCGAGTTTACCTTGGAGATGGCAGACATCAACATAGTTATGCTAACAGAGAGACCCTCTCAACCTACAGACATCAACTCAAAAGCTGATAAGGTGACCTTTGCAATCTGGGAGCGGTCAAATATGATGTGTTATTTGACCATTAAGAGATTATTCCCAGATCATTTATTGAGTGGATTGTTGGACACCACCATAGCGAAGGAATTTATAGACAATGTTTCTCAAAAATACAAGGTCTAATGCTAAGTTAAGCACTTTGATTAAGGATCTATTCTTCATGAGGTATATTGGAGAAGGAGGTGTAAATGAATACATTATAAGGATAGTCTACCTTTAGAGTAAGCTGAAGACATTGGATATTCTCATTACTGATACATTGATAGTGCACCATGCACTTAATACTCTCCCGTAAGAGTTTGAAATGCGGGTCACTTCATACATTTCCCAGGATGAGGCTTGGGATATCAATGCCTTGATTTTCCATGTGTTGTAGCAAAGGAGAAGCTGAAGAGCACTCCTTATATAGTTTTGTATGCAGCCAAAGGCAAGAGGAAGGCTAAGCCCTAAAAGTTTAAGGGTAAGAAATCCAAACCTTCTTCACATATTAAGATTGGTCAATCTAGCATTGCAAAGGGTCCATAAGACTTAAAGAATATGAGATGCTTCTTTTGCAAGAAGAAAGGATATAGGAAATCTAACTGCTAGAAGTACAAAGTCTGGAAAGTCAAACAGGAGCTATCAGAAAACTCTTTGGCCTATATGATTCATGAATTCAATTTAGCTATAGCCACATCAAGTTCTTGGTGGCTAGATAATGGAGCATCTAATCATATTGCTTTCACAATGTAGGGGTGGGTTCAAATGCACAAGAAGGCTAACTAAAGGAGAGGAGAAGTTGATGCTCTACAATAATGTAAAAGTAGATGTTTTGTATGTAGGGGATGTAGGTTTGAATCTCGATACGAGGCTTGTACTTGTTTTAAGAGACACATTTTATATACTATCTTTTACACGAAATTTGATTTGTGTCAGTTTTGGATAAAGAGGGTTATTGTTTTATAAATGATACTTCAGTTGTAAATATATCTATCAATGCAAAAAATATCGAAGCCGCCTTCTTATCTTACGATTTATATAGAATGTGCCTTACCCCTAATGAAATTTATGCTTCTTCTTATATTGATGAACCTGTGACTCGTAAAAGACCTCTGATAAAGGAAACGTCATACATATTGTGGCATAGACGCTTGGGCCACATTTTCAGAGAAAGGGTTGAGGGATTGATAAAGGAAAACATTTTCCTAACTTTAGATTTTGGTGATCTGGAAACCTGCATTGACTATTGCAGAGGTAATTTGACCAAGATAAAGAAAAAGAGGTAAACTCATGCTTCTGGCTTGTTAAACCTTAATTATACATACGGACATAAGTGGACCCTATACATCTATATTATGCAATTCTAGATATTTTTGACATTTATAGATGATTATTCCCATTACGATTGCATATTCTTACTTAAGGAAAAGCCTGAAGTTAATAAATTCAAGATCTTCAAGACTGAGGTTGAGAACTAATTGGAAAAATTAATCAAGATTGTCAGGTCTGATTGGAGAGGAGAGTATTATGGCAGACTTGGTGTTGTAGGACAAGAAAAAGGTCTGTTTGTCAGGTATATAAAATCAATTGGAATAGTGTCTCAATTCACTATATAGGGTAGTCTTAAGCAAAATATTGTGGCCGAAAGGCGTAATCATACCCTAAAGGACATGATGAGGTCAATGCAGGGCAGGACTAACCTGCCCGCTTACATTTGGGGTGAGGCCATTAAGACAACATTGCATATATTAAATAGAGTCCCAAGCAAGTCAGTGCCTAAGAGTCCTTGTGAACTTTGGGTTGGTAAGAAACTAAGCCTTTCACATATTCATGTATAGGGCTACCCTACGGAGGTACTGTTATATAATCCTTATGAAAGAAATTAAGATGCAACCTTGTTTTACTAGTTGTTATCTATTAGGTTATCTCGACTACTTTAAATGCTATAGATTTTACTATAGAGAATGAGGAGTCAAAATAATGGAATCACAAAAGGCTAAGTTTCTAGAATAAGATGTACATGATGAGGGTAGGCCCTCTCACCCTTCGGGTGATAGCAGAATGGATACTACAATTATTTCGTATCTATCGCTCATACAATCAGTTCCAGTAGATCAAAGTCTTAATATCATCCCTGTGTAGGAACAACAACCTATACCTGTATAAGCAGAGGTTGCTAGGGTACAATAACCAATGCAATTGCATAGATCCACTAGAGAGATATGCCCTGCTATTTCACCTTATGTCATAGTCTATTTAGGTGAACAATACTCTGGTATAGGACATATTGTGAATCCGGTTACTTTTACAGAAGTTTTTTCTGGACCCCATGCAGCCTTGTGGTGGAAAGAAAGGAAGGATGAGATACGATCTATGTAGCACAACAAGGTATGAGAGTTGTTGATTTTCCTCAACATTGAAGATCCGTTAATTGCAAATGACTATTTAAGACCAAGAACACTCAGGGTAAAGTTGAGTAATTTAAGGCTATATTGTTGCCAGAGGGTTCACTCAAAGAGAAGGGGTTGACTTTAATATTACCTTCTCTCCCTTATCCTTGAAGGATGCATTCAGAGTGATTATGGAAATAGTATATGACATGAAGCTACATCAAATGGAAAATCTGCTTTTCTGAATGATAACCTTTATGAAGTGGTCTATATAGAGCAACCCGAAGGATTTTAAGATCAAGGAGCAACTATCAAAGTTTACAAATTGACCAAATCAATATACAGTCTGAAACAAGCTTCCAGACAGTGGTACCTGAAGTTTGATGAGATTCTAACCTCTTTTGGCTTTGTAGAAAACAAAGTTAAAAGATGCTTGTACTATAAGATTAGGGGGAGTAAAGTCATCTTCCTACTGTTTTATGTGGATGATATATTGTTTGCGTCAAATGACTTGACCATGTTGCATGAAGTTAAGCAACTTTGGCCAAGCATTTTGACATGAAGGACATTGGTGAAGCATCTTTTGTCCTATATATACAGATTCACTGGGACAGATCTTAACACTCATTAAGCCTTTCATAAAGTGCATACATTGAGTGAGTGTTACAAAGGTTTAATATGGCTGACTGTAAATCTATTGTAGCGCCTATCTCCCATGGTGAGAGATTTTTTTAGCACAGTATCCAAAGAATGAACTTGAGAGAGAGGCTATGAGCAATGATTCGTACTCTAGTGCAGTTGGTAGCTTGATGTATTCCTAGGTGTACACTAGGTCAGATATTGCATTTGTTGTTGGACTGTTGGGTCAGGCTAACTCAGGTATAGACCACTAAAATACAATTAAGTGAGTGTTGAGATACCTTAAAGGTACCAAAGATTATATGTTGACATAAAGAAGGGTCAATGATCTAAGCCTCGTGGGTATATGGATTCTGATTTTGCTATGTGTCTAGATGATCAAAAGTCTACTTTAGCTTACATTTTTATTTTAGCAGATGGTGCAGTTTCGTGAAAAAGTGTCATGCAAACACTGGTAACTTCCTCAACCATGCATGCTATGGGGCTGCTTCACAAATGGTTTGGCTCAAAAACTTGATTTATGAGTTGTCTATAGTAGATATAGTGGCTAGACTCATTCGGTTGTACTGTGATAATCTTGTTGTTATGTTGTTTAGTGAAATAATAAGAATATCACAGGGTTTAAGCATTTGGAGGTCAAATACTTGACCGTTAAGGAGTTGATTCAGAAAGGTGACGTTGAAGTGAAGCATATCAGGACTTAGGAGATGTTAGCCAATCTTTTAACTAAAGGACTCCGCCCACTTGTGTTTGAAAGATAAGTATACAGTATGAGTGTTTTGAAGTTCTTCGACACTATTAGTTAGGGAACGTTGTGTTTGCTCCTTGTAAGATTATACATTTTGATGTACTATGACAATATGGTGGTTCATTAATAAAGATGATCATCCTTTTATCCTTCGTAATACCTATTATTGTGTAACATCATAATACATGTGAAACATTTTAAAGGTCACTGAGCATATATACAGATTGACCAAGCCTATGTCATTAAGACACATACAATTTAATAGGATATCCATGAGTTTTAACAGGGCATAGGGGGGATATAAATCTTCAATCCCATAAAGGTTCTTTATTGCAGTTTGGCATTCAGTTAGAGAACATAAAGATTTTCGTTAATGTTGTTTAGTATTCGGTGAGAGAATACAAGATTTCTCTGGTATAGTTTAGCAGAAGGTACAGAGAAATCGAAACCTATAAATAAAAGATGATACATATTAGATTATACAGATATCATTCTAGTTTGCCACACTTCATTTTCCCATTCATGTTAGTAAGGTATTAGATATGCGCGATTATATTAGACATGTGTCACACATCATAAATGTGTTTAATATATCTTTCAGTATCGATAGCCTTGTGGGAAAGAATATTGGACTTTCATTATCTTTAGATCAAATGTTTTAATTTTTAAACTTGGTATCAATACAGTGGCATGACTTAATCGAATTTTTAAATTGTTTTTAAACTTGAGTCAATATCGCAATTAATTATTGTCCAAAGGGAAGAATGTTAGACATTTTTCAAAATTTTGGACAATAATTAATTGTGTTTTATCAATTTTCAATAACTTATCTATTAAATTACATAATTTGATTCGGATAAAAATAATAAAGTGGCTCAATGAATGATATAAGTCAATGGCTCGAAATTCAGGAGGGAAATAGATCCTGATCAATGTGGACCAGATCCATATCGGGCCTGTGATGGGAAAGACCAATATGAAAGCTATATAAATAGGTTAAGATCTCCTGCAGTTGCTTATATCATTCGTAAGCATTTGGATTTTCTAACTTGTTAAAACAGCTTACGCTTTGAGAAAACTGTAAAAAGACGTTAACCATGTGACAGTGAGAAGTTCTTGTGAAGGTCTCGGTGAATTCGAGCTCATTATGACCTCGAAAAACTCCTCCAAACTTTTGATGAAATTGAAATCAAGTATTCTGCATTTACTTTGTTTATTTTCTTTTCACGAACGATCCGAGACAGTTAATAAGGTTCATGCTAAGTGTTAGATTGCTAAATCGTGTTATGTAAGCTACATTGTCCCGGTCAAGTAAGGATCCAGCAAAGATCCTTAAAGGGAGCGACTATGATAAAAAGAATCCAAGAAAGCTTTTATTTCTTCACTCTATATGTAAAAGGTACGTTATGCCAATAATCTGTCTTGGATTGGAGTGCAACCTCCCACCAGAAACACTATTTGTGGCAGGTAGGGAGGTTGGTCCCATATTCTACTATATTTTTTATCCTTATCTTTACACCAACTGCCTCAATTAGTGCCTTAATTGGTTCGTAAGCTTCTAAGTTCTACTATAATACTTCCAACTCAAAATGATTTATTTTTGGCATGCACTTCTACAGGCCATATTCAGTATTACTTGCCCTTAAAGCCACAGACTTGTATATTCGACAATGAAATGAACTTCATTAGCTCCAGGACAATATATAAAGATAATAAGTAGTTTAAATTGTAGACTGTACTACAATTGTATTCATATTTCTTAATTATTAAAATTCTTAATACAATATGTAAATTTACAATTTAAATCCTTGTGTAAAACTCTTAACAATTATCCAACTCTGGTGTAGGAAGTTGGTTTAGTAATTAGTTTAGTGTTGACTGAAAATAAAGGATTTTGTAACAGCACAAAGTTCCTTATGGATGGAACCAAATTCCCCTTGCCACATCGTGGAGAGCTGCACATGGCCGGTCATGTAACTGTTTGTTTGTTGCCAAAACCAGAAGACTCCAGGCTAATCGGACGGACCATTTCAGTTGGCACACTTGTTGAGAACAGCAAGAAAGCATACAATGAATGGATCATTGTCGTTGGATGCACCAAGCTCTTTTACAATGCATGGATACCAGTGATCAAATGAACGCAATTTAAGTGCAGTAACTATTTTATTTTATTTATATATTTATACATATTAAATGTAACGTAGTAACAAAATCAATATAGACAAACACGCGGCAAGTCACAAGGCTGGCAATGACATGAAGTAAATGTACCTTCCTTCCTGGGATTTGGATAGAATCTGGCAGTTTACAGGGCGCTCAGATAGAATTACTTCCAACCCAATAATAACGAGAGTTGGCGTTTTATTTATGCCAGTTAGATAGTGTTGACCTCACGGCATTCATTGTTGGTTAAAACTTTAACTGTTTGGATTTTCTTTGAACCATAATTGTTTAGTCAAAAGTTGTGATTTACTAGCTAAGTATGAGTCATCTCATGGTTGGTGGATTTCAAGGTTAGAAATCCCATCATCCATGGATGGACCTAAAAGGATTGATGATGCAAGATTTGGTACCAAAATTAGCTATTGGCAAAAAAGTTTTGTCTGCTACACTGCACTGTCCCACACCAAGACCATACAACAATAAACTTTTCTTCACAGGTTTGCTGTTTCTTTCTGCTTTCTTCTTCTTTTTCAATTCCCCACTCACTACAGCTGCAATGCTAATGACTTTACCTGCGTCTGAAAGCTTTCCTTTCTTTTTCTGGGAGAAGTGGCTCTTGTGTTATGACTGAGACAACATGATGGAGTGGGATAATAACCAAGACCACCATCGACAGCTACAGCTACATGACACAGACAGTCGAAATGCTGGTGTCAATGTTATTGGAAAAAATGGGAATGGGATAGCCAATGGAGGAATGTTATACGTTAAGGTTATGACAGATGATCAACTGGAAACTCTCAGGAAGCAAATTGCTATTTACGCAACAATATGTGAACAGTTGGTGGAGATGCATAAGACCCTTTCTGCCCAGCAAGATCTTGCAGGTCCTATTATGTTCTCATGTTCATACTCTTTTATCTTTCCCTCTGTTGTCAAAAGGAGACCTCTGATACATGTACAATCACTCCAGATTTGTTGTAATTCTAATTTTTCTGACCATGTTTACCACAAGTTTCCCCAGTCGATTGTTTCCAAAAAAAATTGCTGCTTTTGACTTGCGAGAACACAGATACTTTGATCTACTTAAAAATTCTGATGCTGAATGTCGATTTCCTTCAGTAAATCTCGTCATCATCTTTGTCCTGTTAATTAGTTTGAACATGATAAGATTGGCCCTCCATTATTGTGTTAAATTTCAGGAGGGCGACTAGGTACCCTATACTGTGATCCACTGATGGCTACTGCTGGGCACAAAATTAGCGCTAGACAGCGGTGGACTCCAACACCCATACAACTTCAGATTTTGGAGCGTATTTTTGATCACGGAAATGGAACTCCGACCAAGCAAAAGATCAAAGAGATAACATCTGAACTTAGTCAGCATGGACAAATATCTGAAACAAATGTGTATAATTGGTTCCAAAACAGGCGTG
>JAOTAY010000189.1:22527356-22571146 GCA_025629805.1 Erythroxylum baracoense
ATTTCATTACGTGAGCATAGCAGAATATATATATGAGTACATGAGAGCCCTAGGGGCATAAGTGTATAAACACAGTATATCAAATGACTAAGCTACCCTTCTATATAAAGAAGCTTCTCCTTTTCTTCTCTTTTGTCGTGTCAATCCATTCACAACTTACCATACCAATACACCGATTGGAGACTTGAAGTTCGTTAGAAAGGACACCGTTTTGGTAAACGGAGGCGCATTATTGACTATAGTTATTTGGTAGATTGAGAATATTGTGTTTCGTCTACATTTAAGAGAAAGATGTCGATGACTCGCTACAATTCTGCACTCTGGGAACAGATTGAGCTTTCAGAGAGGTAAATATTTTGTTTGACATCCAAACTCTAGTAATAGGTCTTTCCTCATCATCTAATCGCTTAAAGATTTCAAACAAAAATGCACTCATATGTGGGGTTTCGTGCAGACTTTCCTTTAAAGAAGAATTAATAACCAAATTGGCCAATATATTCATTTGTTTCTTCGTTTTTCCCGAATTGCTAAGGTTGTGTTTTCTTTATTTAGCTACCTTGTTTCCTCAATGCTCGAGGAAGCTACATCTTTAGCTTCATTGGTTATAAAGCAAATTTGCGGCAGAGATTTTGGTGGTGAAACATTGGAGGATTTAGAAGAGTTCTATGGTATGATGGAATCAGCTGGTATGGTGTTGGTTCAGTCATTAAGTCAACTTGGCAGGTAAAACACTTTAATCCCTAGCCTATACGACTTGAGTGCTCCAAAGTTCAAGCATGAAGCTGAATGAACTATAACTTCTTCAATTAGAAATTATGTGGTTCTTTTTGTAAGTATTTACATTTGGTGACCATAAGCATGCACATTTGATTAACTCGTGAAATGAATGGAAAAGAAAATGTAAATGAAGTAATGCTCATCGGGCATTCGTCCAGAGGAAATGAATTGCATGAGAAGATTTGTGTTGCTCAATCACTTCACCTAAAGTTTTTGGGGCTAATCTTTTTTTCAACTGATCAAATCAGTTAGTTCCACTCCATACGTTTTATCTATTATTTTCCAAATCTTATAGTAATTCCAAAACTTAGTGTTTAATGTTAATCGGAGATGCTCTTACCATATCCTAACACACTGAAATGGTTATTGCCAAATATGATCTATAAAAGATCATATGAGAATGTACTTAAAAGCCATTTAAGCATCTAAGAAAGAAATATAATTTGTTTGTTTGATTGGTCTATAATTGTTCATGCATGAGTTGTCTGCTCTGAAATCTTGATATGGTTGACGGGCTACTAATCACTACAAAAGCATATAAGTACATTTGTAAATTATTTAGACCTAAAGCTACCTTATCGTTATGCAGGGGACCACAGATTTTGAATCAGCTTAAAGAAAACTTTGTTTCTGCAGAAATCCCTGTTGAAGTTTTCCATACAGCGTATGCATTGCTCCTTTTATATCTAATCATTTGAAATTTATACTTTATGATTATTTTAAGCACCTAAGTATATATTGATGCTAAGATTGTTCGCTTAATAATTTATGTACTTACAAATGAACTAAACAGAACCATATTACATGCTTGTGTTCCTTGTAAATACTTATGTTCTCTTCTCCAGCAAGTGGCACGTCCCACTTGTAGATTAATGCCAATTGTTGTATGTGTTCATAGATTCATAATGCCTTTGTAGTCTGGAATAGTTTTATAGCAAGTCTATCGGTTTTAGTTTAGTATCTAAGGCCCTTTGGTGGCGTCTTCTCTGTATCAAACACTTCTGCTTATATAGATGTTAATTCTGTTGTTGAGGAAATTTAAAGTTGTGTCTCATCCTTTTAGAGTTTCTCTTTTTCATCTGCAACCTATGCTTTGCAGAGTAATACAAAGATGAATTAGAAAAATATAGGATACTTTAACTCGATTACTTCTAGGGTATATTCCTTCATACTCCATCAGTTGTTTCAATACTCAATTGTCAGTGCCCAATTTTGGTGGAGGCAGGTATGATACAATTTGTTTTCTTTTCATATGCCACCAATGCTTTGAGATCCACGGTTGAAAACAAGAATCTTTTCAACTGACTCCTGTTTGAGATTACTTTCCTCCATACTTCAGTTGTCTGAATACTCAGTTGTCGATTCCAATGGAAGCAGTTATTGCCCAGCATACCACTACCCACCATCAATAGATAGATAATTTTCTTATCAGCTTCTCTACCAACTTTACATATTGATTAATCACCTATCCTTTATGTCTTGGGTTCTTATCAAGAATATTATTCTTCCTTATGATTGGGTTAAATCAGATCACATGATCTTGGTTTACTAAACAAAGATGACATTATACTTGAAAGAAATAAAATGTTAGCCACCTCTTTCTTTACTTAAATGGTAACTTAGCATCTCAGATTATAGAAAGGGTTGATTAAAATCCTCTAAAACCACAAGGCCTACTAGCAGTAAATTGAAACCAAGGGGTCAATAATAAACACAGACTAGAGGAGGTCTCAATTATATCTGAAAATTTTATTTCTTATACAAATGTTCAAGGTTGCAAAGCTTCAATTAACTTGTGTTGGTGGTCTTATGTTTACTGTACGATATGTGACAGATCATGCATTTTTTTCTTTTAGGGTATGTATTCAAATATCAGAAGGTTCATTGATAGGTGCACAAGAGTTTATTGAGGAGTTCCTCAACAAGTGTAGATATGTGGATGGAAAGTACTATGTTGGTGCAGAACCCGAATTAAATGTCCAGAAAGAAAGCAATAAGAGGTATATTTTGGAAATTGATCAGTATATGGCAATTGTTGAAACCTATGCTTTGGCACTTCTTGCTACTGCTTTGAAAAAGGTTGACTTAGCAATCTCTTGGATTGAGAAAGCTGCAATACCTGCGGAGAACAGACAGGTAAAAAGTAGTTGCTTTTGTTTGATATTGGAGTTTGCTGGTGTATGGTTTGTCATAAAGAAGTTATATCTACATACACACAAGCACATATATTTTGTACAATGTTATCTGATATTACAGGTCTGTGTGGGTGGGTTCACATGCTTACTACGTGGCTACATACTCTTTTAGCATCACTGCTCAAACAAGATAAAAATTGATTGACTACAATGAGTACAATTTCTACATATCCATTTGATATCCATAGTATGTTTCCATATTCTTTAGTTGTACGTTAACTCAATATAGCAGCAATTTTTTCCCTTTCTTGCATATTTGAATGCTTAGTCATAGGGCCTTTATGTCCATTCAGTCCACATAAGGTCAACTTGTATGGTCGACCTGAAATTGCATCTCTCTCCTAACAAGTGTGGTATAACAAATGTGGCTGATATATGAAGAGCTTTAACTTTTGTTTTTGGTTGTTATTTTTTTTTATATCAATTCTTGATGTAGGACAAATAGGAGTAGTATTGACCAGTAGCTAAAATTCACAAAATTAGTAATAGACTACTGGAATATCAAGTTTTAGGTTTGAATTTCAGCTTGCAATGCTAAAATTTTAGACTTGGGATAACTGGATTTTTTTAGGGTTTGTTTGCCGGAAGTTTTTAGGGTTTATTATGGTTGGAGTTTTAGGTTATGTTTGCTAGAATTTAGTATTTTGGTTGCTGGAATTTAGTGAAGAACACAAACAAGGGTGGGTAGTAAATTAAGAATCACTCATACGGTCTAAGAATCACTATTAGAAGAAAACATCACAGTTCTAATTGAAAACTTAATTTTGTAGAAAAATTTCAAGATATCTTCTTATTGAAGGGTACGCATATTTATAAAGATCTTAGAACCCTTATTCTAGTAGGAAATGGTTCCTAATAAATTTAAATTCTATTATAATAAAAATTTTATTAGTCTTATCTAATAAATAGTCTTCATATCATCTAAATTTCAGCTTTTATTTTTGATGTCAACTCAATTCCCAACCTTGATCCCACCAAATTAAAGTTTGTGAGTAACTAATTTTTCATCTTTTAGTTCTTCTGTAGATTTTAAACTCTTTTGCATCAATTCTCCCTAGCTTGTTTGAAGTCATCATCGACAAAAAATGTGATAAATACTGATCATATAAGTCTGGATTTAGCTTTTGAATTCAAATTCTAAAATCCAAGTGTTGTAAAAAAATTGTCTTCCTTGCCACTTGACAAGAAATTGTCGATATCTTCCATCTCTTTGGATTATAATTTGTTCATCAAGAACATCTTCTGTCTCGTCTTTAAGATGGGGATGGTTGGAATTCTCACAGCTTCTCCTTTATTCGTATGTTGCGTTAATTTCACATCTTCATTCAAATTTAGTTCTTCATCGGCCTTTGTAACATAATCTTCATCAACGACAGTAAGGATATCATCAAGTTTTGAACCAATAAGCTCAAGTAATTGCTAGCTAATCTTTTTAGCTCCTTGTTTTGTTATTTTAGTTTCTTGTTCTATTCTTTTAGTCTATTGCGTTGTTGTTTCAGCTTATTGTTAAGTGTTTGAACTTTTTGTTAAATTGTTTCAACTTTACGTTTTGCTAAAGAATCCAATTCGTTCTATTTTTCTTCATTTTTAATGCTTTGATCATCTCCTGTTGTTAAACTCTCTATGTCATGATTGTCTTCCATTGCCAAACTCTCCATATCATCAAGTATTTGAGCACCTTCTACATGTAGACTTGAAGATTCTAATTGACTTGTCGAAGCAGAGATGTCAATAGTCTTACCACCTAAAATAAACACTTTCTGTGAGATAGTGCCTATTAAATTTAAGGAATGTACATGAGTTTGCAATAAAGATTTTTGTTATATCTACTAGCCTAGGATATTGTTACCGGGCGACTAACTGGAAAATCCAGCACTAAAAGTTGCTTCTTCTGTTTGCCACGATTCTTAGGTCGCCCTATTTTGGAATTTTTGTTCAGCTCGTCAAAGGGAGGCTGATACCTTGGACCTTGTTGAAAGAGAGAGAGCTCCAATCTCGAATTACCGATAAAATTCTGCTTCCCTTCTTTATTCATTCTTGGTCCTTTAAATAAGACTTGTTCTATTACAACTAGGAGACCTATAACTTAGGTCCCAAATAGGAAACCTATAATTTAGGTCCCAAATAACGAAAATCAAACACTTACCAATTGTTGGAGATAAACCTCCAACAATTCTAGAATAATCCAAAATAACAATAAATAATTAAAATAGAAGGCTAAGCCTTTAATTCTATGCCTATTATATACGCGACCTATGAATGCATCCGTAACATCACCCTTCCTCTGGAGAAAGAGCTTGTCCTCAAGCTCAAAGGCTGGGTAGGCATGACGAAAATGGGCAAGATCCTCCCAAGTTGCATCAGCTACATCAGTCCCTATCCAATGAACTAAAAGTTCCCACGAGCCACGATTTAGATGAGCTTTAAGAACAACAGCTAAAGTGGGAATGACCCTGCCATCATCGTCAATAGGAGGTAGCGATGGTGTAATTGCTGGTGGAGCACCCTTGTGAAGCTTAAGAAGAGAGACGTGGAAAACATTGTGAAGCTTGGAAGTATCTGGCAGTTGAAGCTTGTAAGCAACTGATCTGATACGCTGAAGGACAGGAAAGGGCCCATAAAACTTGGGAGCTAGCTTGTGTCAAGATTGACCAGCAACTGATTGTTGTCGGTAAGGCTGTAACCAAAGCTGAACAAGGTCTCCCACTTGAAACTTAACATCTCGATGACCCTGGTCATAGAATTTACTTCATTCGAGTTTGAGCTTTCTGCAAATTGTTTCTAATTTGTGCAAGAACCATGTCTTGATCAGCCAAGGTTTGATCCATAGCATGCACTCGTGATGAGCCAGCCTCTCAAGAAAGTAAACGAGGTGGATGCTGACCATACACAACCCGAAAAGGTGTGTGCTGTAAAGCTGAATGGAAAGAAGTATTATAGCAGTATTCAGCCCAAGAAATCCAGCTAACCCAACTCCTTGGATAATGCCCAACAAAGCATTGTAAATACATCTCAATGGTACGATTAACAACCTCTGTTTGACCATCCGACTGAGGGTGATAGGAGGAAGAAAAAGCAAGTTTGGTACCACACAAACGAAAAAGTTCCTTCCAAAAATAGTTAGTGAAGACCACATCACGATCGCTGATAATGCATTTAGGTATGCCTTGAAGACGAACAATATTATCCATAAAGACATGCGCTAGGCGAGTAGCAGTATAAGGATGGGCCATGGGAATAAAATGGGCATATTTAGAAAACCTATCCACCACAACAAATAATACTGTTTTACCCCACACTTTAGGCAGGTCATCAATAAAATCCATGGAAATATCAACCCAAATATGAGAAGGAAAAGCCAAGGGCTGAAGAAGACCAACTGGACTTAGGTGCTCAACCTTGTGTTGTTGACAAATTGGGCAAGAATTCACATATTCAGCAATGCTTTGCTTCATCCCCTTCCAATAAAAATCACTTCGGATCCAGTGAAGAGTTTTCTAAACACCCTCATGAGTACTGTCATGGAACCCAGATAACACGGTGGAAATTAAGGGTGATGTTGGTAGCAAATAAATGCGATTGTTGTAGAGAAGAAGTCCATCTCGTATGGTCCAATAACTTGGTAATTCTCCCTTTGTAACTTTGCCATACAGCTCCTATAAGGACGGTTCATTGCGAACCTCCTCATGGACCTCATTCAACAAATCAAAACGAGGCTGACTAATTGCCTATAAAGAAGGATCTTCATTGAAACATCTAGATAAGGCATCAACAGCTTTATTCAAACGCCCTGCACGATATTCCACTGTGAAATCAAAGCCCATTAGTTTGTTGATCCAATGCTGTTGGGGGAATGTAGTAATGCACTGATCCAACAGGAATTTCAAGCTAAAAAGATCTGTGCGTATAAGGAATAATCTACCCCATAAATAGGGTTGCCAGTGCTGTGCGGCTTTAGCCAATTCAATCAACTCCCCGTTCATAGGCAGCCAGTTTATGGTGTCTTGCGGCTAACTGGCGATTGAAAAAGGCAATGGGGTGATTATTTTGCTGAAGAACAGCCCTAATACCTCCCCCCGAAGCATCACACTCCACCATAAACAAAAGATCAAAATTTGGCAAATGTAACACCGGTGCAGCAATAAGTGCCCTTTTCAGTTGGTCAAAGGAACTCATGGCTGTCTCATCCCAATGAAAAGAATTACTCTTCAGCATGCTCGTCAATAGAGCGGTCAAGTGCCTATAATCCTTATTGAATTTACAGTAGTAGCCTGTGCGTCCCAAGAAACCCCGTAAAGTTGTCACCGATTGAGGTTGAGGCCACTCTGTTATGGCTGTAATCTTGAATGGGTCAATCGAAACTCCTTTGGCCGAAATGATGTGGCTAAGGTATGTAACTTGAGTTTCCCCAAAAAAAACATTTAGATCGCTCCAAGTACAACTGGTGAGCTCGCAATATATCAAATGTAGCCCATAGATGTACTAAATGATCCTCCCAAGTATGGTTGTAGATCAAAACGTCATCGAAGAAAACCAAGATGAACTTACGCAAATGAGCATCGGACACCTCATTCATGAGAGCTTGGAATGTTGAGGAGGCATTGGATAGACCAAAGGGCATGATTAAGAATTCAAAATGCCCGCGATGGGTGCGAAAGGCTGTTTTCTCAATATCAGGAGTATGCATACGCACTTGGTGATAGCCCGACTTCAGATCTAGCTTCGTAAAGAATTGAGTCCCATGTAATTCATCAAGCAATTCATCAACCACTGGAATGGGAAATTTGTCCTTCACTGTCTTGGCATTCAATTCTCGATAATCCACACAGAATCTCCAAGTGCCATCATGCTTTTTGACCAGCAAAACCGGTGATGAGAATGGTGATCTCCTTGGGTGAATGATTCCTTGTTCGAGCATCTGAGCAGACTATTTCTCAATTTCATCCTTCTGGAGATGTGGATATCGGTATGGTCTGACCACAACGGGGCCTGTTCTCGGCTCCAAACAAACTCGACGGTCACAGTTGCAAATAGGGTGCAGACTTGCTAGTTCTTGAAAAAGATCAACATATTCAATTAATAGTTGCTCCAGATGAGCACACTGTGAATCAACCTTTTGAATTGCATTAAGTTGATTGTGGAGCTGATTTGGCAGGGCCACTTAATTTTATTTGTTTCCCATTAGCTACAAAACGCATCGTGAGAGATGCAAAATCCCAAAGAATCGGTCCCAATGTTTGAAGCCATTTAATACCTGAAACCAAATCAAAGTCAGCCAAAAGAAGCACACAAAAAAATCAGCATTAAAGGTATTATTAACAATAGAAAGGGTACTGTTGTACAGATTCCGTCGCTAGACACACTGTCTCTATTTGCCACGACAACTGTAGCACCTGAGTTTCGTTGGGATTGTAAGCCAAGACTCCTGGCAGCAGTGAAACTTATGAAATTGTGAGTGCTTCCAGAATCTACTAATCCACGCAATGGCCACCCAAGAAAGAATCAGAACCTGTGCTTGCATTGTTTATGCTCCCTTTTGCCCCCATATGGCATGTAGTGATATTTTGGGTTCTGCCTCAAATTCCGGTGTTGTCTCCTCTTCAAAAGAATCCGTTAATTCCAACCAAAAAAGTTTCTTACACTGATGTCCAGTTGAATATATCTCATCACAGTTATAACATAGGCCCTTTGCTCTCCGTTCAGCCATATCAGCCCTTGTTAACTTTTTAAAATAAGGAGAAGGAGAATTCACAGATTTGGAATCGGATTGCCCTCCCATACCGTTATTACCTTTGGTATTTGCTATGGAGTGACTCACTTGAGAAGTCGTGTTCCGATTCATTTGCCAGGTTCCCCTTTTCTGGGTTGGTTCTTTTAGCGCCAGTTGTTTGGCTTCAAATGCTCTTGCTAAGTTCATAGCGTGAGCTAAATCTGGTGTTGCATGTAGCTCCATGTCCAGTCGTATCGAATCTACCAATCTCGTTGTAAAAAGACTCACGTGTTGGTCCACTCTGACAACCCGGTTAGCTCTAGCCAATTTTTCCTGGAATTTTTGTTGATATTCTTTAACAAAGCTTGTTTGTTTGAGATTGACCAGTTCACCCAAGGGATTACTGCGTGCCGGAGGCCCAAATCGTAGCGTACAATATTCCTTGAATATTACCCAGCTGATTTCTGGCCGCTCTACCTCTAGCTGATGATACCAGAGTTGTGCTTCACCTAGAAGGTGGAAGGTTGCTATGCCCACTTTATCTGTCTCAGCGGTATGTTGATTCGCAAAAAAATTTTCACGACGATGCAGCCATATTAAGGGGTCTTCTGTTCCATCGTAAGTCGGAAAGTCCAACTTGGTGTATCGAGGGACTACATGTCCCGTTATATTCGCACCTGTCCCTGTTCCCATCTGGCCAATATGATTCGCAGGTGGAATCTATTGACATGGGGGATTATTGCTTGTTGTTCCTTCGGATTCCGTGCGCCAACCCCTCTGAAATCCGGCCATCAGCTCCTTAAGTTGGAGCGTTAACTCTTGTATTTGATTTCCCAGCCTTCGTTCTACCTCGATAATCTGAGCATCATCGGCAGGTTGTGCCTCCAGCAGTACCTGCAACTTGTCTTCGATGTTAGATTCGCCCATGGTATTCGGCTTTGATACCAAATTTTTATATCTGCTAGCCCAGGATCTTGTTACCGGGCAACTAAATGAAAAATCCAGCTCTAAAAGTTGCTTCTTTTTTTTGCCACGATTCTTAGATCGCCCTATTTTGGAATTTTTGTTCGGCTCGTCAAAGGGAGGCTAATACCTTGGACCTCGTTGAAGGAGAGAGAGCTCCAATCTCGAATTAACGATAAAATTCTGCTTCCCTTCTTTTTTCATTCTTGGTCCTTTAAATAGGATATGTTCTATTACAACTAGGAGACCTATAACTTAGGTCCCAAATAGGAAACCTATAATTTAGGTCCCAAATAACAAAAATCAAGCACTTACCAATTGTTGGAGATAAACCTCCAATAATTCTAGAATAATCCAAAATAACAATAAATGATTAAGATAGAAGGCTAAGCCTTTAATTTCTGTGCCTATTATATATGCGACCTATGAATGTATCACTAACAATTTTCCTTTGTGCTATGTGTTGTTGATCAATATCATTCCTTCATCTTTGCTAACAACTTTAAATTCTCTGTCCTTAAGTATATTAAGAGGAATTTTCTTAGTAGTTATGGTTGTGTTGTTACTTCCTCATTGTTTTTCTACTTTGTCTACCTTCATAGGCTTCAAAATTTTCTTCTTTCCATGTAATATAAACTGATAGGAGTTTGTTTTTTCAAAAAGCTGCACATCTCGATCATAAAGTTATGGTCGACTAATTAAAATGTGAGATACTCTCACAAGAATTAGCATCACACCAAATAGAGTTTTCATATATTCATAATTTGAAAGACACCAAACACCTTCAGACAATCAATATAGTACTATCATCCACCCAAGCAACCTTGTAGGGATGGGGATGTTTCTCTATAAGTAAATTCAATTGCCACCATGTTCTCAGAAACTACATTTATACTACATCAATGATAAGCTTGCATACTTTATCTACGCTTCAAACCTGAGTAAAGAAAATAGTAGTACGAAGCCATTATTCTTGTTCTTCCGCCTAAGGGTTGTAAGTATGCACCTCACTACGTTAAGATTAGTAAGACTAGCTAGTTTATTAGTAGCCTCTTTCCAACTCCTCTCTAGCTTCATATTCACACACATATTTGTTAGATTCTTCCCCATCTTCTTCCATCATGTGCAAACCTATATGTGTATATTCATAAGCAAAGTGGCCCTTCCCATTGCATTGGAAGCAGTTCTTGTCACTGCAGCCTCCTTTCATCCCAGTCTCATCTATGACTTTGCCTTTAGGTTCAGCTCCTTGAGAAGTTTTGTAGTTGTTATGTGGCTTAAATTTTGATGTACTAGGTGTTGACCTAAAATTTTGCACCTTTGTGGTTTACTTCATGTCGAATTTCCCGGCTTGACTTTGAAACTTTTTAGTTACTTGTTGTCATAAGTATTGTTCCACTCTTAAAGCCAAGTTAGATGTATCTTTAAGGCTATAAATTCTTTGCATTATCAGCTCCTTGCAAATTTCTGCTCTTAAGTCATTTTCGTAATGAGATATAACTTGTTATTCTGACTTCCTTCCTTCACATCAGATAGAAAGCTCATTTACAAATATAATCCCTTGTCTAAAGGTTGTGAATTGATCTTGGAGGTTTTCCTGATAGTGAAATGGTATGTATTTTTTCGAAAATTTTAGCTTCATCTCTTCCCAATTAACAATTGGTAGTTGGCATATTTTTCAAAATCTATCGTCTATCGATCTCTGCCAGATTTTAGTGTGTCCAACTAGTTTCATCTTCGCAAATTGAACTTTTCGATCTTTTGACTTGTGGTATCAGTCAAAGAAATCTTCTATTGTTGCTATCCAGTCTAAGAACACGTGTGGATCCATTTTTACTGCAAAATCAGGGCTTCAACGCGAACTTTCAAGTCTTGCATGCGCTCTCATATCCTGCTGGTTGGTTTCTTTGTATTGGTTCTCTTGGTAGGTGCTGATTTCCTAATCCCACTCGCTATTGATGAGTTTCAGCCTCTTCATCTTGGATTTCACTTTCTCCACCCTTAACATCCAGTGTCGTTTTTGTCTTCTGGATTAGTTCTTGAAGTATAAGGATCATTACGCCCAATCTTTCCATAACTCTCAAAAATATTTTATCTCACTCTTTGTCACGAAATATTCTTCTATACGCACTCTCACAACGTGTCGCCATTGTGGGCCAAAGCTTTGATATCAAATTGACGTAGGACAATAGAAGTACTAACTAGTAGCTAAAACTCACAAAAATTAGTAATAGGCTTCTGGAATATCAAGTTTTATGTTTGAATTTTAGCTTGGAATGCTAAAATTTCAGATCTAGTATGGCTGGATTTTTTTGGGATTTCTTTGTTGGAAATTTTAGGCTAGGATTTTAAGATTTAATATGGCTGAAATTTTAGATAGGTTTGCTGGAATTTAATGAAGAGCACAAACAAGGGAGGGTAGGAAACTAGGAGTCACTCCTAGGGACTAAAAACCATTCTTAGAAGAAAGTATCACACTTTTTAATTGAAAACTCAAGTTTGTAGAAAAATATCAGGATATCTTCTTATTGAAGTTACACATATTTATAGAAAAGTTCTTGGAATTCTTATTTTATTAGGAAAGGGTTCCTAATAAATTTAAATATTATTTACTACTACTTCCTATCTAATAAAAATTTCTAACGGCATCTAAATTTTAGCCCTTGTTTTTGGTGTCAACTCAATTGCCAGCCTTCATCCTACCAAATTAAAATTTGTAGTTAACTAATTTTTCTTCCTTTCTTTCTTTTATAGACTTTAAACTCTTTTGCACCAAATTTGTTATCCAATGAAGGGAAGTGTTTGAGTGGGTTTTATGAAAAAAAATATAATGATGATTGCATTAATTGTTTCAAGATTAGATAATCAGGACGTAACTTGTACTTGAAACGTTTTAGTCTTAGATTTTGTTTTATGTATTGTTGATTCTCTCATGAGCACTAAAATTATCTCACCAAGTATTTAATCAGCATGCTTCTTTCAAATTTTTCATTCCTAAATTAGGAACTCATTTCCAGATAACAGAGCTCTAAAACACTGAAAAAGTGTAGCTGATGCTTAGTTTGGAGTCACATGAATTGAGTATTTAAGGGAATATCTCAAGTTAAGTTGGTATGTGTGTTAAAGTTTAGAAAGATCAATAACTTGAACTTACATTGATATATCTAATCTAGGCGATTCAACTTGAATGTTTCTTAGTATAAATTATTTTAGCAGAACAGATTTTTGAAAAACTCTTTGTAAAAGAAATGATATCGTTACTTTTTACTCTGTCTGCTATTAGTTTGGAGGTTTAATCTCTTACTTTGTGGATTGTGTGCAATGATGCTTGTTAAATTACACTAACTTTTTGCAATGGTAACGCTTTTTGCTTTGGATGCTCTAATGCTACCATTGTGTGCTGTCTTTATTGTTTTGTCATTTATAACAGGAACTTTTAAGAAAATTATACTCTCTGTATTCTCTCCAAGCAAGCAGTCTGTCACATGACTCCTCAATGTCATCAGAAAATGACCTTGAACTGAAACATTCCATGTATAAGGAACTAAATGTTTCTGAGGGATCTCAAAAAGTGTTACATAACAACTTCCTGTGCAATGGATATGATGATAGAGAAGAGTCGATTTTAAAATTCTCCCGGTGCACCAGATCATGTTTTCGGTGGTTTCACTCTTTTAATCTGAAGTTTGGTACTATTCAGTTGGTGCTTACTAATAGAAAGATTCTGCTTGGCTGTTTGGTTGCTTTTATCATTTATATTCTCCGGAAGAAACGAGCTTCTCTGAATCGGTGAGATATTGATCACTTATTTTCTTATCACCTATGTCAAGAATGCAAATTTTCTTGGGTTCACCATGTTACTTGCTTAATATTGTACACTACAAACAATGACTCAAACTCATTAAATGTTGATATAAAAGAAGAGAGCTGAACAGTGTGTCCAACAAGTTTTAGTGGACAAGTTTGCGTAACTATGAAATCTCCAGGATGTGGTATTTGGAAGTGTTAATCTTATTTGAATGGGCATTTACCGGTTTTGACATCTTTATGAAGACAAATTAGCCTTGATTGTTTCACTCTGCAATAGTATGTAATTCGACGTGTAGCTAAATGCTCATTACTAATTGTATGTCTGCATATCCCTCTGCAATAATGATATGCCTGTGTAGCTATAAACCCACGAATAGTTTATTCGCTATAGCTTGTAATGTATTCACTTTCATGCACGCAAGAAAGTAGTTATTAGGACTGTCCTAATTTACAGCTACTTTAGCATTTAATTTGTTTTTATAAGCGGGTAAGAAGGCATCTTTCTTTTCCAGAAGTTAGGTAAAAATTTTCTAATTTTCACACTAGAGAGGTGTCACCTAATTAGCAAATAAGCCTTTTGGTTGCCATGTTTTGTTGTGAATTGTTTTTACATACTCGTTTTCAGGATTGTTAAGAGGCAACTTTTGTACGGGAAGAAGGCGTTGATAGACTTATGGCAGCTTGCATTTTCTTATCAAGTAAATCCCCTAGCTGTTGTTCAACCTCTTCCTCCTGCACCTAGAGGCCGTTGATTACAACGTTACCTTATATATGTCTCGTTTCACCTTGGATTACTGGTACACATGTACATCCTTGTCAACAACTAAATTTTCATTGCTGTGACTGAAAAATAAGACAACGGCAGCATCTCTGAATAAAATTGTGATAAATCTACATTTTTGCCCGTTTAAGTCCTTGAAGAATAGCACAAACACTAATGATGGATGAAGAATAGTGGAAAGAAAAAAAGAAAAATGAGATTGCAATTGCCACAACCGTTTTGTCTTTTCGAATTTTATATAATTTCACCTGTGTAGACAATTGATGTGATTCAGGATTATTGATGAGACTGTTAACATGCACTCAAATGATTGAGAAACCTTTTCACCATTGTGCTAACCGATATGCGTAAGTTGTGTCTTCCGTGTTAAATGTTGTTTCGTAATATACCAAACGATCAATGAATAGATCACGAAGATGGTAGTAACCTGCACATCTACCATAAAGATTTCTTAAGAGAACCAATCAATATACATCAATTTGAATTTCAGTACAATTTTAGTTGTCCATTGTAGATAAGAGTATTTCAGATTCTCTTAATTTTGAAGTATGAGTTGATTTTAAATTTGACTAGAAAAATGGAAATGAGAAGCCATTGCTAGAGATTGTACATGTCAGTTTTCATTGATAAATTCTTGTTGTGGAAGGAAGGTTGTGATGGTATTGGCTGTTGGCTTCTGATATAGGAAAGGCGAAATCTGTAAGTGGTGCGTTCCACCAACCTAAATCTTTACTAATGAGCTCTGCAACTACATCTTTATGAAGAAATTAATCATAAACAATAGAGAAGAAGGGATCTAGTTATGTTTCTATATTTAATTTAATAGCCTACGGGTACGCCATCCACGCCGTCAATAACCCAGACATCAACTTTAAGGTCAGTCCAAGGCAAGGGAATTTATCTATTTTTTGATTGAAATATATTGCCAGAAGGATAGTACTTTGGCATGAGCATTCGGAATGCTCAAGTCTCCATGCTTGCTTGGCTGGCAAAGCAATGATGGAAGTTTGAAGCCCTACCCCTTTCAGATTTAGTCAAGCTAATCCACTCCATCGAATATAGTGTTTTGTTTCCACCAATAATTGCACACGACATGATGCCATTTAGATCTTTACAGAACAGTTTAAAAGCTGATATAATACGCAATGGGATAGCTTGTTTAGACGAATTGAAAGCTCATGCATAGAACATCCTTTTTCAAGAGAAGAGTATCCCTTCGGCATATAGCTCATTTTGGAATAAATTCTTCAAAAAAACCGCGATTGAAAATACTTCATCTACCTAACAGATGAAATGCAATAGTCTTTTAAATCTGCATGTTAATACCATTCAAGCGTAAATAAATGAGTTCTATAAGGTCATAATGGACTTGCTAATCTCCTAGTATTTAGGCATTGACTCAAATCAAAAAGAGTGATTTGAATGCTCAGTCACAACTCCTTCCAGGGCTTCACACCTTGATCTATTTGACTGTATGGCCTCTTAGGCTTTTGATTTCTTTCGTGTATTGTGATGACGGCTGATTTTGTGAGGAAGTAAGCTTATCAAGAAAGTATGATCTGTTTATTTAACTTAGTAGTAGTTAATGTAGTTATGTGGTATGCAAGGAAAAGGTAGGAGGTAACTGGAACCAGTGCATTTAGAGTGACCCTAGGAGAAAGCAGGAGAATACCTTGTTGATAAAAATAAAATTTTATTAAAAGCTTAAATAAATCATGTTTCATATTGTGAATACCTAACTTTTAGTTGGTTTATCTAAAATTCTCTTTATTTAATCTTTTCTTATAAATTTTTATCATAATATAATATCAATCTAGTCATACATTTAATTTCACTTAATATTTAGTCATATTCGATTATTCAGATCTAATTTGCATATTGATTATGATTAAAATGCATTGGCCTAAAGGTGACTGATTACATCCAACTAAAATCTTTTGGAAGTTAAAAAAATTTATAATTAAATAGATGTATTTAAATTTTAGTCACAATTTTATCATATTTATCTTAAATTTTATCCATTTAAGTTTGATTTTGTTTTAAGATATCTAATTTTATCTTATATTTTAATGAGATAATTATTTTATATTTTGAGATTTAATTAGTTTTGTTCTTTGGAAATATAATTGCTTTAATAATAGGTGAGAATAATGTCAGAAATGCAAGCAGGGTTACACGATAGTGGAAACTTTTATTCTTATCTGTGAAACACAAGAGAACAACTCTAATGAACAACCTAAAAATAAGCCTAAGAAAGAGTAACTCAAACATGACAAAGGGAGACACAGGTGCACTAAAAGGAAGAAGGCAGAAACTTCATCACAGAGAAAGCTGCCATTGTGAGTGCGTAACATCAATGAGGATTACAGAACTTCAATACTATTAGCAATACACTTGATAACCGTGATTAATGAGCTTGCATGTAAGATAAGTCGACGAACCTGTTAAATGACTAGGCTTGATCGTCGATAACCTCTAGGCTCTGGCTTACTCATCCAAGGGTAAACATGGTTTAGTCAAAGCAGAGAATGAGAGTTGACTTTGGGCTTCTTGTAGGTGGTTGGACGTGATTTCTAAGGGATAGCTAGGTGTTGGCCCAAGTCCATTAGGTACAGTATTTCTCAGTATAACAAGACCAACAACAACAACATCATCCTAATAAAAATATCACTGAACATTGGGTCTCTGAGGAGCTCTAAAAGTACATAACCTTATTCCTAACTAGTAGAGACATTATTTCCAATAGACCTACATGAAGAAAAGAACAAGAAAAAAGAAAAAGTATATATATACTAGATAAATAAATAACTAATATACATAAATAAAATAAAATAAAAATGAAAAATAATAAAAGATACAAACTAAAATAATAAAGTAGTAATAATAAAAAATTAAAACTAAAATTAAAAAACACATAAAAGATAATAATAGTAATAAATAAAAAGCAAATACTTAGAAATAGAAATATAAAAAAAGTAATAAGATAAATAATGCAATAAATATAGAATAAAGGTATTGAATAAAAATAAAGGATAAAATAATTAAATAAATATGCAAATAAGAAAGAAGACAAATAAATAGATAAAACAAGCAAGTCGCTGCAAGAAAATGCTTAGGCTAGGTATGAAAATATTTAGACTAAATAACTAAGAGATAAGTATTACACATTAAAAGTTTAAGATAAATATAAGACATAAGACATAAGGCTCGAAGAAAGGTGTTTCAAATATTTATGAGAAAGAGAAGGACCTCCCTATATAAGATCATTTACTCGTATCCTATTACGCTAAAGTTTTCTATTGAGGGTCACGTCCTCGGTAAGTTCCAGTAATGCTATATCATTCTTGATCACCTCCCCTCAGTTCTTCATAGGCCTTCCAATTTTTCTCATACAGTCTCTAATTATAATCTTCTCGTATCTTCTCACTGGAGTGTCAAGATTTCTCCTCTTAACATATCCGAACCACCTAAGCCTTGTCTCTATTAATTTTTCAATAACATTAGTCACTTTTAATTTTTCTCTTATCATTTCATTCATGTACTTATCTCTTTTAGTAAAGTTTCACATTCAATAGAGCATTCTCATCTCCGCCACTATTAACATATGACTATGCTCCTGTTTGATGGGCCAACAGCCTAGCCCATAAAGTATGGTTGACTTAATCACTACACAATAGAATTTACTTTGAGCTTAATTGATATCTTCTTGTCACATAAAACTCATGCTACACATCCATTTAAGCCACCCGATCAGATATGATGAATAATGTCTTCATCAATCTCTCTATTGCTTTGGATGATATATTCTGGATACTTGAAATATTATTTCTATGGTATTACTTCTGAACCTGAACCAGTCTTTACCTCCATATTAAAAGCTACCCTATGATTCAAAAAGTTACACTCTAAGTACTCAATTTTAGTCCTGCTCAATTTAAAATCCATCAAATCTAACATATCTCTCCAAAGTTCTAGCTTGACATTGACATCTCTTTATTTGTCTTATTCACTAAAACAATGTCATCAGCAAACAATATATACCAAGACACATCTCCTTGAATTTTCTTGGTGAGCTCATTCATCCTTATTGCAAACAAAAAGGGGCACAATAAAGAGCCTTGGTATAACTCAATATTGATAGAAAAATGCTCTATATCTCCTCCTGTCGTCCTTACTCTAATCTTAAAATCTCATACATATCTTTAATAACCTTTATATAGGTCATATAAACTCTCTTAAATTTCAAACACCTTTACATGATTTGCCTAAATACCTTTTATACGCCTTCTGTAAATCCATAAAAATCATGTTTAGTTTATATTATCTTTTCCTATAATATTCTATTAATCTTTTAAGGAGATGTAAAGTTTCTATTGTGGACCTTTTTGGTATGAAACCAAATTGGTTCTCTTAGATAGGTCCATCCTTTCTCACTCTCTTCTCAATCACTTTCTCCTATAACTTCATGGTGTGACTAAGCAGTTTGATGCCTTTATATACAACTTTGGTTGTCCTCTTTGTTTTTGGACAAAGGAACTAATATACTAAATCTCCATTCATCTGACATTTTGTTGGATTTAAGGATCACATTATAAAGCTTGGTTAGTCAAGTAAGACCCTCTTCACCTAGGCTCTTTCATGCCTCTATGGGTATCTCATCAGACTTTATTGCCCTTCCACTCTCCATCCTCCTCAAAGCTCTTTGAATTTCTTCCCTTGTGATTTACTGGCAATAAGTAAAGTTATGATACCTCTCGAACATGCTAAGATCACCTAAAGCAATGTGGTCCTCTGTACCTTTATTAAAAAGGCTATAGAAGTATCTTTATCATCTTCTCTTGATGTCATTTTCAACCATGAGCACTTGCCTTACTTCATCTTTTATACGACGAACTTGATCTAAGTCTCTCACTTTCGGTTTTCTAGCTCTCGCTAACTTTCGAATATCCTTTTCTTTATCTTTAGTTTCCAATCGTTGGTATAATTTCTCGTAAGCTCTAGTTTAAGCTTTTAAGACTATTTCTTCACCTCTTTCTTTGTTTGTTTGTAACTTTTTATATTAACTACCTTCTCTACCTTTGTGGTGCTATCCAATAGAGCTTTATAGGTAACCTTCTTGATCTTAACCTTTTCTTGTACATCTTCATTTCACCACCAAGACTTTGTCTTACTACTCTTAGGACTTTTAGAAATATCCAAGATCTCTTTAACTGCATTTCTTAAAAGAGCTGCTAATCTCTCCCAAATCTAGTTAGCTTTGCTTCCAATTTCCATTATTTTCCATATATTACTTTATCCCTAAGTTTTTCTACCGTATCCCCTTTTAGTTTCCACTATTTGACTCTAGTACATCTCCTAGGACTTCTCTTCTTCCTCTAACCCTTACAACTAGGTCGATCGCTCAGCCTTACAAGGAAGTAGTCAATTTGCATTTTTATGATTCTACTTTTAAAAGTCATCAAGTGCTCCTTGCTTTTCTTAAAATGTGAGTTGGCTATCACCAACTCAAATGCTATAGTAAAATTCAACAAAGCGATCATTATCATTCCTATCCCTATACTTGAAACCCCTATGAGTCCATGAATATTTGTCAAAGGTTTCCCCTATATGATTGTTAAAGTATCCTCTTAGAATATCTCTCTCGTTATGAGGGATTTGTTGAATCACCTTATCTAGCTCTTCCCAAAGTTGACACTTAAGTTGTTTGTCCAACCATACTTCAGGTGCATAAGCATATACCATATTAAAAATAACACTTTTCACCACAATATTTAAGGACATAATCCTACCATTAGTCCTCTTTACCACCAAAAGATGATGTATAATTTCCTTGACAACTTAGATATACACTCCATTCTGTTGTCTCGAACACCTTGAATACTAAAGTTTAAACTTATTATTCTCTTTCATTTTAGCCCCTATCCATTTTGTCTCCTAAATGCACGCTTTATGAATCTTATATTTTTCTAAAATCTCCACTAATTCTAATGACTTCCCTGAAAGGGTGCCGATGTTTAAAGAACATATCCTTAATTTGTAAACATCTTCTCTTCTCTTAGACCTAAAACTCACTGAAGGACTAGCGCTTGTTTTATCATCAAAAGTCAAAGTCACTAGTCTTACCTTAATGTCCAACACAAGCTATAAAAGACAATCCTAACAAGTCCTTGAATGACTATAAAATAAGCTAAACAGAACCATGTTACATGTTTGTGTTCCCTATAAATACTTATGCTCTCTCCATAAAGTGGTAGATTAATGTCAGTTGTTTTATGTGTTCACAAATCCATAATGCCTTTATAGTCTAGAATAGTTTTATAGCAATTCCCATTAGTTTAGGTATAGTATCTAAGGCCTTTGGTGTTGTCTCCTCTGTATCAAACACTTCTTTTTATATAGATGTTAATTATCTTATTGAGGAAATTTAAAGTTGTGTTGCATCCTTTTAAAGTCTCTTTTCATCTGCCACCTATGCTTTGCAGAGCTATACGAAGATGACTTAGAAAATATGGGATATTTTAACTTGATTACTTCTAGAGTACTTTCCTTTATACTTTATATGTTGTTTCAATAAACAATTGTCATTGCCTAATTTTTGTGTAGGCAAGTATGATGAAAATAATTTGTACTCTTTTCATATGCCACCAATGCCTTAAGAGCCACAGTTGAAAACACAAATCTTTTCAACTGAATCCTGTTCTGGATTGCTTTTCTCCATAGTTCAGTTGTTTGAATACTCAGTTTTCATTGGACGATTTCAGTGGAAGCAATTATTGCATAGCATTACCACTACCCACCATCAATAGATAGATAACTTTCTTAATAACTTCTCTACCAACTTTATGTATTGATTAGTCACCCATACTTTATGGTCTTGGGCTCTTATCAAGAATATTATTCTTCTCTATGATATGGTTTACAAAACAAGATGAGATTATACTTGAAAAGAAATAAAATGTCAGACACCTCTTTCTTTACTTAAATGGGTAACTTTAATATTTACAGATTGAAAGATAACAGTAGAGGGAGAATTTGAAACTCACTGAATTGGTTTCAAGTAATTTCCCCCTCTAGACCCCCCTTTTGTTTCTCTTGTTGCCTATTGTATATTTACACATAAATTTCTTAACAATTTTCATTTGTAGGATGATAATATTGAAAGTTTTGAAATAGTGATTATGCCTTTTACATAATAAGACTATTTTAAAATAGTAATAACTTAAAATACAATAAGTATTTCTCATATTTCCTTATTGTAATGAGAGTAAAAGATGTTAGCTTATCAAATTATGTAAAGGGTTTATTAAAATCCTTTAAATTGAAAATAAGGGGTCAATAATAAACCCACACTAAAGGAGGTCTTAATTAAATCTAAATACTTTATTTCTTCTACAAATGTTCAAGATTGCAAAGTTTCAATTAACTTGTGTTGGTGGTCTTATATTTAAGGTACAATATGTGACAAATCAAGTTTTTTTCTTTTAGGCTATGTATTCAAATATTAGAAGGTTCATTGATAGGTGCACGAGAGTTATTGAGGAGTTCCTTAACAAGTGTAGATATGTGGATGGAAAGTGCTATGTTGGTGTAGAACTTGAATTAAGTGTCTAGAAAGAAAGCAATATGAGATATATTTTGAAAATTGATCAGCACATGGCAATTATTGAAACCTATGCTTTGGCACTTCTAGCTGCTGCTTTGAAAAAGGTTGACTTAGCAATCTTTTGGATTGAGAAAACTACAATACTTGCAGAGAACAAATAAGTAAAAAGTAATTGCTTTTGTTTGATATTGGAGTTTGTTAGTGTATGGTTTGTCACAAAGAACTTATATCTACATACACACAGACACATATATTTTATACAATGTTATTTAATATTACAAGTCTATGTGGGTGGTTCACATTCTTACTATATGGCTACATCCTCTTTAAGTATAACTGCTTAAAAAAGATAAAAATTGATTGAATATAAGGAGTACAATTTATACATAACCATTTGATATCGAGGGTATTTTTCCATAATCTTTAGTTATATATTAACTCAATATAGTAGTAACTTTTTCCCTTTTTGCGTATTTGAATGCTTAGTCGCCTCTATGTCAATTAATTCCAGATAAGGTTAACTTGTATGGTCTAATTCAACTTGCATTTCTCTCTTAATCTATTAACAATAGAAAGGTATCATTATGAGGATTTTACTTTTTGGTGTTATTATGGACAATACAAATCTAAGCATGTCGCTCATAAGCAATCTCATGATATTTTTTCATTTTCCAATTGTCAACTCATTTTGTAGAGCATTGTCATAGACAAATCAAGAAAGAGTTTCAAAACAGAATTTGAGATGGGTTCTCAATTTTAGTTCTTATATTGATAGTGGTATGTTAGATTAAAGTTACAACTATTTTGTAATTGTAAATGGTATAACAAGTGTGGTTAATATATGAAAGAGCTTCAAATTGTTTTTTTAATTGTTAAATTTTTTTATATCAATCTTGATGTAGGACAAATAGAAGAAGTACTTACTAGTAGCTAAAACTTACAAAATTAGTAATAGGTTACTGGAATATCAGGTTTTAAGATTAGATTTTAGCTTGTAACGCTAAAATTTTAAATTTGGGATAACTAGATGTTTTTGTATGGTTTGTTTGCTAGATGTTTTATACTAAGATTTTGGTATTTACATGGTTGGAATTTTAGTTTAGGTTTGCTAAAATTTAGTGTTTTGGTTGGTAGAACTTAGTGAAGAACACAAATAAAGAAGGGTAGGAAACTAAGAATCACTCGTGCATTCTAAGAATCACTATTAGAAGAAAACATCACATCTTCTAGTGGAAAACTTAAGTTTATAGAAAAATTTCAGTATGTCTTCTTATTGAAGGGCTGAGTACACATACTTATAGAGAAGTTCTTAGAACCCTTAATCTAATAGGAATGAGTTCCTTATAAATTTAAATTCCATTATAATAAAAATTATATTATTTCTAAATAATTAGAATAACATATCTAAAACTAGAATAATATATTTATTTTACTACTACTTCTTATCTAATAAATAATCCTAACGTAATCTAAATTTCAGCCTTTATTTTTGTAGTTAACTCAATTCCCAACCTTGATCTCACCAAATTAAAGTTTGTGATTAACTAATTTTCCATCTTTTAATTCTTCTATAGATTTTAAGATCTTTTACATCAATTTCTCCCTAGCTTTCTTTACTTCATCCTCAATATAGAATGTGATAAATACTAATCATATAAATCTGGATTCAACTTCTGAACTTTAGATCATAAAATCTAAGTATTGTAAAAAATTAATCTTCCTTTCCCACTTATCCTCTATCTCTTTGGGCTATAATTTTATCATCAAGAACATCTTCTATCTCTTCTTTAAGATGGAGATGGTTTGAATTCTCACAGTTTCTCCTTTATTCATATGTTGTGTTAATTTTGCATCTTCATTCAAATTTCCTTCTTTATCACCCGTTGTGACATAATCTTCATCAATAACAGTAAGGATATCATCAAGTTTTGAACCAACAAGCTCTGAAATCCCAAATAGTTCCTAGTTAATCTTTTCAACTCCCTATTTTGTTATTTTAGCTTGATGTCCTATTCTTTTAGCATATTGCACTATTTTTTCAGCTTACTATTAAATGCTTAAACTTGTTTAAATGTTTCAACTTTAGGTTTTGCTAAAGAATCAAATTCGTTATGTTTTTATTCCTCTTTAACAATTTGATCGTCTTCCATTGCCAAACTCTCCATTTCATCTTCCATTGTCAAACTCTCCATATCATCAAGTATTTTAGCGCCTTCTACATTTGGACTTGAAGATTCTAATTAATTTGTTGAAGAATAGATGTCAATAGTCTCACCACCTAGAACAAACACTTTCTCTAAGATAGCATCAATTAAATTTAAGGAATCAAAATTAGTACATGATTTTTCAATAAATATTTTCCTTTGTGATGTGTGTTGGTGATCAATATTAGTCCCTTCATCTTTACTAATGGCTTCAAATTCTCTCTCCTTAAGTATATTAAGAAGAATTTTCTTAGTAGTTATGGTTGTGTTGTTACTTCCTCTTTGTCTACCTTCATAGGCTTCAAAATTTTCTTCTTTCCATGTAATATAAATTGATAGATGTTTGTTTTTTCAAAGAGCTACATATCTCGATCATAAAGCTATGGTCGACTAATTAAAATGTGAGATACTCTCATAGGAATTAACATCACACCAAATAGAGTTTTCATATATTCATAATTTGTAAGACACCAAACGCCTTCAAACAACTGATATAGTACTATCATCTACCCAAACAACCTTGTAGGGGTGAGGATGTTTCTCTATTATTAAATTCAATCACTTCACCATATTCTCCAAAAACACATTTATACTACTTCATCAATGATAAGTTGCATACTTTATCTCTGCATTAAACTTGAGTAAAGAAAATAAGAGTACGAAGCCATTATTCATGTTCTTATGCTTAAGGGTTATAAATATGCACCCCACTGCATTTAGATATATAGGACTAGTTAGTTTATTAGTATAATCTCTTTTTATCTCCTCTCTAGCTTCGTATTCACAAACATATTTGCTAGATTCGTCCTCTTCTTCTTCTTCCATCATGTGCAAACCTTTATTTGTACATTCATAAGCAAAATGGCACCTCCCATTGCATCGAAAGCATTTCTTGTCACTGTCTCCTCCTTTTTTAACAGTCTCATTTATGACTTTGCCTCTAGGTTCAAATTTTGATGTATTAGTTTTTGGCTGAAAATGTTACACCATGGTAGTTCTCTTCATGTCAAACACTTTTAAACTTTTTAATTACTTATTGTCATAAGAATTGTTCCACTCTTAAAGCCAAGTGATATGCATCTTCAAGGATATAAATCCTTTGCATTATTAGCTCCTTGTAAATTTCTGCTCTTAAGTCATTTTTATAGTGAGATATAACTTGTTGTTTCAACTTGACACCTTTACATCATATAAAAAGATCATCAAATATTTCTGTTTACTCAGTTACAAAAATAATCCCCTGTCTAAAGGTTGTGAGTTAATCTGAGAGATCTTCCCAATAGTGAAATGGTATGTATTTCTTTTTTTGAAAACTTTAGCTTCAACTCTTCCCAATCAGTAATTAGTAGTTGGCCTATTTTTTGAAATATATCCACTATTGATCTCCCTTAGATTTTAGCATGTCTAACTATCTTCATCTTTGCAAGTTGAACTTTTTGATCTTCTGACATATAGTATCAGTCAAAGAAATCTTTTATTGTTGCTATCTAGTCTAAGAATAGGTGTAGATCCATTTTTACTGCAAAATCAAAGGGTTCAACGCAAAGTTCAACTCTATCATGGCCTTTAAAGTCTTGCATTTGCTCTCCATATCCTACTGGTTGGTTTCTTTGTTTTAGTTCTCTTGGTAGGTGTTGATTTCGTAATCCCACTGGTTACTGATTAGTTTCATCCTCTTCATTTTGGATTTCACTTTCTCCACCCTCAACATCTAGTGTAGTTTGTTATTTGATGTTATTTAATTAAAGCACCTTGTAATCCAAGGTTCATTAATGTCTAATCTTTCCATAATTCTCAATCATATTTCTTCTCACTCGTAGTCGGGAAATATTATTCCATACAACCTTCCAGTACGTGTCATTAATTGCTTTTTTTAATATAGAAAATGGATTCTCTAAAGGCAAAGTTGATACTACACTTTTTACTAAAACACACAAGCATGACATCCTACTCGTTCAAATTTATATTGGTGATATTATATTTTGTGCTACTAATGAGAATATGTGTAAAGAATTTTCTAAGTGCATAAGTAGGGAGTTTGGGATGAGTATGATAGGAGGGCTTAACTTCTTTCTTGGACTCCAAATCAAGCAAATGAAGGAGGGTATCTTCGTAAATCAAGCAAAGTACATGAAAGAACTAATAAAACATTTTGGAATGGATCAAGCCAAACCAGTAGGGAAACCTATAGGAATGACAACAAAATTGAATAAAGGTGAAAAGTGTAAGCTCATAGATGTAAAGCTCTATAAAGCAAAGTAAATGAAAGAACTAATAAAACATTTTGGAATGGATCAAGCCAAACTAGTAAGGACACCTATAGGAATGACAACAAAATTGAATAAAGGTGAAGAAGGTAAGCCCATAGATATAAAGCTCTATAAAGGTATGATTGGTAGCTTATTTTCTCTTACCTCAAGTAGACCTGATATCATATTTGATGTTTGCCTATATGCTAGATTTCAATCAAGACCTAGAGAATCACATCTATTAGTTGTTACGTGCATCCTTAAATAATTGCTCAAAATCATTTTACTAGGACTTTGGTACCCTAAGAATATGACATCTATCTTAATTGGTTATTCAAATGCAGAGTTTGTTGGTAGCCTTTTGGATAGAAAGAGCACATTTGGGACCTATCAATTTGTAAGAAATGCATTAGTTTCTTATTTTATTAAGAAATAAAATTTAATGACTTTATCAATGATGGAAGTTGAATACGTGGCAACCAGAACTTAATGTGCTGAAATTCTTTGGTCAAGACAACAACTTAAAGAATATGGATTAATAAAATATTGATTAAATGTGATAATACTAATGTTATTTGCCTTAAAAAGAAGCATTCAACATTTTAGGACCTAGCACACAGAAATTAACTACCATTTTACAAAAGATAATGTGCAAAATGTAGATATTAAATTGGAGTTCATATATATGTAACACCAATTAGTCGACATCTTGATTAAACTTATGAGAAAAGATCGATTTTGCTTAATTAAAAGAGAATTAGGGATAATTGATGGAAATTTCCTTACATAAATTCTTTTAGGTCATTTTCTGAATTAATTTGTCTTTTTGAAAATTTTAAAGTAAATTACTAGAATTTACTAATCAACCAACTTCATAGGTTAGTTGACCAATATTGCTAATCCTTGAATTAATTTAGTCTCAAGACCTTTAAGACATTTTGGTCTCGTCCTTTGTCGACCAATAAAACATAATGGTCGACTAGTTACTTATAGTGGTCAACCAAAACCACTTAACGGTCAACTAGAGACACTTATTTATAATCAAAAACATATATTGGTCGACCAATAAGTCATAATGGTTGACCAATATATCGGGTTCTTAAAAAATCAGACGCTCCTTTCTTTTTCTCACATATGCCAGTCTCTAGCCTCTCTATTGTCCTCTCTCCTCCGGACTCTCTCTCGCCACATTAACCATATATTACCCATCAGCTCCACCACCCATCTCCAATAGACACCTGCATTTATTGGCTGCACCTCCACATCACCTCTATGCGATTTCCATAAACCTCCTATGCCAAGACCTTCTTTATAGTTTTGCTGCTTCTCTAGCAAAGTTTTTAGAGTCTCCTACGATTACAACCAGTTGCACCACCATGAAGACCCTACCAATTGAGCTCCATTTTTACCCTCCTTCTCCATTACTAAATGGGACCCCCAAATCTAGCTTGTATTTCTCACTATCCCTTACCTTTATCCTTAGCCCTTCTTTGGAATCTATGACACAAAATATATGAAATCCTAATCCTACACGTAGGATTCACACATGAGGTAGAGCTATCAATACGTTCTCTAGGATTCCTAGGATTCGATAATGATTTAAGATCCCTCCTTCTTCCCTCACATCTCCCAATGAGGATGAATACCTAGATACTACTTCTTCTCAATTTAGTATTGTACCTCCTCGAACTATATGATAACAATATCATTTCCCCTACCAGTCTAGATCAATTTAAGAATTATGGTCTTATGTGCTATTTTATTGATCAAGGTTAGGAAGACCCTGCTTACTAAGACATGTAGGATTAGTCCTACAATGTTCATTTGTTTTATACTAATCATCGTCCTAACGTCATTCGAGATGTCACTTATATTTTTCTTTAAAGTATATGGTATTGACATCCATCTTATTTTTAACCTTATAAATGAGATCTTAGTCATTCCTATACCTGAATGACTTTTTTACTATACTTATCATACCAAATACTCCATACACCCTTCCTCTATGTATGACCGAGTCAAAATTATTTTTGAATTAGATCCCATTGATAAGGTCCATAGAAAACCCAATAATGTACGTGGCCTCAATGTTATCCCTCATTTCCACCACTTGTTTATTAAATATAATTTTGTCTCCAGTAGTAATCATTTTACCTTTCTAGGTCACGATGATCTTTGGTTTCTCTCTGCCCTTATAGAACAAACTATTCACCTTGGTAGTTTTGTTTTGCTCAATACAATTCACTTTTATTAAACTAACAAGAAGAAACAAAATATCTTATATGCTCTCATCTTTAGCCTTATTTTTCAGCACTTCTAAATTTCTTCCAGTGGCAGTAGGATTGAATTTAATTTCTTCTTTTATTTTGCTACTCTTTACTTAATGAGAAATCAATTGGTTGATGGATAGTTACCTATACCACATTAGCACCAACACCTTCAGCCTTAGCATCCATCTCTAATTCATGAGGACCCATCATATGATGGTCCCAACAAGCCCCTCTTGAGCCACACTATCAAGCTACCTATAGATGATGAGATTGCTACATCTCAACCATGACATCACTCCCCGCCAAATGCTATTTTTGCTGCCATTGAGCATCAGACTATTATATTGTGAGTAGAGCTTGACTCTTTCTAATACATCACAATGCATCACCCTGATGACCTGTATAGATTAATTAAGTCTTGTTTCCTACCTCCAATTAGTTGAATCTTTTTTATGTTTCCAAAAAAGGTGCAAAAAATTTATGTGATATTAGATAAATACTATAATTTTCGAGTAAATGTAGTTTTATATCTCTTTGAAAATATTTGCTTTTGTTACAAATTCCTCTCTATTAAATTGTGCTTATGATATGGATTTATGTTTTTTTTCTTTTCTCTTATGCATGAATTAAGAGGGAGTTAATTATTATCTCAATATGGGTTAAAATATGTCTAAGTTCTTGTAATACTTTCTAATATCACAAATATACTGTTATCATAAAAAAGGTGGGTATTATTGAACCAAGTGAGGTTCTAATCAAAGTTTTAATGATAACGAAACATAAGTACTATTAATGAATGATTTTATTGTTTTTGATGAGAAGGAATATAAGAATAAGACTATGCTTTGAAATCTTTAAGATTATGATCAAGTTAAGCAATAGATCAAAACATATCAAGATTATTTCATATATTACTTATTGTAAGCTCATCTTGATCATCTTTGATAATCTAGGAGGCTCACCATACATAAACATTTCTCTTTTTTTCATTGTATAAGTTTTTACATTTATCAAGAGGCATTGAAGCTTTTGATTCTAATATAAAAGTCTCTTAATATTTCAAATAAACATTAGGGGACATTTTAGGAAGTATTTTAATCATATTTAGATTTTAAAAAATAGTTTTGAGTTTTAAAAGTTGTTAAAATCATGTTTTTTGGGTGATTGGTCGACCAATACAGGTTAAAGTTGTTAAATTTGGTATATAGAGAATTTGTAGCAATATTAGTTGATGTATTGGTCAACCAATCTGCCATATTAGTTGATCAATGTTCCAATAGCTAGTGAATCTAGAGCCTTTAGTGTATCGAATATAGTGATTGGAACGACTAGTTCTTGGCTACAACTACTATTTTGGGTCCCCAAATACTATAAATAGATATTTTCTCATTATTTTTAGCATCAAGAAGCTTTTAAGTATTCTATACACACATTTTTATATATTTTTCAATCATTTAAGCATTCTTTGTCTCATTTAAAGTAAGTCTGCCTTTTGCGATTATCATAGCATCGAAGTGAGCAATTTTTCAGTTGTAAGTTGGTTATTAGGTTTGAGATCATTGTATTGGGTTTACTATTTGTGATTTGCGGTTCCTCTGTGCCTTGAAGAAAGATTGAAAAGGAGGTTCCAGTTTGCCAAAATAAAAGATTGTAAAAGGGTATTCTTCACCTTTAAAGAAAATCTATAGCGGAAATTCATGACAAGTCTTAGGAGTCAATGTAGGTGAGGATTGTTTGTCAAATCACTTTAAATTGGTTTGCGTTTCTCTTCCCTCACTCTTTATTTTATAATTTAATTAATTTAGTTTCATTTTATATTTTCATTTATGATAATTTGTGGCACTTTTCATAAAAGCATCAAACATAAGGCAGTTTCTTGATTTCACCTAATTCATCCCCCTCTCCCTCTTGGGTCCCATTAGGTAATAACAAAATGATTCATGAAATTATACATTTTAAATATTACCTCTTCATTCCTAACCCTAAGCACTAACTTGCTCTCACTAACATCAGTAATCGACCTAGCAGTGGCTAAAAAAGGTCGACTTAGAACTAGAGGTACCTTTATATCTTCCTCTATGTCAAGAATCACAAAATCAATTAGGAAGATGAACTTATCAACCTTAACAAATATATCCTCTACAATACCTCTAAGATGGTTTACTAATTTTTCTACTAATTATAAACTTATCCTAGTAGGTTTCAGTTCATCTAATCTTAGTTTCCTAAACAAAGAATAAGACATTATATTAATACCGGCCTTTAGGTAGGCAAAAGCCTTTTTCTGTTTTTAAGCTATTGATTTGACAAGGGATGGTAAAACTTCCTGGATCTCTATGGTTCTCTGGTAGCTTGCTTTAAAGAATCGCTAAGTACCTTCCACTTAACGTCACAGTCGCTAACTCCTTCAACATCCTCTTTTTCGCTAGTAACTCCTTACAAAATTTTAAATACTTCTGCATTTACATAAAAGCTTTATTTTAGTATGAACCAAACTGAGATAAATCTAGATAGAATGAACCTTAGAACTATCTATTTGAATTGATTCTTTAATTTAATAAAAGACCCAAGTTTCCTTGTGTTGTTCGTGATTACTTCTTTTGTTTGAATTAAGACTTTCTAGCATTTTGATTCAATTTCATATTACATATTTAGGGATTGAGAAATAGCATGTATTAATAGATTGTGGCATGAATAATAACATTTGCATATAGAGATAGGTTCGCATAAATCTTATGAATTAAAGTCAAATCTAATAAGGGAATTAACAAGTTAACGTGTTCTTAGGGATTTTTATTAGAAAGAGGTTGCAATCAATCAATTTAAAGATAGGAGTTGTATTTCTTGAGAAAGAACATAGTTATAACTTTGAAATTTCTATTAGTCTAAGAAACTAGGGTTAATAATTAAATCAAGATAAATTTAGGAATAGGAAGAATGTAGAGAGACTCCACATTTAGATCTTATTTATCGATTAATTATTTCATTTTGTTTATTTACTTTAGTTTATTATTTCATATTAGTAATTTTAGCTTAATTAATGATTCCTTTAAGTCAATAATTCATTTTATTTGATTAAATAATGTAAAGAAAGTTATTACTAGCACTTGTAGTCCTTGAAAAAACAATACTTGTATTCACTAGACAATACTATAAAAACGATAGATGTACTTGCCTAATTAATCTTCAGTACTATTCAAAAAGCATACATCATGTCCATAAATATTAGTATAGAAGAGCTAAAGTTTTTCCTCTGCTTTCTGTGATTGATTTTTAGGAACAGGTATTGCCTGTACTGTACCAGCACTAATGTGGAGGATGTCTAAACTGAGATTAAATTCTCTATTCTAGTTAATCAATTCCTACCTTATTTCATTAACTCTCATCCACATAAAGGTGTGGACCAGATTAAGTGAAATAGGGTTAGACACCCTAACGGAACAGGATGCTCCAACCTCTTAAACTTATGACAATATTTATAACTTGTCCTTTTTTCTGAATGATTCTTCCTCCTTTAGGTTCTTTGTTGTCTTTATTTCTACGGGAATATGTTTGTTCATCCCTCTTTTTTCTCGAGACATGTTATTTTGACTTACTAATACTTTCTTAATATTATTTTTATAAACCTTAAATTATAATGCAAATAATTAACATTTTTTATAATTAATTTAAGGTAAATGAACTCTAAATTTAATTATCACTAAAATATTTTTCAAAAAGTTACAATTTTTTGAACTTTTTTAAGAATTAACATTTTATGTAATCGTTATGTAATTTATTAACTAACATTTTTTATATTAGTTACTTTTTTCTCTTTATAGGACTTTATTTGCTCAACAACATGCAAAAAACAATTACGAACTCAATTAATGATAACGAAACGAGTCCCATGTATCCCTCTAAAGAAGAATTTTTGTGTTCAAATCTCTTAGGAAAGGTCATATCACTTTCCCAACAAATTTTTACTCTGGTTTTAATTTTCTCCAACCAACCTATCCTGGTTTACCACCTTCATGATTATGTCTATATAATCCTTACACCAGTTCAAAGTCTTTCATATTCAAGAGTTCAAACTCTCTTCTTAAGTTTAGCCCTGAAGCTCCTCCTTTAACTTTAACTATATAATATGTCATTGTTCTTGCATATTCCTTCTTGTCGATTTGAAATGGAAGGGAAGATTTATCTCTGTAATATGAGATGTACAAGGTAAATCGAAGCAAGCTTCAGGTTATTGTAACGCAACTTCAGGAGTTATTCTTTCGTGTGTTCGTTACACATATATAACCCACTCGCCCAGGGAACATCTAAAGATGAATAACATGTGTTGTCATCAAAATTGGATTGTGCAACTTCTCAACTTAAATATAAAATGCGTCTTGTTAAAAGCTTTTAAATGCAAGACAGAAACAGGTCCTCCTCCGCCGTAGCAGAAGTACTAATAATTGCATAAAAAGTATAAACGACCCTTTTACACGCATATTCCTTTGCTTGATAATCTTTCTCAACATACTATCAGTGCTTCCGGATCTTCTCAACTAAGATTATCAGCCTATATTCATTTGCTTCTTTCAAGTTAATTTATTACTTCCACAAATACATGTGATATACGCAATGTTAACTTAAAACCTTCGTTTTGCATCTAATAAACACCTCTATATCTGTGAGATTTATGTTAAGTTGATCAATTTCTTATTCATTCATCTTGATATCACCTGGTTTGATTTCAAATTGTCGTCAATTTCAAGCAAAGGACTCAACGTACCACTCTTGAATTGACATGACACAAACACCCTCTCTTCCTAATATGAAAACAGATCTCTATTCTCATAAACTACTTCTTAACTTATTTTATTAAATCTCATCCACACATTTATCTGAAATCTACACAAATGTATAGATAAAATTGATCGACATATAATTAGAATACCTTTATGGGCACAAAGGATTTCATGTATATATTGGAGAGAAGATAACCAAATCAGAGGATCAGAAAAAAAGCTGTCAGAATCTGCATCTCGGACAGTTTAAAGTTTGATCAGAAACTACTCAATTTTGGAAGGAACTGACGGGACGATGAACAAAACGAAGCATCATCTAAGGCTTGTGGAGTGAATCCACCACTTTGATGTATACCTCATTTTTGGCTGCGTCCCTATTGCTCGGGTGGAGAGTGAAAATGGTGGCCCTTGGCTCATTTCTCAACTTTGCAACTGCAGGAGTTCGTACAGCTTAATCACATACAAATTATGAGGAGAAAGAAAACATAAGAGAAACAGCAAAAAAGCTAAAAAAACTATTCAACTTTTGCCCACTTCACATCCAGCAAGATAAATTCAATTTCAACTTTTGAATTTTGCAAGACGCCACTTTGACAAGTACTTGAGCCACTTCAGTTAAACAAACTTGATATCCAATAGAAGTAAATTGTATCTAAGCAAAGTGTTACCTATTGGAGGATCACTTGAATATTTCGGTTGGGGAATAGAAGCCAGCAGCGGAACATTCAATTCCAGAACCCTTTCAACAGCATCAATGAAGGGTCTACTGAAAAGCTCCATTTTCCCAACTTCGTCAATGATGAAGAGATCTGTATCTTCTCTGATCTACAAACAAATTCAACATTATCATGACACCATGACTGCATATATAATAAGGGCAGAAGCCTTTGTAAACTCTAGCAAAGTAAACAAAAGTACTTAATTTTAGGTCATTTCATTGTTCTTATCTCCTTCCTCATCTAATTGAAATATTGAATACAGGAAGGAGATAACTCAACAGAAGCCAATATATCTAAGGACGGTCCCTCTTCCCATTTTAGTATCTAAAACTATAGTGAGAAAAGCATTTTATTAAAACCAATATTTTCCTTCTCACAAATTGTTCTGCAAAAGAAAAAATAGAGTAAATAGAGGGATAAGCAGGAAGAATTACACTTTCTTTGATATGACAACCGGAATCAACCGCATATATGTGAACAATGTGATTATTTCTGTTGTTTCCTTATCCAGTCTTTCGAAGATGAGTGTTTACGAAACCTTATAAATAGTTGTTCACGTTTGATGTTATAACTATACAGGATGCAAGAAGTCAATAGCCATTTTATTATAACATCAAACTCTTCTTTTCATTTCAGTAAAATGGGAACAATCCGACTAACGAGACTTAAAATCGCTCAAACGAGAGCAGTTTCATTGTTACAAGGAATTACATACGAGGGATCAATCCCACACCTCACCCTTTGGCTTGATGTGTCACGAGAAAGTCACAGCTACATCAAGATTCACAAAGCCTCACGTTGGAAACTCAAAGATGACGGGAGATGGAAAGGAAAAGAAGAAATGAGACCTGCATCTCGGGTAAGGCCACAGACTCAAACGACTTGACATCCACTTTATACTTGCCGACGGCAGGCCACCTGTAAGAGTCCGGGCTGCAACAGCATAAAGGAAGTAATAAATCAAAATTACCGAAGAAAAAAAGGAAAAGAGACTTGCTTATGAATTGTAGAGAGTTAATTGTTAACTGGGAAATGGAGGAGGCGAGTGGAGCGGTGCGACCATCTAAAGTGACGACCTGAAACCCGATCCTCTCACTTCCTTCTCTAGTCTCACCTATAATAACTCAAAATTAGCTAGCTAGTAGCTAACAATACCATTGCCAGCATCAACAATAGAGAGACGGTGATACATACGGGTGAAGAAACCCTGAATCTTCAAGTCGGGCATTGATGATTTCAAGCTCTCAAAAACTCTTGTTATCAGAGTGGTTTTACCCACACCCTGCAAACGACACCTCACATTCAGACTCACCCCGGCACATATTGTTTCTGAATGCAAATTACCATAGAATAAAACAGAAGCATGTTTCTGTTTTCACTCACAGGAGGACCGGTGACAAGGAATATCTTCCCAGGAGTAGTCCCCATTCTATCCAACTTGCAGCCGAGTTGGCTGCTTTCCTTCTTAGGAATTACCAAGGGTTACGAGGTTAACCTAGAAATTGTAATCAACTTGTCTACAGATACGGACTCTATCTTCTGAAGATGCTTGACAGAGATACCTTGATCCGCTTGTTTATTTATGGAAAATAAATTTCCTACCAAACAGGACCTTATCTTTTATTGAAGTTAACTCATTGGAAATGTTGTGGAAAACGGTCACTATTGACAATGTTGAGTTTTACGTTGCGTTTTATGTTACCGTTGAGGATAACGAGCAGTATAACAATTTGCAATTTCAATGTACCACACGTTAATATTGACGAGACAAAAATGCTAGTAAATGCATGAACGATATTGTTCAAGACCTTGATATGCAACTACTTTTTGGCCCACGTTCATTATTAGATAATAACGTAGACAAACTCAAAACCACCTTTCAGTTGCCTGCTTTCCTCCATAAACATTTAAATGATTAACAAATACAAATCAGAAATGAATCTTAATTAACAGGAAAAAAGAGTGAATTAATGATACCATTGGATGCGCTCGTTCAATTAAGTCCAAAAGCATCGAAAAGTGGAAGCCAGCAGACATCAAACTAAACCATCTGATCATTTTATAAGGATATAAGTACATAACCATTTTGATGAGTTCAGGACAGTCCTGAAGCCAATCCATATTTTGTCCTACCCTAATTCGAAACAGGCTGATCAATTGAAACTAACTATTTTAAATTGTCAAAATGCAAGTCATCATATTCTACGCAAGTTTACTGCTTGACTGCTTCTTGCATCCTCTGTATCTCCTAAGTTATTCAGTCATCACCTTCTTCATCCTACAAAAGTTATGAGAACAGTCAAAAGAATTCCAAAATAATACATTAAAAATAATAATTGTAGAAGCGTAACTCCAGGTATTTCACCTCTCCACTCTCCTCGTCCTCATTCTCTTCATCATTCACCTCAGATTTTGATTTATCAGATTCATCATCATTTGCTCCACCAGCCTTCATACAATAGCAAAACTCAATTTTAATATAGGGAATATTACAAACAAGAAATATGAAAGGAACATTTTAAAAGCTAATGAAACACGCTGATAAAAGAGCTTACCAGTCTCTTGTTGTATGCCGCCATATCTTTGGTGTATTCAGCCTTTCTTTTCTCAGCCTTAGCTATGAACGGAGCTTTCTCCTGATTCAAAATTTGTGACCAAATTTAGAAACAATAAACCCTACACCTTATAACAGTTTTAAAATCAAGAAATGTAATGATGGAAACTTGAGAACCACAAAATACTCACAGCATCAGACATGGATTTCCACTTATCACCTCCAGCTTTGCCAACCTGAATATAAACAATCACGCCATACGAGTTGAAAATTTGAAAAAAAAAAAGTATATTCAAGACAAATTACATATTACCAGCTGAGAGAAATTAAATTCTAGCTAAAGTCAAACACAGTTTTGGATCCGTTTGGATAAGAGTACTCACGGTAGCAACAGATTTATTATTAGGATGCTTTTCCTTGAACTGCTGCCTGAACTCCTCCCTGTAATTGATTACAAAATTTTAGAAAAATAATTTTTAAAACAAAGTATCTAATCTAGAACCAAACTAAGAAATAATGAAATATTTAGAGCAAAAACCAATAAGATCTCATACATGAAAACGAAGAAAGCACTTGGGGGCCTCTTTGGCTTGTTTGGATCCTTCACCTTCTTAGTGGCCTTGCGAGTTCCAGCGCCCTTCTTCTTCAGCCTAACAACGAATTAAAAGAAAAAATGACATAAAAAACGAATAACAGGGCAAAAAATTACATAAAACACAGAAAATCATAGATCTGAATCCTCACAACAATATCGCAGTAAAACGACAAAAGATAAAAAGCACTCACCTAGCATCAGTTTTGCTCGTATCAGCCTTCGCTTTCCCGCCTTTCATGGCTGCTTTCTGCAGAAAACCCGCGAAAACCGGTGATAATCGAAGAGAAAGAATGCGACTCGGACCGAGTCAGCGCCGAAAGGGTGAGTATAACATACCTTAGGTTAGGGTTTTCGAATAACAATAGAGAGAGAGAGAGAGAGGCGAGATGCTTTTGCTTAGATGTGTGATTGTGTGTGGTTTTTGAGAGCGTGTTTGCGTTTGGCTTAAAGAGCGCTAAGGAGAAGGGTTTTTTGGGGAAACAGGCAAAGATAAAATTGGAACCCAAGCCAAAAGAATTGAAGTCCCGGGTTTGGGCGGGATTTCAAATTTCTTCTCTTCCACGTCAGCTATCCGTGTGTTCTCTTCTTAGTGGCTGTTTCCCTCTTTATTCGCTGCCAGTGTTTGTGCTTTCCTGTGTGTTTCTTTGTAGAACGAATCCACCTATCTATCGTTAGCTCCGCAGTTAAGTATCGTGAAGGTACAAAATGACGAATTCGCCCTTCAAAGGGGGTAGGGCGGTAGTTGGGAAATTATCAAGAAGACACGGGAAGAATATAAAAAGGAGCAGCATTGGTATTGACATTGTTGCCATTATATTTGAGAGGGCAATAATGTAATTGGATTTAGCTAGATATTTTGGGTTAAGACGTTTCGTTGTGCAACGCAGATGCAGCTGGCAATTTTTCGCCAATTCAAATTTCATAAAAAAGGCAAAAGATGCCACCCTCTGTCCATACGTTACAATTTCGTCACCCCTATTTTAGTATATTTCTATTAACTATCTATCAATAATATGGGTAAGTGCTTGTATGCATTGAAACTCGCTACAAATTTAAACTAAAAAAAGATTTATGATAATAACCGCAGGAAGCATTATGCTATATCATGAAGATAATATTTTAAATGGTAACGGAAAAAAAGGAAAATGAGAAACTACAAGTCGTAAGCAGATCCGGCTTGTTTGTTTGGATCGGAGAATAAAGTGAGGCCCAAATAGGACCAGTGCACTGAATTAAAATTGGCGAGTTCATTTTAGTTCTGAAGATTACGTCATTTACGTGATTCAAGGTCAGTTTCCTAATTTGGAAGTAACTTGGCAAAATGATTTCTGAAGAAGGAAGCCTCCAAGGACCTGGAAAGTCCCTTGTGGCTCCTTTGATTTTCATCTTTGTCGTTGGTTTCCAATTACTGACCATATGGCCCGAAAAGCTCAAGAAGGTTCTGTCTTTTTTGTTGCATTCATACATATGCCTTCTTCGCAATCGTAAGGATCGCGATCTTGGCTTCTCTTGTTTTGGATGGATTAGTTATCGTACATTAGTTGTTTAAGTGCTTATATTGAGGATCTCTGTTCTTCTTTCTTGTTATGGTTATTGATTTCGTTTCTTGATTGGGATGCCTAAGCATCGACGTGAATTGATCATATGGTATGCTATCAGAAGTGTTTTGATAGGCAGAGTTTCTATTTTTTGTTCCAAAGGTTATATAGATGAAATAATTCATTGCCAACTGTATTGGTTTGATGATGGGTAATTTGACAAGAATGTGATTGAATGTTCTTGTTTCATTGCTTTATTTTAATTGTCACAGTCATCCCAGGTAAGATTATGCTGGGAATTTGCGCTCTTACGAGCTGATTAAACCTAGCATAGTTTTGTTTTTACGGGATATCTGCTGAATGAGCAAATTTGGTGTTAAATATTTGAAAGAATAATTAAAACGGAATTATTGATTAATGTGATGATAAATCAATACAATTAGACTAACCCTATTAGTGCAACATCCTAGATTCAAGAATTTGATGGACAAATACCTGGAAACTGTGGAGCAATTGAGTTCATTGTTGTTTTCTGTTAAGCGGAGCGACAGAGATGCAGATGATTAATTACTGCTATTCCAAACCCTGAAAAACCCATATACAGTTTTCAATGGGATGACTGTATTTAAGGTTGGCTAGCAGTAAGGCCTCATGTGCACTTCAAACATGAGTCAAGCCTACCCATTATAGCAAGCTCATGAACACAGGTCCAATGACACGTAAGAGATCTTAACATCTAATTAATCGGGGCTTATATAAAATTATATTTATTGTTTATTATGCTAGGTCATAAAATTAATGATAAAATTCTATCATTCTCCCACTTAGACAGCATAACTAACATCAATGAATAACATAAACAAATCTCCAAATTAATATAACAATATGTGGTCATAATAGGATGTCAAATTAGAGCCAATATTCTCTTAATCATAAGTCCAAAATGAGGTTACAAGCACCTCAACAGTATCGAAATTAGACCCGATAGGAGTACTGATGACATATATGCAAGATACCCATACCTCGATGACCGAAACAGAATGTGTCATAAGGAAATGCACACAAAATGGTGATCTGTATGTGCAAGTCCAAACAAAATGGCCCAAATATCCACCCAAGATGCCAATTGACATTTAACAAAATATCTCATAATGACAAAATAAGAAGGTACAAAATGTCTCCAACAAAATGCCATATATATATACAAATATTTAAATGTATCTACGCAGTATATCCAAAAAGTATGTGGCAATAACAATAATAGCAACAATTATAAACAAAAGTCTCTAGACTGAATAACAAAATAAAAGACAAACTCCCACTAATCCAAGGCATCAAAAGATTTAAATAGACCCATACGGGTTACATGATTTAAAAAAGCCTTAACAGTCAAGCCTTTTGTTAGAGGGTCTGCCACTATAAGATCAGTAGGTATATGCTCTATATGAGTCTGATATTCCTTAACCTTCTCTCTAACAAACATATACTTTGTTTCAAAATTCTTCGAACGCTTAGAGTTTTTGCATATTTGAGAGAAGCCCACCACAGTAGAGTTATCACAATATATGGTTAGAGATCTGGAAACACTCTCCATAAGATGAAGCTCATAAATGAAATTCCTTAACCATATTGCCTGTCGAGTAGCTTCGTAACAAGTCACATACTCAGCCTCCATAGTTGAAGTTGCTATGAGTTTTTGTTTAACACTTTTCCAAGATACAGCTCCTCCAGCAAGCATAAAGATATATCCTAATGTGGATTTGTAATCATCAGGGCAGCCACCATAATCAGAATCAGAATAACCTATCACCTCAAAGTGATCAGACATCCTGTAAGTGAGCATGTAATCTTTAGTACCTTGTTGATACCTTAGAACTTGTTTCATAGCTTGCCAATGACCCACACCAAGGTTGCTCAAGTATCTCCCAAGTACACCAACAACAAAAGTAATATCAGGACGTGTACAAACTTGAGCATACATAAGACTGCCAACAACATAAGCATATGGGACCTTTTCCATCTCTAACTTATCTTTATCATTTTGAGGACATTGGCTATTCGAGAGTTTGTCACCCTTTTGGATGGGTGCACTGCAAGGATTACAGGTCTTTATGTTGAATCTATTCAAGATCCTTTCAATATACCTTTTCTAAGATAAACCAAGAACACCACGAGATCTATCACGGTGAATTTCAATGCCTAGAACAAAAGAAGCATCGCCAAGATCTTTCATATCAAAATGAGCTGTCAACATTTGTTTAGTCTCAGAAAGAAAATCCATATCATTACTGGCTAAAAGAATATCATCAACATATAAGACAAAAATAATGAATTTTCTCCTACTATTTTTGAAGTAAATGCGTTGATCAACAACATTTTCCTTGAAGCCAAAGGAGCAAACTATTTGGTCAAACTTTAAATACCACTGTCTGGAGGCTTGTTTCAGTCCATAAATGGATTTTCTTAATTTGCATACCATATGTTCCTTACCTTTCTCAACAAAACCAGCAGGTTAATTTATGAATACATTTTCATACAAATCATCATTTAGGAAAGCAATTTTCACATCTATTTGAGCGAGCTTCAAATCAAAATAAGCAACCAAAGCCATCACAATACGTAATGAATCTTTAGTAGAGACCGAGGAAAAAGTCTCATTATAGTCTATACCTTCCCTCTGAGTATACCCCTTTACAACAAGTCTAGCTTTGTACCTTTCTATCTCACCTCTATCATCACGTTTAGTTTTAAAGACCCATTTACACCCAACAGTTTTACAATCACTGGGTAATTCCACCAAATCTCAAAAGCCATTCATACTCATAAAAGCCAACTCATCTTCCACGACTGCCAACCATTGTGCACTACGAGGACAAGAAATGGAATCCTGAAAAGAAGTAAGATCTGAGTCTTCAACTAAATTAAATTCATGCTCCTCCAAGTAAATATAATAGTCTCAGATTTTAGAAGAATCAATGGATTTATGAATACTTTCATATCTCCTAGGTGGAGCTACAATCACATTTGGGACTTGAGTATCAATGCCAACCTATTGAGGAATTTCAACATCATTTCCTGGATCAACAACATCATTATGAATAAGAGGAGACTAAATTGCCTCAGGATGAAATACAACAAGTATAGGAACAATAACACCATCCTCTCTGAAATCAATAACATAAGACTCATGTCTTTCGTTATGTTCGATTTCCCCTTCAAAATAGACAGCCCGATCTGATTCATTGACTCTAGTAGTGTGATTGGGACAATAAAATCTTGAACCTCTTGAGCCAATATAATAACCAATAAAGTAAACTGAAATAGCTCTAGGATCAAGCTTCCTCAGCTAAGGATTATAAGTCCTTACCTTAACTTTACAGCCCCAAACATAGAAATGCTTCAAACTGGGCTTCTTTCTTGATATAAACTCAAAAGGAGTCTTTGGTATAGATTTACTAGGCATATGAATGAGAACATAAATAGCAGTCCTCAAAATATCTCTCCACAAAACCTCTGGTAAGATGGAATGACTAAGCATGCACCTAACCATGTCCATAAGAGTAAGATTTCGTCTCTCTGCAATCCCATTTTGTTGAGGAGTGTCAGGCATGGTATATTACACTTCAATTCTACAATCCTGCAAGTATTTAGCAAAAGGGCCAGGGTTTCTACCAGTTTCATCATACCGACCATAATACTCACCGCTTCTATCAGATCTTACACATTTGATCTACTTCCCAAATTGCAATTCAATAACTTTTTTTAGTGATTTAAAATCATCCAAGGATTCAGATTTCTCATGCCACAATTCATCCCAACCATACCTCGAAAAATCATCAATGAAAGTGATGAAGTATCTGAAGCCTCCCATGGTAATAGGAGTATCGAGTCCACAGATGTCTATGTGAATTATCTGTAATGGTTCCTCCTTCCTAGTCATTTTCTCCTTTCTTACTTTAGCTGTAAATTTCCCTTTTATGCAATCAACACAAGTGTCAAAATCAGAGAAATCCAGATCATGTAAAATAGTTTCCTTAATCAATCTCTCTGTTCTCTCTTTAGAGATATGTCATAACCGTTTATGCCACAACATAGAAGATTTTTCAGTAACTCTCCCACGTTTCTTTCCAACAACATCATTAACATCATCATGTAGTCGGTCAAAACACGAAGAATTAACAGTTAGCATAAACAATCCATCACGCATAATTGCAGAACCAACAACAACAGAATCATAGTACAAAACAACACCATTATTGATTATATGGAAAGTGTATCCACGATTGTGTAAAACAGAAATTGAAATGAAATTCTTTCGTATAAGAGGCACATAAACAGTATCTTTTAAAAGCAAATCGTGTCCACTTCTCAACTTCAAGGAAACTACTCCTATATGCTCAACATTAACATTAATCCATCTTCTAGTTGCACCATTTACTCCCCTTTATTTCGTCTCCGCCTACTTTTGAACTCCTTTCTTTTTTTCCAACCAATTCTTAAACTTCACACAGTCAAGCTACCTATGCCCATGTTCATTACAAAAGTTACAGTTTCCATTAAAAACAGGCTTGGGCTTAGCACCAGAAATCTCACCAGGCCCAGAATGTAATGCAGGTTTATCATTCCCTTTCTTCTTAAATTTAGGCTTACCCTGTTTGTTTCTATAAAATTTCTTCCTGTCACTACTCTTGTGAGAAGTGTGATGAATACTGTGGGACTTTCCCTTCTTCATAGTATGCTCCTCTTGAATAAGAATGGAAATTAATTCATCAATGCTCCATTCATCTTTCTGAGCATGGTACGTAGTCCTGAGAACATCAAACTCAAATGGAAGAGATTCAAACACTTGCCAGATCAGATAATCCTCTCCTAGCACAACTTTCATGGACTTCAACTTATTATATCAGTTCACAAGCTTCATTACATGCTCAAGAACACCACCCACACCATCATACTTGGTCTTAGACAGAAAAGACAAGAGATTAGACTTTTCAGTCTTATCAAACTTCTGGAATTTTTCACCAACAGCCTTGAGATAATTTTT
>JAOTAY010000189.1:22595203-22619274 GCA_025629805.1 Erythroxylum baracoense
TAGCAAATAGGTTATTTATGAATTTTCATATTTAACTTATGATAAACAAGAAAACTAAATTGAATAGTTGCAGTTATTTAGGGTTTAGTCTTTTTCATGGAGCTTATTACTATCATTTATTTGATATAGAATGTTATCACACCCAGTCAATAGATGATATGTTTTGGTTTGGATGCTAGGTTTGAACCAATTAATTTAGGAAATTTTGATACTTATTACAACTATCCTAATATATTTTAGACTAACTGCTTGAATCATGAAAAATATTATCTTTAAACCAATGATCAATATTACAATTAGAAGAGATCTTTTCCTTGAATCGAAATTTAGTAATCTTAACTTTCTCATATTTAAATTCGGTTGATTTAATTTATTTTCGTCTTATTTTTAGTTAATCAATTATTTAGTCAAAAACTCCCCATTTAATTTTATTGTTTGAAATTAAGAAACTAATGTTTAGTTCTCTAAGAATTCGACTTGGTTCTACGACTATTACAAAAATTTGAAGAATTAATATTATTTTAGGGGCTTCGATCATCTGACCAGTATAATAGCCCCCTATATGTATAACAATCACCTGTCGCACTAGGAAGAATATAGTAAGAGCATCCCCGTGTACTTATCGAGTGATCAATATAGATTCCTCGATTTGGTGGAAATTATCTTAGTTGCCTTTTTGTTCTAACATCTTAGTAATGTTTTCTTATTGAGTTGTTTCAATGATATTCTTTACTAATCTTTCAATAAAAAAGAATATTTAAGAATTTTGTTTTGTCTTTCTGCATATTAAACTACTCATTTACGTTTTACAGAATCTTTTTATTATGTTATTTATTTATTTTTTAAACGCACATCTTATATTATATTTTTAAAACTATAGCTGTCTTCAAAATTAAGCAATTTACATCATTTTCACCGGATACCGATACGTATGTGCGTATCTATCACAATTCTAAGCAAAAAGGCGTAAAAAGGTTTTCCAAGACTTTGCATGGCTTCAAAGTAAACTAGTATGTACTGCCAGAAAGTAACACTGCCTAGAGCTAAATTGGCCATGATTTTTTTCTGATGGAGCTACGGAGTCTATAAAGATGCCAAATTTTACTTTCTGGCATGAAATCCTCTTATTCCATTAGTCTGATTCAACTCTGTTTCTGTCCTAATATGATGTACATTTGGACATAAAATTATTGAGAATTGTCTGAACCCCAAGATTCTTGGATTATACTTAGCTGGTTTCGTGATCTTTACGAGACGAGAGGTATGTGATTTAGATAGGAGAAGAATCCAAGACCAGATAGGAACGGATTCCGAGTGCCAAAGTCATGGAAACCGAGTGCCAAAGTCATGGAAACCGAGTGACACGTTCCTGTTTAAACGGCGATGGTGGCAGAATCATTTTCCATGAAATCTTTTGTTACTGTTGGTAATCACCATATGGCCTCAATTGTCTCATTGGTGGAATCAGCGTGCCATCTCTTTCCAGCTTCCTTGTTTGCCACTCATCTTATATGTAGGACTTGGAAAGTAGTACACCTTTGACTAGATATAAATGGAGAAACTTTAGTTCTGATACTTCACTTCAATAAATCAGGCGAATGTGTTTGCTTTCAGAATTTCTTAATCTCACTAGGCATGTTATGTTTAAGGAGATTTTTGGTTCAAATTCTAATTAAAAGGATGTTTTATGTATTTTTAATTTTTTTTTATGTAAATTAAAAAAGAAAAAGAAAAGGAACGTTGAAAACATGATGCTTGTTATGCTACTTGAACATTCCAATTAAATGATTGTTCTTGGACACATTATGTTACAATTAAGGGCCGGTCAGGGTTAACCAACACCCATTTGACTCTAAAATGTGGATGATTGGCCACTGACACGGCAGTTGACAACAACAGTTTACACTTTCAGTCAATACAGGCTGTTTAACAGAAAATAGATAAATCGGCAGGCCAGCATCTATAATGTGGGTGCAATTAGATCACATATTTTATTAAATCTGATTCATAGGGTTAACATAAAATGTTTACACCAAATTAAAGGCAGGAGTTTCGACCACCCCCGAAAAATCTATGGACAAAACAGCACACGACAAAACATGGAAAGTTGCCTTAGTGATAATCGCGAGGAAAAGCGGCCATAAAACATAAAGAGTAAAGGCTTCAATAATTCAAAAGCTTTCAAAGCCTAACTGTTTTAAAACTATTTTCCTTTGCTGTCCTTGCTTCCTTATTTCTGGGTTCTTTCTCAGCTTTTGCCTTGAAGCCTTCTGCCTAACTGATACAAAAGACACTGCTTTGCTTTAAGGTTTCTTCTAGCAAGGTCAACATGGGCAATTGCCTAATATCTCCTTCTGATGCTAGCTCTATTAGGAACACCAATCCCTCTGGCACTCCAGGTATTTATTTGGTTGCTTTTACTCTTTCCGGGTCTTGCAAGTTTGTTTCTTTTTATTTCCCACTTTTTTTGCTAGTTTTTGTTGGTTTGACTTCCCTTGTATGGTTTTGGGTTCAAAAGGGACATCCAACCAAAATTCAGGCACCAGTACGTTTCCTAATTCGGTCACCAGCAGCAGTGGATACAAAAGTCAGTTCTCTGAGGCTGTGAGCGAGGGAATTGAGGAGCATCTTCGTAATGGGCAAATACTGGAGTTCCCAAACTTAAAGGAGTTCACTTTTGCAGATTTGAAGAGTGCAACCAAGAATTTCAAGTCAGACACTTTGTTGGGTGAAGGAGGTTTTGGCAGGGTATATAAAGGATCGATGGATGAGGGAACTTTTAACCCTTCCAAATCGGGGACTATGATGGTGGTTGCTATCAAGAAATTAAATTCTGATGGTATGCAAGGATTTAACGAGTGGAAGGTAAAACAAGATTCTGAATTACTAACTTCATGATTTTGGATTCCCATTTTCTTAATGCTGCTTTCAGAATTCAGGTAGAAGAGAATGACCATGGAAAAGTGTTTATTGCCTTTAATTATTTTCTAAAGTAGGGTGCGGGGGTGCCATTCATACGACTTTTTATCGTGCTCTTGACGGGAAGTCGATAGTGTGAAGTCCATTTTCCTTTACGCTCCAGCTTTTATTTCTTCGTTTTTATTTGTCTTTTCAATGGTGAACAAGCAATGTAGCCATTCTTGGTTGGGTCTTTCAGATGCTAATTATCTGTTGATTTTACAGTCGGAAGTGGACTTTCTAGGAAGGCTGTCACACCCAAACCTTGTTAAGCTGCTAGGATTTTGTCTAGAGGACAAAGAGCTTCTCCTTGTGTATGAATTCATGCAGAAAGGAAGCCTTGAAAATCATCTTTTCAGAAGTAAGCAATATTTCTGGAAAATTTGAAACTACTGCCGGTCCATTTCTGAGTTTTGTTGATGTTTCAGGACACCCTGCTATTGAACCCTTATCTTGGAAACTACGTCTCAAAATAGCAATTGGAGCTGCTCGAGGTCTGGCCTTTCTTCATACTTCAGACAAGCAAGTCATCTATAGAGATTTCAAGGCCTCAAATATACTGATTGACATGGTTAGTTCCACCGCAAACCTTGCCTGAATCTTTTATCATTCACTATTTGCAATGTGCCATTTTTCGCAAGGCGAAAGACAATTATAACTGTACTGAATAGAGTGATTTATGATACGAATGAAGCTAAATTTTGATGCACATAAATGCAATTAGAAGAAACATTTTGTGAAAACAGGAATGCGAACTTTTAGTCTACCAAAAATGTTTCATTATGAATATCCTTTGTGCAAGAACAAACCATTTATCTTTATTTAGTGTATAATTTTCTAACATTGCATTTTCTTTTCCCTTTCTGTTTCTCTTTTTGTTTTTTGATTCAGAACTACAACGCAAAGATATCAGATTTCGGGTTAGCAAAATTGGGACCTTCAGGTGGAGACTCGCATGTAACCACCAGGGTGATGGGTACCTATGGTTACGCAGCACCAGAATACATAGCTACAGGTAATTCTGTATACTTGGAAAACTTTAGCATTGTAATTTAGAAGTTATCCTGCCTGGCAGTTAAGGTTAAGCAGTCAGAAACTGGTAAGCTGACTATACTTGGTTCAGGAATAAGATACAGTGAGAGGCATGAAAACTGTAAATATTAAATGCTGCTCAAACACTGAAAACTCGATGTCGACATTTTAGACTGCTGATAACATGAAATTCTTAACAAAATTTCAACAACAACAGGTCACTTGTACGTGAAGAGTGATGTATACGGCTTTGGAGTGGTGTTGCTTGAAGTGATGACAGGTTTAAGGGCACTTGATACAAAACGGCCACAAGGGCAGCAAAATTTGGTTGAATGGCTGAAACCGACTCTCCAGCAAAAGAGAAAGTTGAAGAGCATTATGGATGCAAGAATAGATGGCCAGTATTCATCAAAGGCAATGCATCTGGCAGCACAGATAACTTTGAGATGCTTGGAACATGATCCTAAAAACCGCCCACACATGAAAGAAGTGGTTGAAGTACTGGAACAGGTAGAGGCAATGAAAGGAAGTAGAAGTTCTTCTAGTTCTGCACATTCTTCTACACGTCACCAAGGCCAACAGCCTACCCATCATATTTAGCTTCAAAAATTATGAGCTAAAAAGCCATTGTTTAAAACCCGTTGGCTCTTTTTGTTTTCCTGAATTTCTGATGAAATGATTTCTAATTTTTCTGTTTTCTTTTGAGTGTATGACTAATGGTGCTTGTCAATTGAGCACAATGAAATGTAGTTGTGAAGCAAATGCAAAAGTTAGTCTTTTTCTCTGACGTTTCTTCAATGATCTGCAGCAATTGGGTTAATCTGTTATATCACTTGTTCTTTGTCTGTTAGATAGAGGAAAAATGAAATGTTGTTTTGGTGTTCATTTCTCTTTTTTTTCTTCAACCTTTTGTAAATAGGCCGCTCAGTTACATTGCTTTTTTCAGTCAGTTGACTAGAAAAGTGTTCTAAGCAATCAAAGTCATGGGCATGACAAAACCATGTTCTACTGGCCCAAGAAAGGCATATAAAGTATCATTTTCTTCATCATCTAACCTAGCTCTTAGTACTTTTCACTAGCCTTTGCACACTCCTTTCAATCATCAAGCAGTTACTCTTAGATATTGTCATATTTCATAATGTTGCTACTTTTACTATAAGCATTATGGCCAATAACAACCATATTGTTCTTTCCTTTTTTTACCAATCTCATACCCCACATAATTTTTTCTTCTTTCCATTAGATATCTTTGACTCCATAAAGGCTTACTCAATGAAAGTTGCATCCAAATTGAATATTGAAAGACTTACAAAGATGGGACTAATTGATAGACAACAGATGCTAGTGAAGTCCAGTACTCCAGAGTATATTCAAAAATAAGTATTACCAAACTGGCTAAACAAAGACACTACCATCTTTATGTTTGATTTTGGGTAAAGGATGAAAACTTGTGTTATGGGATCACTCCTAGAAAACACACTGCTGTTATTAAATTACCTTATAATATTATGAACTTAAAAAGTAGGATAATATTATTAATATACTTTTAAAAAATCTGTTAATGTAGTTGATTTGGTAAACTATACAAACCTCATTTCTAATAGTCTATGTTCTTAACATTTAATTATGATAAAGTCATAAATAAATTATATTTTAAATCAAAAATTTCAATATTATTAAAAATACCAAAATAATATCAAAATCTTTCATACTAAGACAATCGTGATGGTGCACTAATTTATTAAATTAAACTAAAATATTGTTAATAATATAAAAAATTAAATTAATTTGGACAATACTTCTTAAATTGGGTAAAACTTTCTTACTTGAATTCCGATTAAGATTATTCAAGATTATATGGAAACCTAGTTGTTTTGATTTTATGAGAAAATTTGAAGATGATCAAGACTCAGGATGGTAGGAGAAATTGTAGAGATTGTATTGTTATTTACGTATAGAGTGTATACAGCATTATAATTCCTCCTGGGAAGAGTTCCCAGGCCAAATACAATAACAGTATAATTCTCCTAATGATTCCCTTACCTTCCCATAGACATCTCTATATGCTACTCTCCTCTCTCTCTCCATAACCGACTACTAACCACCTGCCTAAGTGGCAATTGTACCCTTCCCCAATTTACCCCTACGTACATATGTTATGAGAGGCTTGGGGTGCTTAACTATGGGCTGAACATTATCAGTGCTAACACAGGACATGTTTGTTTAATAAGCAACTTTATAAAGGAAACATCCTAGGACACTTGCATTTCCTATGTCTTATTTTGCAAAATTTAAGAGAACTTACCAAACTTTATTTAGCACCTTGAATCATTTCATGAGAAAGTTGTATTCAATTAAAGAAGTAGATATCAGACTTAATTTATTATTGTACATAATTAAAGATATTTTATTTTGATCTAAAATATTTATTTAAAAATTAAATCAAGATGGAATAATTTGTTAAAATCAAATAAAATATTATTAATTAAACAAAATAAATTAAATTATGTCTAATTAATCTAATATCCAATTTGGACAATGCTTCTTTAATTGATTTATAACTTTCTCATCCAAATTCTAATGAATATGATTCAAGATTTTATGAAAGGTTTAGTCTTAGAAAGAGATGGAACAAAAACAACGGGAAACATGTAAATAAATATATCCACAAAGGACACGTCTTGGGAGACCAACCAACAGTGTCCTTTGTGGATATATGCTGCTATTCAATTTTTTTTGGTAATGTCTTAACGACGAGAAAGTTATTTCTAATTTAATAAACATGATTTAAATTGGATATCTAACAAATTAGATTTAATTTACTTTTGTTTATAATTAATAATAATTTGGTTCAATCTAAAATATCTATTTAAAAATTAAAAATGAATCATGACAGGTAGACTGACTTTTTAAAATAAACTAAAATATTAATAATTATATATAATATTAAATCCAGTATATCTAATCTAGATAATACTTCTTAAATTGGTAATTTTCTCCTCTAAACTCCAATTAAGATGATTCAAGATTCTATGAAAAGTTTAGAGGTTTCTTTAATTTTTTCGAAAGTATAAAAAATAAGCCCTAAAATATAGTCGTATATATCAAGATGTGTTGGTTAAATAACAAAGAAAGGCTCAAAGTATGCCCTTCACTTTTTTTAAAACAATAAATATACAAAATTTTTGAATCATTTTAATTAGAATTTGGATTAGAAAGTTATAACTAATTTAAAAAGTATTGTCTAAATTAGATGTTGGATAAACTAGACTTGCTTTAGTTTTCGATATAATTAATAATATTTTGATTTTTTGTCTAAAATATTCGTTTAAAAATTAACAATGTAAATCATGATAGGCTAGGCTAATTTATTAAATTAAATTAAAATATGATTAGTTATTTATAAAAATCAAATTAAGTCTAGCCAATCTAATATCCAATTTAGAAAATTTTCTTAAATTGGGCATAACTTGCTAATATGAACTCTAATTAAGATTATAAAAAGAATTAGGAATAATAATGTCGCTTATAATCTTGTCGAAGAGCTACGTACCTTCCCCCAACCATATAGGAATGGAAGTAGCTGGTTGAGGAGGCTAAAAGAATAGTTGGAGAAATGGCGAAAAAGTTGTTTTTTGAGACAAAAATATATAATTTGTGTTATAATCAAATTTATTTTAGATATTTGATTAATACTATCAAAATTTTAATTTATCCTAAAGTCAAATACTATTAGCAACTTACAAAATAAATAAAAGGGTAGGTTTGCTTAGGTAAGGTGTTGGGCTTGAACTGGACCACTCTTGAGGTCATGGAAGTCCACTGATCGTTTCCCGCCTCACAGCCGCAAGAAGAATTCCCCCAAAAACGACGACGTTAAACTTCTCTCTTATCATGTTTTCTTATTTGTATATATATATATAATATGTTTTTGTATTTTTCTGAAAACAATATTCAGATAGTTCTTAGTTCTGTAATTTTTACAAGTGTCTGCCTTTCTCTCAGACTCACTCTTTTCTATGTATGACTGCCTACTATTCTACGCCTCACTTGTTTTCTACTTTCTTCTTGCTTTTAGGGTTTAACTTGGGTTACGATTTGCATTTATATAGCTTAAGGCGATAAGGTAAGTCTTTCAGTCATTTATGTCTTCTACTTCTTGCTTTTTGAACGGAACGAGCTTGAATTGATTGAAGTTTCTGTCTTTCTTGTATTTTTTCTTTTTGATTCTCTACGCTTGAAAGTTTCCACTTCAGACATGGGGTTTTGTTTGCTTTTGCCAGGACTAAAGGCTTTGACATGAAACCACGTTCGTTTTAACTGCCGTCGAATGTTTTTGCGAGTATGTGTTAGATAACTGTGTTGGTTTACAGTTCATTATTAGGTGTTGGTTTCTGCATATTCCTAATGTTCTGTTTCGTTTTTGGACATGCTTTGATGATTATCATCGTATGATTTGGTGATCTTGATTGACGTGCAAAGCATAAGCTTACTGCTCAATGATCCTTGTTTACAGTAAGCTACTTAAACAAGTTGGTGATCAATTTACTTTAAAGGATTTAAATTAATAGTTCACTGTTACATTTACGGGCACCTTCTATTACTGAGTTTGAGATAAAAGGCGAACTATGTAGTTATGATCCCTCTTGGTTCAGAGCTGATAGAGATTTTTCAATTGCGTGAATCCACATATGGGTTTGAGATCTGTCTTGTTGAGTATTTAAGTGATATCTTTCTCTATTTGGAACTATGTTACTTTGGGGATGTTCATTTCTGGCTTCTGTCTCGGTATCATTTTGCTATTGTTTTCTACCATCTTTGGAGGAATCCACTTAACTGATGTGAACTAACTTGCTTCTTCCTCGTGAGCAGGTGGCTTTATACTTGCAGTATTTATCCCAAACAAAATGAAAACACGCACTGCCTGGAGCTTGAGTGTATTATTTAGCAATTTGGGTGATTTTTTAAGAAGGTGTTTGTTTCGCATTCTATTTATGGGTCCTATACCCACTCATTTTGCCTTCATAATGGATGGAAACCGGAGATTTGCAAAGAAGAAAAACCTGGAAGAAGGGGCAGGTCATAGGGCTGGATTTTCGGCCCTTATGAACATACTGAAGTACTGCTATGAATTAGGGGTGAAATATGTGACTATTTATGCCTTTAGCATTGAAAATTTTAAAAGGCGGCCAGATGAGGTTGAGAACCTAATGAATCTGATGCTGGAAAAGATTGAGGAATTACTTGAAGAAGAAAGTATTGTGAACCAATATGGTGTCAGAGTCTATTTTATAGGCAATTTGAAACTGCTGAGTGAACCTGTTAGAGTTGCAGCAGAAAAGGCTATGAGGGCTACTGCTAAAAACACCCAATATTCGCTTTTAGTATGCGTAGCCTATACTTCACTTGATGAGATTTTACATGCTGTTCACGAATCCTGTAAAGAAATAATTGAGGTAACTCAGCCATGTCATTCTCATAAAATGGGGTTTGGAGATAGAGATTCTAAGGAGAGTGATAATGCCGTTAAGCATGTTGTTCAAGAATCTTGCAAACATGATGCCAATGAGTCTCGAGTGCTGAAAGCCGGTGTTTCTTGCAATGGAGATGCAGGAGCTGCAAATGGTGTGACCAAAGGAGTTGAAGAGACTAGGAATGGTGTGCTTGAGCATACTTTCCCAGGATCCTGTGAAGATAAACGGGATGAAGCTCAAGAATTGGGGCCAAGTAGAATAGAAAATAATGTGTTCCCGGTTGAAGCTGGAGACAAGATGCAGGGGGAGTGCTTTAGCATAAAGCTGGTAGACATTGAGAAGCACTTGTACATGGCGGTAGTTCCTGATCCTGACATCCTTGTTCGAAGTTCAGGAGAGACTCGTCTTAGCAATTTTTTGCTTTGGCAGACTAGTACATGCCCATTGTACTCTCCTAAAGAATTATGGCCTGAAATTGGTCTGTGGCACTTGGTGTGGGCAGTGTTGAACTTTCAACGCCACCATTCGTATTTGGAGAAGAAAAAGAAGCAGTTTTAACAACTTCGAGACAGTCTACCGTTAGTTTGGAGAATTTGAATTGTTATATTATATAATATATATATACACATACTGGAGTGGTGCGTTAACATTTACGCCATTCATTTGTATCAGAATGACTGCAATAAATTTGATTCTCATAGAGTTTGTTTATGGTGAATTAAGTTTACTGATTGTACTGGCTCCAGTTATAATAAGAACACGTAGGTGCAAATGGCAAAAGCGTGAAATGAGTACGAAGAATTTTGCTGTTTTAAGAGAGCATTTGCTAGACTAGTGTGCAACTACAACGCTGGTGAAAGTGTGAGATACAATGTTATAAAAGTTGTAGATGGTAGAGTGTGGGGCAAACTTGTCTGCTTTGTCACTAAAAAGTCTTCTGCGCATACTATTCAAGAGACGAGGTTACTGGTCAAAGATCTGGAATCGCACTTCCAATTTAGGCCACATGTACATGTGTGACAGAATTATGATTTGAAATCCAAGTCTTACCTACTAATATTGAATCAGGTTTCGATATTTCCATTCACTAGGAACTTACCTTTTTTTGTTGACTTATTCAACTTCTCCACAGGGTAAAAGAAATTTGTACTCTCTGCTGTCATTAAAAAGAGTTCGAAGAAGGCTCGATTAATCAATAGAAACACCCTTAAAGTTCGTCTTCCAGCTTACAAACGGCAATCATGATCAAGTCTGTCTACTGTCTTTTTTGTTTTGCCCTTTTATTGGCTCTTGAATTGGATGCAACTTCCGCCTCTCACCACCACCACCACCACCACCACCACCACCAAGGACTAAAATCCCTGCACTTTTCACTCTACCAACATGAAACCATTAACAAAACCGGTTACATAATAGTGAAGGGTGTGGCAGGAGCAGGCATCAGTGAAGCTACAACCCCTTTTGGCACTTTCTATGTTTTTGAAGATCCTTTGACAGTTACAGCCAACCGATCCTCGAGAGTTGTTGGCGTTGCAGAAGGAACTACCACAACATCTAGTCTTGATGGTCTAAGGAGCATTTCTGTTGCTAAGATCACTCTAAAATTGAAGCATCACAAAGGTTCAATCTCCATAGCTGGTGGCACAAATAACATCAAGCCTGCCGATCATCCTGTGGTAGGTGGTACCGGTGATTTCCTGTTCGTGCAGGGCTACATCACATCATCTCCAGTGGACACCAAAGGTCTTACAGTCATTTACAGCATTGAATTCCACCTGTATTGGCCACCATATGCATATGCTGGTAAAGCTTCTTCTCCTTGAAGATAATCCAAAATCACGATATATAGATTATGGATATATTTTAGTTCTATTGCAATAAATGTGGAGTCTGCAGTCTTCACAATTAATCCGCTGACTACCTACTCATATCTTGTAATGTGCACCACTAAAAATTTAGTACTTGCTTGATCAGCTATTTCAAAAGTCCAAATTGGCACCAATGATCACCCGCAGTTGCAAGTTACAACACAAACTTACAATGAACAATTACATTAGTGATATGCCACAAACTTTTGCACATGGTAGGCTCTTACTACAAAAGGCGTAATTTGTATAGATATTCCTTTAAGATGTCATCCAAAAATTTCCAGTTCGAACAGCGCACAAGGAAAACGCAATGCACAGGGAAGAACAAAGAACTGGGCATTTGCAGTTGACAAATGCTCAAATTGCAATCAATTGCTGATCCTTTTTGCACAGGCAGCATTCAAATAATTGAACTATATGCACTAGAAAAAAATAAAACTTGTGTGAAGCAGTACAAATATGCAGCAAGCTGAGAGCTTCACATCATTTTTGTACTTCCTCGAGCAGAGTGAAATTCGAATCAACGTCGAGGCTTATGGAGACGAGGCCGATTACAGAAAATTCTCCCATTGGCTCTAACAAACGTTGCACTGGCAAAACTAAGGCCCGCCCACAAAACTGAGAACAACAAGTGCCGAAGGTCATAACGAACTGCATAGGAGATGGGGAGAAGAAAAGGTCATTAGATAATGTTGACACAGATGGTTAGTGTTACGCAACAATTTTGCAAAGTCCTGAAAGCTTTATGAACCAATCAGTGATTTGCTGTCATTTTCAACCAAACTCACCTTGTCTAAGCGAAATCATGGCAAAAAGGAATCCAATCAAGACCAACGATAAAGCCAGAGGAAAAGACTGTTAGAAACAATTTCGCGTTAGTCTGAGGTAGTTAATGTAGAGCCACATGCAATCAAATTACAATTTCCAGAAACTTCACACACGTTAGTGATCAGCCTCAAGTTCACAAAAATCAAGAATGGAAGTTCCAGTACCATGGTGATCAAAATGCAGTTTATTGCTTTTGTCATAATGTTGAAGGAATAGAACAAGGAAAGGTTACTCGTCATCATGGGCTTAATGAATATTGTTGTCATGTGGAATAACTCCACAATAAAGCAGAGAATCTCAGCGAAGTTGGTATATTTATTGCAAAATATACTTGCAAGGAAAAGTTTGTTTGATTCGTACTCACAGCTACACTCTCCAGGCCGCCTGTTTGAGATGGAGGGCTCATATCTCGACCTACAGAAACAATGTAATGTCCTTGCAAGAGATCAATTGCATCCTTCACAAGTGCCAAAAAAAAAGAAAGGCGAAAAATGAGAAGTTTAAATCGGGATCCACATATATGTTACATAATAACAAAAAAATCTAACCTTATGATGTATAAAATATTGTTTCAGAAACATGAAAGTCATTAAATACCCATACAAAGCTTGGAAGTATATAATGTCTTAAGGATCTCTATCTTTAACATAACTGATTAAGTTCTACAAAGTGAAAGTTATCCCTAAGATAACATACCAAAAAAGAGATTAATTTTACTAACAATCATAAGACCGCTATGAATTATACTAACACTTTCCAAACTCAAATTTGAATCAGTAATGAAAATATTAACCTGCTTTGTTCCATCAGAGAAGTTATTCAAGTAATAGCGGACAAGGGCATTTACACCATCTTTAAGGATCCCCTGCATGGTCCGCTGGCCATATCTGCAATTCAACAGTAGGCAATGAGCTTGAAGTGCAAGAAACATGTTTTCATACAGTTCATATAAGAATGACCATCATATATTTAGCAACCTGGATATATATGGAAAATGATTGTAATCAAAAGCATTAAAAGAAAACAAGGGTTGGCAGCATCGAGAAAAGGATGACTACAGCAAGTAAAGAAAATAGCAAATACTGATACATCACAAAGAAAGATTGAAGCAAATTGACACAAGCACCTAGGATTATGTAAATTCCTTCTTTATACTGGGAACCTTTAAACTATGTCTATGATCTCTATGAGCTTTTCCCATTTCCTTCCTTGCTTCTACGAGACCAGAATAGCCTTTAAACCAACATAGCTGATTTCCTCCGTGACAACCAGGATGTTAGGTGGGGAGAGTCACCAACCAAGCTCCCTGGTTACTCTATGACCCATATGGACAAACCTGATCATGAGTGTTGAGATGAGTCATCAAGTTTCTGAGAGACCATTCAACTCAAAAGGTTAAGTTGTGTGAGGCCTAGTTATGATCATATATTAACTCTCAACAAACTTCACCTCATAAAGCCATTTTTCTGGAAGCATGAACTTGATGTCATATAAGATATGAAGCATAATTTCAATTTGGGACATCTCAATCATAATGATTCTAATACCAAATGAAGTGACGAGTCAGTGGAAAACTTTACTCAGTGATTAAGGTCTGGATGATTTATTGACTCACAAAAAATTCAACTTCTTCTCAAAATATGACTAAAGTTGGAAAAGTGCACTGCAACAGAGAATAAGGTTCTACCCCAAAATTGCTTCAGAGAAAATTCACAAATGTAATCACTATTAGAGTTTAGTGCATTGGTTTAATACTAAAGCCAGAGCATGTAGAACTTGAAAATAAATGCATTAAAACATACCTTACAAAATCCCCTTTCAGAGCTGGAGTGCCAGAATATTGAATACTTATGTCATCTCCATGATTAGCCCACACTAAAGGTCAAACAGACCATTAACAAATACATTAAATGAAGCAATATAGTATTGAAGGAAAATACCAAACTCTGTTGAATTACTCTTAGAAGAAATAGAAATGCTGACATACTCACATATTTTGAAGCTTTCGTCAAAATTTGGATGTGAGCTAATAGTTTCTTCAGCACCGAAAACACCAATCCTTCTCAGTTGGAGTTCCACCAATTTTCTCCCTATCATGCTCTGCAAACATAACTTGCGATTGTTATGTGAAGCAAATGAATACAAAGAAAGCAAAGAAAAATGCAGTAAGCTGGGATTATATACGTATATGATAGAAGTCAACTACCTGGGTAACATTTGTGCGGTCTAAACAATCAATGCAGTTGGTTCTTACAACCCCAGTTTGCTCTTTCAATTTTTCACTTTTCACATTCAACAGAAGGAACCTGCCATTGACAAAAGGATGGTAGAAACCAAGATATGCATTTGCATTAAATAGCTGTCGTCCAACCATCATAGTTCATGAAATATTGGAGGAACATGTATAAACATACCCATTTTTCTCAAGAAAATCAGCAATTTTGTCATAAAGGATAGAAAGCCGTTCAAAGTGGACATGCCCACAGATTTCGTGAAAGTCAAAGTGCAGATATCTACAACATTGAGGATATTTCCCATTAAAAAGTAACATATTAGCATTACGAAAAAAGGATGATAGATGAAAGGAAGTTCTACCTTACATCATCACTAGTCACAGTTTGCATTGACTCCACAAATTTGTCATTTAAACGTCCCTCACCTCCATGCTGATAAGAATTTGTTAGTGAATATATAAAACTAATTAAGTTGGGTTCACACAATAGCTTAAGCTTTTATGATGAAACGGTCGCTTAACATGGTATCAGAGCCTCTGTGACCAAGTGGTCGTGAGTTCAAATCCTACCACCCACCTATTATTCAGCACAAGGTAGAGTAAGCCTGTGCAAGTTTCAAGCCCAAAGGGCTTTCACTTGAGGGGGCTTGTTAGTGAATATATAAAACTAATTAAGTTGGCCTCACACAATAGATTAAGCTTTTGTGGTGAAATGGTCGCTTAACAGAAGTGAAGGGGCATAAGAAATAAGAAATTGTCCTAGAGTGCTCGGAAACAAAAATGCACTTTGATTCCTTGACATTTTCATGTACCGAGAAGCATAGTTTAAAAACATAATAACAGAAGTACATAGAAGTACGCATACCACTAAGAAAATGTTTCTGATAATATATAAGGCAAAAAAGGAAAACCAATAAATCAAACATCTCAATCATCCAAATTTATTGACCAAGGAAGACAGTATGCACCTTATTGACGAGATCAACTGCTAATACACTCCCATACTTTTTTCTCAAATCAAGAATATGCCGCTCCGCTACTCGAGGCTGGTCAACAAGTGATACACTACGAATCAATAGGTGCCATAGGTGTAAAACAAAACATCCAATGGACAAGCAACACTTACAGCTTCCTCTGGTCTAATGATCTCAAATTTAGGCTTATATGTCAAATCAACAATCTGCTCCCAAAGAAATGGCATAGATCCCCGAACCTGTGGAAAAGTGATAAAGCAAAGAAAATGAGCTGAGACTAAATTTGACAAAAATTCAAAGAAACTCATAAGCTGTAAAGATATAACAACAGAAAGACAGTCCAAATTACTTAATATACATCAATACCAGCATTGCAGCACTCTCTTACACTTGACTCAGTATTATACTTCTTAAAATTTTGAGAAAGTACATTATAAGAAAGTTCATACTATTATTTCTTTTTGGGATTTAGAACCACAATTTCCAGTAACATTTTAAACAAAAGAGGGGGCTCAAAGTTATGTAGTAACTACACCAAATATATCGAATATTTACCTGAACAAATGATGCTGTAAACCCGTTCATCTGTACAATCTGCTCACTTTCCACAAAATTAGCAACATAACCGTCAGAATCAGCTCCTCTTCTCCACATGCGAGTACCTTAAGAAAGATTTTCATAAGCTAAATCAAATTACAAAATAAGGCTAATGATTTTCTTATATCTCCGAGGCTGGATATAATTTGGCATTTTAGCTTGCAACTAAGCATAATAATATGCTTAGATGCTCCAACAACAATAGTAGAGAGTTTATTACGTTATTACATTGAGAAAAGTGGACTAACAGCTTAGGAACCAACTAGAACTTATAACATGGAAAAGATACCATTTCTCCGAGTACATCTCCTAGCAATTAGAGTCACGTCAACAATTTGCTTTCCGATGGCTGCTTGAAAGTTCTGAAAGCCTAGTCAGCTAGTAAGGAGGAGAATGTAAATAAAAAGAACATTAAGTATTGTTTGGAATAGTTTTTATGTCAAAAGGTGAAAATTTTCAAAAGGATACTTCCTTGAACAACAGGAAGAAGGAATGGGTCCAGCTGCGGGAAACAGATCAATGAATGTGTCATCAGTTTATTAACCTAAAACTTTAAAAGCAGAATAAGAATTGTGAATGTAAATAAGATTGGAAATACCGGAACACAACCTTGCTTTCTATGAGAATTTCCAACATATAATTGTTCCAGAGAAATCTTGGCTCTGCCTGTAACAAATATACCCTATAACCATAATTGTGTTTTATGGAAATCGAACATAACAGGAAATGTGGACGGGGAAGCAAACTACAAAATCGAAGGCTTGTACTTATAGAGGCTAAGGCTGCCACTAAAGAATCCAGCAATGTTCAATAGAAAAGAAATTTTAAGAGAAATATCTCCCATTAATTTAATGACTTCAAGTCTTGTGACTCACCTGTCTCCAAAGAGGAAGCAATTTTGATTCATCACCCAAATCATGCAATCTCTGTGCACTGTTACATAAGAGATCATCATTTCAATTTAACCACGAAACTTATAAGCATGCTGCATGCATAGAACCTTGCTGATCAAATGCTTCATCATTTAGTTGTACCATCTGATGGGACAACCTATGTTTTTTAATTTAGCTTCTTGTTACAAACACTGCTGACAACCTATGTTTCTTAATTTAGCTTCTTGTTGCTAACTCCCTAATACTTAACACTGTATCTTCAGTAACCATCTTGGGTACAACTGAGAGTTGAATAATACTCCATTTTTCAGACTAAAACCAATTTACTTCTGTATTTTCCTAGTGAAAGATGAAACTTTGAAGCTTACAGGTCTTATGGCCTTGCAAGATCTGAAGCTTTTAGCATGCATTCCATGTTTTTAATCATTAAAGGATGATAAGGAAATCCAAGTTCACATCAACTGCCAGATCTAAGGTTTCGACAACAATTTAACATTAGTGGTTTGCACATCATTCCCTAAAGATAAAAAGATGCCAGTGAAATTAAGCAAACACTCACCTTAGTGTTAAGTTGGTATCATATGAGAAATACAGACCAGAAGTGCGCTCAGCAACATTAAGCAGTGCAGAGAATTCATTCTCAACCTTTTTCTGTAAAAGGTAAGGCAGAAGTGAGAAGATTATGCACATGAACAGAAAGGAGGATAGACAAAAGTAGACTCACCTGCTCTGCAGAGGAACTTCTTAATGAGTGATCACAAGGAAAAGTTTTCAGTGATGTAACTTTGAAGATTGGATGTCCCAGATATGATCCAACACATTCCCGTTCTGTTATAACTAACAAGTATGATCCTAATGGCATAGAGAGAACCATTGTTACGTTATAAAATTGAAAACTTGCAATTACGGAGTTGAAAAAGAACAAAACACACATCAACTTACTAGAAGTAAACATCTGATCATCAGATATAACTAATGAATTGATATCTATGAGCCGTAGAAAAGTAAAGAATTGAGCCAACAAATACATTGAAGTAAATGAAAGTTAAGAAAATTTCACTTCTTAGTTTAAGATGACTTTTGCAATTATTGCATCACCTGCCACAAGCTTTAGCATTCCAACAACCCCAAAAATGGTCTGAATTTTAGGAACTCGAAGGGCGTTGCATTCTGGAACTCCATCTGGAGATCCAAAAACATCACCTCATTACCTTAAAGAACAAATAGAATCCCGCAGAAACAAACTAGGAAATTATGTGAAAACAAATAGCATACCTATCACATTCATGGAGCCATCAGCCCGGGTGATCGCCAAAGGGGAACCTGAGGAACCGTCAGTGGGTTCAATCACATACTGATCTGGAAATTCCCAGAGTCGCATACGTGTATACAACTTCTGCCCTGACTCTGCTCTCTCCATCATTATTGGATTTCCAATTCACTACAACCCAACATGACAAGAAATAAAAACAGACACCAAAAGAACACAAATATACTAGTTTATGTCTATAAAGAAAAGGTTCGGTATTTTTTTAATCAGTAGAAACAACTATAGACAGAATTCGACCCGAGTTATAAACTTCTATAAACACGACTTCGAAGTTTTGAACGAAACTTCCATACGTTAAAAGGGTCCAAGCAGAAGAAGGAAGACAAGGTATTACCAAGCGAAAGCTACGTGAAAAGTACGAGATCCAATCGAAAGAGAGGTCCAAACCTGTAAAAATGTATTTGCTCTGACGAAGTAATATTACAACACCAAAAGCATCACCCTCCACTCCTGTGCTTTTGGGTTATCTCAAAACACATCTTGTTCGTGACTTCGTCCTCAGAATTTGGCTTTCGCTTCAGTTTCTTCACTTGAGTCATTCGAATTTTTTTCAAAATTCGTGGGGTAATCTTGCTCGGGCGGAACTTTCGACGGGGTTGGGCTACAAGAGAGCCGAGCGACTATGCCAGCATTTCGGGCCTTTGATAACTGACTCATCTTATTGCCACGTCTCAGGGGGCATCGTCGCTTGGACACTGTCAAAGAGTTGAACGACAATTACTCTGACGGGTTCGAACGTTTTGACGTTAATCCCACGCTTACATGCTTAGGACCAGCTTCAAATTTCCTGTTTCGAAAATCTCTATGCTCCGGTCCTGTTATTAATAACATTTAACTCATCTATTTTTTTTTTCTCTCACAAGTATTTAAAAATGTCACAAGTATCTTTTAACAAAATAGGCATCTGACATTTATATTTCAATTATGGCCTCAAACAACAAAACTTTATTGTGATCACAATATAAGTTAAAGATGCAAATCATTTTTTAATATTTCATAAAAGGTCTAAATTAATTTTCATATTCTAATGTTTGTAAACTAATATTATTTGCACTATAAAATCCAATTTTGTTATATTTTTTAAAATATCTATTATTGGATCGTTCGACGTGATATGCTAGTTGGGCAATGTAGGCCTACAAAATGCTAACATAAAATTTTAAAATTAAAAAAATTCTTAAATAGTTTTAATTATTGAAACTAAAAATGTTGTCACTTTCTTCTACTCCTCCAACTGCAACTGTTTACGTTGTCTCTAAAGCCGCTTTCTTGCCGTCCAACCAATTTTTTGGTTCCATCCCTTCTCAGCTATATGCCATTTTTGTTCTTCCCTTCTATAATCTCTCTAATAATGTGTTTAATAGTTTGTTCCTTTTGAGTTCATTGTGCTTAAAAATTGCAAGATAGATTACTTACTACCAATACTTTAAAAATCGGATCAGACATTGAACATGTCAAAGAAAAGGTTTAAGGTTTTAAAAATTCAACCGGTATTAAATCTCTATAAAATCGAAGTAAAAATTATAAGAATAAGTAAAAATATAGTATAAAATAAAATACTTTATTGAAATAAAAATACATTATTAATGTCTATTAATATGCGATAAACTAATAATAAATCTAGTAACTTAAACTAAGATTGAATCTAGCATAAAATTTATAATAATAATAATAATAATAATAATAATAATAATAATAATAATAATAATAATAATTTTATTTCTATATTATCATTTGTTTAAAGACTTACAAAAGTTGAAATATTTTTAAAGAAAGTCAATAGAAAAGACTCTAATTTTATTTTAACTTTTTTAGTCCTTTAAACATACTTCTTTATAGTTTAAATATTATATTTTAACACATTCTTAAATTATTTTAAGCAAAATTACTTATATATACTAATTAATAATTCAATTTATTAAATAAATTCCTGTAACAATAATAATTTAAAATTTTCAATTACAATATAAAGAGATAAATAAAAAACATAAATTTTGATAAACATAATTTATTAGTGAGATTAAATAAATAAAATAGTATTTCATTTTTAATAATAATAATTTAAATAAAAATTTTAATTAAAATATAAAGAGATAAATAAAGAAAATTAATTGGAATTGAAAAAATTTTCTCAACTTTCTTACAACAACAATGCATTAATGAGAGGTTAACAAGCTTTGGTGCATTCTGTCAAAAGGTATATAGGTTGGTGTGCAAAACTTGTCAGTTGAGCCCCACATTTGACAAATTCTTAAACTATATTGGTCGACTTTAAAAAAATTGGTCAGTTTTTTGTCTTAAGGGTTATAAACATAAACCAGACCACAAATCAGGTTGATTTATATTTATTCCATTCAAACTGACAGGTTCGATTTAGTTTTAAAAACATATCTTACTACAAAGAACGCTTAAAAAATCATTTTGCCTTAACTCTTTTATCTTCTTCCCTTATAGTAAGCACCTAATTTTTCATTCACATCCTAGCCACTACTTATTTTCCTTTTTCTTCAAGATTAGGTAACAAGTCAACTGTACCTTTCACAGTAGTTTCTTCTAGTTTGATACATTAGACTTCCTTACAAGTATCTTTAAATTCTTTATTTTTCTTGTGAGTAATGTCCTCCTAACATATTCAAAGGTCGAGGAAACTAAAACTTTGGAGTGCTATCATCTAGCAGAAAACTTTCTTAAATATCTTTTAGGACTTAAAAAATCTAATTATTGGAAGCATGTTCATTAAGATCTTTAGATGTGTTGCTTTTTGTGTGAGCATAAGAATGACTAATTCCTTATAAGGAATCTAATGTCACATATTCATATGCTCTTAAAGATCGATCTTCTCTTAACCATTTTAAAAAAATCCTCAGGACAAGATAGATCTATATCACGTTGCTAAGCTAACTCTTTAATCTCTTTATTCTTTTGTAGCAATTTCAATGTGCAAATTCTTAATTAGGATTGCTCCTAGTAATATACACAATATATCGTTAGATCATTATTGCATTATATACTAAAAACATTTTCCTTTGGTTATATTTGGGACAAGACAATGGGATTTACTCACCTTTGCAATGATGTGGTCCACATCATAATTACAACATAAGTTGACATTAGGCTTGCTAATTGAATCTTGAGCCTAACCAACTTTTTCTGCAATTGTTTAATTAGGTCCTTATTAGATATCACAAATTGACTTGTAAATTAGTGGCAACCTCTTTAACATAACTTGCAAAAGAAATGGTGTTTTTGGATTGTTAAACATATATATGTATAGGGCTTATAGTGCAAATAACTGATGTTTTGACATTGCTTCCCAGGGTGCTTTGTAGTTTATGACTTAGCTTAGAATCTCTATAAGGTATATGCTCATTTCTCTTTTTATTACTCTAAATCATATACAAATTTTGTTTCAACATCGTAAATTTGTAACCAAGTATGGAAGTTATTTTAGACTTTTAAATGACTAACATGAAAAAATGTCTCACCTTAACTTGCAAATAATAGTTCTAAGGGTGAGTAAACTTTTATTTTTATGAGAACCTTTGTTTTAGTCTTACACCAGCTGTTAATGTTTGAGAAGCATATTCACTACCTATAAGATCAACAAAGTGCTAGTAGTGTGCCCTAGGCCAATGGTCATATGTGACTTTTGTACTAACATTTTGACTTATTATTTATTTATTATGAGGTATTCTTTTATATATGTATGTATATTGTTCATGTAATGTGATTTACATTCCATAAATAGTATTAGGCTTATGTCATCAAGTATATGACTTGATAGTAAAACCATAAGCATTATAATACTATTCTAAACTGTCCCTGGTTGATCATCATTAGTGAAACAATAATGAATTAAGGCTAGTATGTGTTCTGATTGATGATCACATTTTACTGATCATGAATATGAGTGATCAAATCAGATACATAGATATATCTTAAAGAACATATATTGGACCAACCCATAGAGAGAACATTACATGGTTTCATGTCATTAGTGATTCTTAATACGGTTTAACTTCAGTCTTTTGACCTGAAGTCATCATGGTTTCCTATATGAGGAATTCAATGTTTTGACATTAGACTAAGTTATCTTTAACTAGATAACAAGTAGTCTTATATTGGACATTAAATGAATCATGTGGAGGGATGTGAATGACGTAGATGGGATTTGTACATCTTTTAAATAAGAGAGATATCATTTGGGCCTCTTGACAAGTATGACTGAAGAAATGCATGGCCGTGCTTAAATGAATTGATGAGGATACAAAGGGACCTAGTTTGTAACCATAGTTACATGTTAAATCGGATTACAAATCCTCATTTGATTTAGGTAGCCATAATGTCTTGCTAGAGGCCGCTTATGACTTATGGGCTTTGAAGTATGATCAAGCCTATTACCAACGTCAAATGAGCCTATAAGGTCACAAATAAAGAGTGATGTGATTTGGGCTTATTCTCTTGAGCCTAATTTATTAGGCACTGAATAAATATACGTGGATATATTTATTAGGTTAGATTGAATTAAGTTGTCTGGCTTTTATTATATGAGATATAATATGGGCTGAAACTTATTGGGCTTCCATAATCCTAATGGGTTTAGAATTATGATATTCTTATTCCTAATAAGTTTAGGATTAGGATATTCCTATTCCTATTAAAATAGGATTGTCCTATTCTTGTTAGGAAAAGGGATAAGGGCTTATGTCTCATTAGTAGACATACGAAAAACCCTAGCCACCTAGCCACTCGTTCTTTTTCCTTGAGAGAAAATTGTGCAGCGTTCTAAAGTGTTTTAGAACGTGTTAACACACATTAGCTGCTGCCTAGATCATTCATCCTCGTGTGGATACTAGTAGAGGACGTTTGCAAGCTGCAGCGTCAAGATATCTGGAAAGAATCCCAATCCACGCACTTCAAGAGGTAATTTCGTACACTTCTTGTTGTGAAATTTTCAGTTAACCAAGGCACAAGACCTGAAATCTTATGGTCCATTCTGCTGTGCATTGTGCATTCCCGGTCCATAAGTGATCCAATACTTTTGCCCCTAAAGGTGTGTCAACGGTTGTTTTGCCCACCAAAGATTCCCATTGACTGTGCCAACGGGTTGCTTTTCCCACTGAAGGTGCCCAACGAGCTGTTTTCACATCTAAGCTACCTAGCGACCTTGCCAACAGTCTCTTTTGCCCACCGAAAGTGTGCTAACAGATTGTTTTTCCTACAAAATGTGTCCAAATAGGCTAATTTCCCACCAAAGTTGTGCCAACTGCCTGTCTTTTGTTGGATTGAAAAATAAAACATGCATCAATTTGGAAGAAACGATCGATTTCAAAACTTTTTATAAATCAAAATTTCAGCAAAAGCAATATATCCAAATCAACATGTATAGCCACACATGATATGGCATACGAAAAAACATTTACATAATGACAAGACAGAAAATATTACCGACTCCTTCGCTACAGCTTTAACTCCTTGCTGTGCTATCCTATCCTTGGCAATGTATCCTCTCTTAGGTGATGTATCCTCTTCACCTTGTTGTATCCACTTCTTGATATTGTATCCTCAACCAATCCGATCTACCACTTGTTCTTCTTAGACAACTTGGTTAACAAGATCCTTTGGTGGGAAAGGAGAAGAAAACTTTAGTGGAGATTTTTCTTAAAAGAAAGTAGCCAAAAAATGACACACTCCCATGCATTTTTCGGCTCACCATGCAAGATAGGAGAGAGAGAGTCAAAACAATGCAAGAATCCTTTCTTACACCCTCTTAATTTCGATTAATCTCAAAGGAAAGAAGAAATTTACATCAAATGCATCACTTCTTTTTTAATCAATCATAAAGAAGCCAATAAATGAGACTCTTCTCATTTGTCTTTAAGAT
>JAOTAY010000189.1:22654507-22680644 GCA_025629805.1 Erythroxylum baracoense
GTTTATTTACACTAATACCGGGAATTTGTCATGAATGCATGTACCAATATTTTCATGTGCAATAAGTCACATTTTCATGTACAAAAATCACATTTTCACATTTGCATGAGCATGCGATATGTCTGTCCTAACTTCTCTAATTGGTCTCCTCGTAGACCCGTTTCCCGGATCCGACCCGTTATGTGGGACCGGGATGTTACATCAAGTGTTCACTAAGCTCGATTTGAGATTTGGGTATTATCAGCTAAAGATAGCAGAGGCTGATGTACCAAAGAGTACTTTTAGGAGTAGGTATGAGCATTTCGAGTTCTTAGTAATGCCGTTTGGGTTGACTAATGCCCCAACTGCATTTATGACATTGATGAATAAGGTGTTTCAGCCCTACCTGAATCGGTTTGTAATTGTATTCATTTCTAATATTTTGGTATATTCGAAAAGTAGAGAGGAACATACTGAACATTTCAGAATGATTTTGCAGATTATAAGAGAAAAACAATTGTATGCCAAATTTAGTAAATGTGAATTTTGGCTGAATCAAGTGGTATTTTTGGGTCACATAGTAACTAGGCATGGTATTCAGGTGGATCCAATGAAGATAGAAGTAGTAATGAGATAGGAGACTTCAAAGAATGTATCGGAGATTTGGAGATTCGGAGTTTTCTCGGATTGGTTGGATATTATCGGAGGTTTGCCGAGGGATTTTTTTTGATCTCAGCCCCTCTGATTAAACTTCTGAGGAAGAATGTGACATTCAGATGGAATGACGAGTGTTAGAGAAGCTTTGAAGAGTTGAAACATCAATTGACTACAGCACCAATGTTGACTATTCCATCGGGATCTGGTGAATATATCGTGTACAATGATGCGTCATATCAAGGACTAAGGTGTGTATTGATGTAGCATGGCAAGGTGATAGCCTATGCATCGACACAATTATGGTCTCATGAGATGAATTATCCGGTATATGATTCAGAGCTTGCAGCAGTAGTTTTTGCTCTAAAGATTTGGAGACATTATTTATATGGTGAGACATTTTAGATATACACTAATCACAAGAGTTTAAGATATTTGCTAAGTCAAAAAGAGCTAAACATGAGACAGAGGAGATGAATTGAGTTATTAAAAGATTATGACTGCACGATTAAGTATCATCCAGGGAAAGCAAATATTGTGGCTGATGTACTGAGTAGAAAGTCACATAGCAGTGTAACTCAGATTCAGATATTGAGGTTACCAAGCCTGATTCAATTGAGAGCTTTGAATGTGGAGTTAAATCTCGAGCATAATGAAGCATTGACATCCACATTAAAACTGAGACCAATGTTGCATGATAGAATTAGAAGAGTTCAGAATGATGATCCAAAGATGATGAAACTAATTGAGAAAGTTAAAATGAATTCAGATTCTAACTTGAATTAAGAGATGCGACATTGTGGTTAAACTAGAGATTGTGTATGCCTAATGTCAATGATATGAGGAAGGAAATCCTAAAGGAAGCTCACATGGCTACTTATATTATGCATCCTGGCACGACCAAGATGTATAATACATTAAAGCAACATTTCTGGTGGCCCGGAATGAAGAAGCAAGTAGTGGAGTATGTTTCTAAATGTATAACATGCCAGCAGTTTAAGGTTGAGCATCAGGCCCCAGTTGGGAAGTTACACTCGTTGCCTATTCCGGAGTAAAAATGGGAACGAATTACTATAGATTTTATAATGGAATTGCCTAAGACTCCGAGGCAAAATGATGCGATATGGGTTGTGGTGGATCGATTGACTAAGTCGACCCATTTCATACCAGTGAGAGAGAATAACTCTCTAGACCAGTTGGCCTGGAGATATGTAAATAAGGTGGTACGATTGCACAGAATTTCGGTGTCCATTGTATCGGACAGAGATCCCAAATTCACTTTAAGCTTCTGGAAGAGTTTGCAATCAGCTATGGGCACAAAGCTGAATTTTAGCACTGCATTCCATCCTCTGACAGATGGACAGAGTGAGAGAACAATCAAGATTATTGAGGATATGCTTAGAGCATGTGTATTGGAGTTTCAGGGAGCTTGGGATCAATACATAGCACTGATTGAATTCACATATAATAACCATTATCATAGCATTATCGGAATGGCACCATATAAGGCACTGTATGGCAGAAAATATTGATCGCCTCTATACTGGGATGAGGAAGGTTTGAGAATGATAGAAGGTCCTGAATTGATCCAAGATATTGTAGATAAAGTGAAACTGATCCAAAGTCGAATGAAAGTGGCTCAAGATAGACAAAAAAATTATGTCGATCAGCATCGTTGGGATATGGAGTATAGTGTAATGGACAAAGTATTTCTGAGAGTATCGCCTTGACAAGGCGTATTGAGGTTTAATAAAAGGGCAAGTTGAGTCCGAGATACATTGGTCCTTATGAAATTTTGGAGAGAATTGGACCTTTGGCATATCAATTAGCATTACCTACTGAGTTGTCTCAGATGTATGACGTATTCCACGTGAGTATGTTGAATAAATATAGATCTGACCTAACACATATGTTACCAGCTCAGGAGATTGAAGTTACTAGTAACCTGAGCTATGTTGAAAAACCAGTTCTAATAGTTGGGTATTAGATGAAACGGTTGAGTAATTGGGAAATTCCAATGGTGAAAGTTCTATGGCACAATCATTTGAGTAAAAAAGCAACATGGATAATTGAGGAGCATATGAAAAAGGCATATCCCCACCTATTTCCTCAATCAGGTAAGAATTTCGATGACAAAATTTCTTAAGGAGGGGAGAATTGTGACATCCCATGTTCGGGGCTAGACCCTAAAATAATGAATTGGGAGTACAGTAAAAAATTAGAAGTGCATTTCATGCTCATGCATCATAGTATATTCACACGCATGTGAATATTTATTTTTGATACATTAAAATAATTATACATGTATTCATTGACATTTTCCAGGTATGATTGATTGATTAAAATATGAATTGTGATTTATTTGCGTTAAAATTTTATTTGGAGACCACTAGTATTATTTCAGAATTTTTTGTAAATTTTAGGAAATTTTGGAAATTTGGAATATTTTTGGACCAAGAAAAATGTTAAAAATGGACAAATGGAAGCTTGACATGTGGCTTGATTTTTGAGTGATAAATGTAGTACATGCAATAGTGATATGTGGAGAGATTTGCTTAAGGCACGTGGTTATGTATATGATAAAAACAACAATTATTGTAGATGTTCTTCACTGTGAACACCAAACCCATCACCGAATCAACTTGGGTGTTTGATTCACTCTCACTGCTAGAAATCTTGTTGAATCAAGTAGGTGGCGGTTTTAGTTGCTGGATATTAGAATTGATTCTGACGATGTTTTTAATGGTTGAAAATGAGTTCATGCATGAATTGTGAAAGTTGAGTGGTTTCGGTGTTAATAATGAGTTGTTAATATAGTGCAGTAGAATGTAAAGGAAGTGTAATACCGATTACATGGAGTTTAATGAGAAACTTAGTGAAGTTGTTAACTGCAGATAAATGTGAAAAAAATAGGTGAGACATTCTGTTAAGAATTGTTGAAAATAAAATTACAGTAGTGAGAGAAAGGTGATAGATAAACATACTTTGTTTTACGTAAATCACTTGGGTGTTTTGAGATGAACTGAAATGAGTATTTTTGAATAAATTCATGCATGAGTGGAATGAGAATCAGGTGAGATCTTGATATAGAGAGGAGTTAGATGAAGTGAAAGTGTTGTTGAAGGTGGAAGAAAGATACAAAAGATAGAAAGAAAGTGCAGAAAAATAGAATTTGCATGTTTGCTTTTTGATGTTTAAGTTTGAACCTTAGATTTTTTATTTGTTGAGTTTTGATGAGCTGAAATGGAGGAAGAAGAGTTAGTTTAAGTGTCATATGTATTAATTGAATAAGATAGAAGTGAGAAAATCTGGAAAATGGAAGAAGAAGAAATATGTGTTTTAGAGAGAGAAGAGAAGAGGAGTTGCATCCGATGGGTTTTCCAAAACCGAACAGTGTTGATTCCTTTAGCCAAAACTTTGTCATCCAATCTTCAAATGACTTGAAACTTGAACCAATAGACTCCTAAGGCATTTTTATTTCTCTCCATAAAAATTTAGGGCCATCTGAATTGATTTGAAAAAGATTGATTGGACGAAAGTGAGGAAATGTGCTGGAATGTTATGAATTGGAAAATTTTCATTGAACATGCTTCGTTATTTTGATTATATCTTGATCTGTAGATTTCCAAATGAGTTGATTCTTGATTTAGATTAAACTTGAGACATATTTCTACAAATTTTTTGAAGAATTTGAATCTTAGTTATGTCTCTAAGACTTTAAAATTTGGCATGAAATATAGTTTTGGCTTAGGCTGTAGCACTACCGGTGACAGAAATCATGTCTTGTTGTTATTGAATAAACTGTATTAATGTAGGCAGAATTAGACTAAGGTGTCTTCACCTAAGTTGTAGATTATTATCTTAGATTTAAATTGGTATAAATTTTGTAATTTTTTGATATTGTAATTGAGAGATATGGGTTGTACAACTTGACTGCAAGATCATGCTATAGCCAAAATTCCAAATGTACATAATCTGTGGTATTTTGAGCATAACTCATAGAATAATAAACCAAATTGTATAATCTTGGTATCATTAGAAACTGACGTCACAGAAGAACAATTGTCTAGAAGAAAGTGTTATAGAAATACATCATGCTCTTGATCTTATTGTTTATGCAAAGTTGACCTGACTGAGGTGCTTTAAACAAAAGCTGGAATAGTGATTTAGTGAATGAATTTTGGCACAATTGGATTAAAATTGATATGTACATTAATTTGTTAGAGAAATATACCCGAGAATTTTTCATTGCACATGCATGATACATGATACCTTTCGATATGTATGTGTTTACCTAGTTAGATAAGCAGTATAGTAATGTGAAATTGTTTTAATGTATATAGGAGAGCAAGTAGCACGACCACTTTCGGATATCACCGAAACGTCAAGGTGATAAGCTTAAGGGAGCAATTATGAGTAACCTAAGATGGTCTCACGTTAATTTGATCTTATAATTACTGAATTGAATTTTGATATATGATGAATATGTAATGATTGTGTAATGAATTCCGGACAATACTTGTCTGAGGCGTTTGATGCATGTGAATATTATTGGGAGTACTACTTGTATGTGAATGAGACTGCCTAAATGATTCTCAAATAAAAGTGATTGAATGTTATGACTGATTGTATTGGCTGAGATAATGTGAATGAAAGTGATTGATTGTATTTGAATTATTTGTGACATGCATTTCATTTCAATACATGTAAAATAAAGGCAGCTGTGATTGGTGATGCTACTGACTGAGACTGCTACTGAAAAGAGCTTAAAGTTCAAACATATAGAGCCTACGGCTCACTGTGACCAATGAATCTGGTGATACGGGATGTTGAAAAAGCACACAGTCACAACAATGTAAAAAAAATGAATGTGAGTCTCATACATATAGTCTTCACATATGATCATATAGTAGTCACATATGATTTGAATTCATTGAATGATTTGTAATGCTGTAAGAATGTTATATGTTTGCATACATGGTATTAAACCAATGATTGCGTTTTATTTAAGTGTAATGAAGTGATAGTTTGATTTAATTGTTTGTCTGAAATTACAATTTGTTTGTGATAGAACTTGGTGTTAATCAAGTTGAAATGAACTATGTGACAATATGTATCTAATTAATTGTGTTTTATAACATGAGTGAACCATCGAGGATTGTTACTATACTGAGTTCACAAAACTCATCAAAATTGTACCGTTGTTAATTTCAGGATCGAGAGTGAGACGACCTAGCTTCTAAGACTCCATAGAAGCATATTTTATGCAACTTTGACGATCAGATATGGCTCAAAGATTGATCAGCTATTGAAGACATAGTTTATTAATAACTTTTATGCATTCCTCATGTTCGTAGCATACTGTGTAGACTGAGTTATTTAGGCTCATAGGATGATGTTGAACTTAAAGCTACAATGTACATTATGGTTATGATATAAAATGAGGAAATTGTGAATGTTAGCAAATGTGTGATTTGTGATTTTTAATTATGATGCCATGTTATAAAGTGAAAGTGAGATAGCCACTCCCGTCCAACATGTCATTTTTGTCATGCATGTGCACGTGTGACCGAAGAGCGCATGTGCATGTGTCAGACGGGAGTGGAGTGTTACAATGAATTTGTTATTCGTAGCCAATTCCCTCAATGCAACCTTGAAGACAAGGTTGCTCTTCCAGAGGGGAGCAATATTAGGGTTGATGTAGGTGAGGATATTTTAGGAAAGGGGGAGAATAATAGAAAAGGGAATAATCCTATGATATAGAGAGTATACTTGAGGAGAAAGAAAGAAGGTATAGAGGGGAGTTAGTGGCTGAGTTGGCAAAACATAATTGTTTTTGGACTAGCTAGTTTTGAGGCTAAGAGGGGGTGAGGAGAGAGGGGGAGGAGAGCAGATAGTGATTGTAGACAAAAAGATGATTGTTCTTTCTAAGAGCATTAAGCTCTAAGGTGTTTTTTAGAACCACCACTTTGTAATAGCAATATCATACTCTTTACAATAGCAATATAGTACTCCGTTATTCAATAACATAGACTTACTCTAGTACTAGAAAAACTATAATTCTATCACATTGGATAAGTTTAGCCGACCAAGTTCATAGCAAGTATGTTAGTAGTGGTTCTTCAACGTGGCTTAAAACTTGGAGTTCCGGTTGATGAGTCCTATTGTACTTGAACAAGTTTTATGTTGAATGAAACGTACGAGAATTTTTTGTCCTCTGAACATCTTTTCTTTTCTCTTTTGTTGCATATCAACATTAAGCTAAATTTTAAAAAATTAACAACTTAAAATTTTAATTTTCACTTTTAAAATTTTGAATTATAAATTTAAAATTGAGCAAAATTTAAAATTTTTTTAATTAACCCAAGAGAAATTGTGTTATTTGGAACTAATTCTCGCCGCCATCGACAAACCTTCCTTCCCTGCTTTGCTTTTCTGAAGAACGGGAAGCATAATGAATAGCAATAAGTAGAGGCTTCTGTTAAACCCACCGAAACACAATCAATGGTTCGTCATCTAAACCTACAGTTCTGTTCAGTTTTCGACTATTAGTAATCCAATGGCCAGAAAACTGGTTATCTCTGCCCACCATTCAAATCAAATGGATCTTGAACACCCGTAAGCACCACCACCGACTTCAAACACCACGGATTGTAGTAACTATGGGAAGGACTGAATGGGAACGATAAACATCACCCAAATTCACTACCATTTTACTCGATTCTAATCAAAGATAGAGTCGACACTATTATATCTAAAACTCGAGAAGAATTTTAAGAAGAAATGAAAAATAAAAAAAAGGGTTATTACAAGAACCAAAAGTTCTTTAAGAATTTGGAAAGTAAATTGGTGTCATCAATCTTAATGGTAAAGTATAAGTATGTACAAGACGTACGGGCCTCGATAGATGCCACTACAGAAACTGGAGTAGAGAAGAAAATAATCCAACTATCATTGACACACGTGAAAGTTCACTTCCCTTACCGTCATATTCGAACTTATTCGCACCCAAAAAGAGGGCTTCGATACAACTCGGGTCAAAACTGACCAAAGCAGTCCAAACGGACACAAATCATAATAAGAATAGCCTACTGACCGGAATTGCCCAAAAGTCGCTCTACTGCAGCGTGTACATTTCCTGCAGTTGCAATTAGTGCCCTTAAATTCTCTTGCGTGTCGAAGAAACCCATTTCCTGTAGCTGTGTCAATTGGGTTGCATATAATTCTTCAGGAGGTACTGCAAATAATAATGAAATCAATTCAGACTGGGGGGTGCTGGGGGAGAGTGAAAAAGTGAGAGGTAGAGGGAAAAAGAAGCCGAAGGAAGGAATATTAACCATTAGATCTGTTGGGAACTGCCAAACTGCCTGCCCCAAGTCCGCCAAACATGTTCATTAACATCGCTAAGCCCGCATTGTTTGTTGTTCCTGCAACCATTATCAACATAAAAACCAATAAAATGCAAAAAAAACAAACAAACAAACAAAAGAGAAAAAGCAACAACAGATGAGATGGAGATAGAAAAGTGAAAGCCCATTATTCTATATGGAATTGAGTTTAGTACTTGAGAACTTTAGTTGGTTAATTTCTTAACAAACACGAATTAAGTTGGTCCAAGCTAGGAGCAGCAACCATATAGTGCCAATTAAACGGTTGCTGCCAATAAAGTCTAAATCCTATGCCTACATATAAAAACCTTCAATCATGGAGTCATAATACAAGAGCCATAGAAAATTAAAATAAAACCACAGTGCAAGTAGAAGGCATATTTTGCAGTGTTCAATACCTGTGCCCGTACCAGTTTGACCTGGCTCCCTGCAAGATAATCTCATGTTAGATAACTCAAAACGAAAATCACTCATGAAAATTTGGCAACAAAGTATAATGCAAGTTGTTACTGCCTACTGGTCTATAACATATTAAACAAGGGCATGCATACTTCTATTTCAGAAAAAGAGCATGTAAATCATGTCACTACTTACTGGACTGATTGCTGCCGGCCAAGCTGAGGCAAAAAAGCTTGTTGGAAAGTCAGAAGTTGCTGAAGAACAAAAACAGAGTTAATATAAATGTTAGTCTACAAATGACCGTCAGAAGAAAAATGTCATGAATGACTTCAATTAGTAATCATTTCCATATGCTTGTGAAAGAATTTGCCCACATCTGCACAAGAGAATGTCGTTTTGAAAATTACAGGAGAATATTAGTTGGGTTAGGGTATTATATGGTCATCAGTACAGTTAAGGCTTTTTTTTCCTTTATGTTCCTCCCTGCTTTTTTTCTTTTTTTTGGGCGCCGGGGGTGGGTGCAGAACACCTGTACCTGCATTGTCTCTGGAGAAGTCAACTGACGAAGAAACTCAGGATTTTGCATCATTTCTCTTAGTTGAGAGTTGGAATCCAGTACGTTACGAAGTTGGGGATTCATGCCAAGAACCTGGGACTTGACAGATGTTAATGACTTTCCATCAATCAGCAAAGATTTCCACCAAAAGAGTTTTACTTAACAGAATTTTTTATACCTGGTTCATGTGCTGAGGGTTTGACAGAAGGCTTTGCATCATTTGTAAAATAGCTGGATTTTGCATCAACTGGGTCATTAAAGTCGCATCTGGCATCGCACCAAGGATGTTGTCAAGCTCTGGAAGACCAAGACCACCTATTCCAGTAGGTGCCTGTGGTCTAGCATCCCCAGCAGGAACAGACCTTGTGGCATTGGTTTGGACGCCCCCAGCTGTCAGATGTGCATTAGTAATTTATGCAATAGAAGCATTCAATAAAAAAAATCTATCCGCATCCCACTAAAAGATTGATCCGATCACGAGGGGAGATGTAGAAGCATGTAAAAGAAGAATATCAAGGTGAATAGGAAGGGCATCAAAAAAACTGGAGAGGATATACTGAGATTTAGGCTGATGCATCCATGTGAAATTTCAGCAAGTAACTAAAGAGAGAACTTCATAAGGTTATCTTTCTTCAAATGGAAAGAGGACTATGATAGAACAATGAAGAAAGAGAGGGAAATGCTCATAACAAATTGCAAAGTGCCTATATTAAGTGGGAGCACGGCTACTTACTTCCAGCAGTCCATGGGTTAGGAAGTGGATTGGTATTTGGAGCAGGAGAACCAGTAGCTGCTTCAGTATTTGTAGTTGCTGGATTAGTTGATCCTTCTCTAGCTTGATTCCCAGCTTGAGCCCCTAAAAGAGCTGAAAAAGGATTTGCATTATCACCTCCAGTATTTCCAGCCATTGTAGTTGCATTCAGAAAAGGCTCCTGAACAGTTTCATACATGCGCCTAAGCATATTGAATCCCTCTGGAGAAGATTCAATATTGCTCATTGCTCTGTCAGTGTTGCGCATCATCTCTCGCATGAGCTCTGGGTTTCGTGCAGCTTCAAGAGTTTGGCGGAGAGTGCCGGGATCATTAAGTATATGTGCCAGCTCAGGATTTCGATCAATGATGTCACGCATTTGGGGATTGTTCATGATCAAATTCCTCATAATCTCAGGGTTATTCATAAGGTTCTGCACTAAAGGCATGTTCATTATTTCTCTCATAATGTTAGGGTTCCGCGTCAACTGTTGCTGCACCTGCTCAAACTCTGGAAGTCCAGCTCCAAACATATCACCACTGCCACCTAAACCACTTAAACCAAGCCCCGGAAATAGTGAAGCCCCAAACCCGGATCCTCCAAGTGAACCACCTTCAGCAGTACCTGTAGCATGTGGATCATTTGGACTAGCATTTGCACCTCCAGTACTTGCAGGTGCAGCTGGGTTGACTGATGTACTTGGTGGAAGACCACGAACCAAGTGGACTGTCTGATCTGCTTCCAAGCCTACACAAATCACAAGGAAATAAAGACGGTAAAATACTCATTTGTATTGCTGACTGTCAGCAACTGCCTACTACAAGATTTATCCTGTGAAGCATCATATGATGAAGTGAATTTATGATACATGAGATGAGATGGTCAACCCTCAGCATTGTTTGTGGGCCAGCCTTCACCATTTTCATTTTGTCCTCTACAAACAATTAAATATGGTATGGAGATATCCAACCTGAATCAGTTTACCCATGGCGCAGAGAATACCCATATATCTACAAGTTTCAATAAAATATCACACATAAAAGAAAATAAAATTCAAAAGAAAAAAGTGTAAAGAAATGAGGAACAACCAAATTATAGAGGATGTTCTAAAGGTCGATCTCAATATAAAACAACAGGAGACCTATTTCAATCCCGCACCACCAACCAACACAATAAAGAAACCAGGGTACAGATGGCTTACCAACAGATAAAGCAACCAAAAAAGGGCAATATAATCACACGAACTTCAAAAGGCTAAAGCAAATAGACCCTTGAACCAAGGCCATCAAACATCTACCATCTGACCTCTATCCAAACATAGTCAGGAGTCCAATTGCTCTCATTATTTACTTATTCGATAAACAACACCACATGCACAAATAGTATATCATATCGTGTTGCAGAGATTGACGAAGACAAAGAAGTGTGAGCAAGGATGGTGGAAGACTCTGGAAACTACCTAGTATTATACGCAGAGTTTAAATAAAACCTCAGGGTGACGTCCTACACTCGAGCATATTGGATAACTCGCATATGTATTAAAGCGACTTCCAATGACTATACGGACATGTTTTTTTTGTTACGAATGAAATGAAATCATTTTCTCTCTCTATTGTCAATCTTATCTAACTTCTCTCTCTAAAATGTATTTCTAGAAGGATACTATTGTGTGATTACGATTGTGTATTGAATCAAAACTTTATCAACAATTTGGTATCAGAGCGGACGAATCTGGACAGACAATGGCAGAAGGGACGAGGAGCAGAGTTCCAACGGTTGGAAGAAAATCTGAAAAGTTTCATGGAAGCACAGATTCAACATGAACGAATGCTCTTGGAATTTCAGGATAGGCGTGAGCGACTGCTGTGGGAGGTTCAAAACAAAACAGAAAAATTAGGAAAAGAAATGTTGGAGTTGCGAACCGTGCTTCTGCCAGGATTGCCAAAACAGGGGGAGGTAAGTGGTATAGTAGAACACACGCCCCAGGATAGTTAGACACGACATAAAGGGAACGAAAATGTTACACCGACGAGGTTGAGTAGAATCGAGTTCCTTTCGTTCGACAAGGAAAATGTCAAGTTGTGGTTGTATCGCTATGAACAGTTTTTTCAGTTAGACCAGAACCTGGAGAAAATGAAGGTGAATGTAGCCATTCTTCACATGGATGAACGAGCATAGGAATGGTATCATTTATTCATCAGAAATCGGAATAAGATAGAGATGGTGGAGTGGGCAAAATTCACGAAGACTCTCAAACAGAGATTTGACATAGAAATCTTTGATGATCCAGTGGGGGATTTTAAGGAGTTAAAGCAACATGAAACGGTATTAGATTATTGTGCTCAATTCGATCATCACTCCAATAGGCTTTAACTTCCAGAGGAGTACTTAGTCTATTTTTTTGTTAAGGGACTTAAACCGGAAATTAGAGTTACGGTGAAACTACATGAACCTCACTCGTTACATCAGGCCTACACATTAGCTCAATAAAAGGAAGCAATACTGATGTCAACTGGAAATACTATGTTGAACTGAACCCATGCAACAAAGAGTGTGACTAATGGAGGTAATTTCAATTCAACCTCAAGGTCACCTCATTCAACAACAATTACTCGAAGTCCAAGCACAAAAGGTATACTACCTACACCTTGAACATTACAATTACCTTCGATGAGATCTTATAAATCTTCTAAACCCATCAGCAGTAGAGATTTCAACGAAAAAAGGGCAAAGGGGCTTTGTTTTTGGTGCGATGAGAAGTATACATTGGGCCATAAACGTAAGAAGAGGCAACTTCAATTTTAGGCAGTTTCTGAAGAGAATGACAGTGGAAAAATGTCACCAGACCAGGAGGAGGAAGAACTGGAGGATGGGTGTAAAGACGAGGATTGTCCCATAGTTTCCATGCAAGCTATGTTGGGATTATTGAGGAAGACGGAATTTAAGCAAATGCAATTAATGGGAATGCATCAATGAAGGAGAATTCATACTCATTGATAACAACAGCACACACAATTTTGTGGATATTGCGGTGACAAGAAAAGGAAATTATAACCTCAGAGAGATTGAACCCATTTCGATTACGGTTGGAGGAGGCTTACAACTTGAACGTCGACAATGTTGTAGAAACTTTGTATGGACCATGCAAGGAACACAATTCAACATGGATGCTCTGGGATTATCGTTAGGGGGCTATGACATCATTTTGGGTGTTCAATGGTTGGGAGGGTTAAACGACGTGTTGGGTAACTTTAAAAAGCGGACAATGACATTTAGTTGGGAAGGGAAAATGGTGACCCTGCAAGGAAACCCAAAAGGTAAATCAAGAGTCATATCGAGCAAAGGATTCCAGAAAGCTCTACAACATTCTTCGAGTGGCCAACTACTCATGATGCAACTTTCCACTCCTATCAAGTATCAATTACAACAAATGTGAATGGTAGAGAAGCAGGGGAGCGTGTTTGACGAAATTGACGCGGTATTGTCTGATTATGCAAAGGTATTTCAGGAACCATCCCATCTTCCTCCAGATCGCAAGTATAACCACCAGATTGTGCTGAAGGAAGGAGTCAACACAATCAATGTGAGGCCATACCGCTATTCAAGGACTCAAAAAGATGTAACAGAACAATCTGTCAATGAACTCATGAAGCAAGGGTGCATCCACCACAGCTACGGACCATACGCATCGCCGGTAGTTCTCGTCAAGAAGAAGGACAATTCATGGCGAATGTGTGTGGACTATCGGGAGCTGAACAGACATACAGTGAAAGACAAGTTTCCGATACCCCTCATTGAAGAATTGTTGGATGAATTGCATAAAGCCAGTTAATTCTCCAAATTGGACCTGCGTTCAGGCTATCACCAAATTTGGATGCAACCAGAAGATGGTACGAAGACGGCCTTCAAAACACACGAGGGACATTATGAGTTTTTGGTTATGCCCTTCGGGTTGACGAACGCGCCATCAACATTTCAAAGATTAATGAATAAACTGTTTAAGCCATATTTGCGTCATTTCATCTTAGTATTTTTCGATGATATACTAGTCTACAGTTCATCGTTACCGTTGCATGTAGAACATATCTCGGTGGCCTTCAGACATTATTGGACAATCAACTATTTTTGCAGGGAAGCAAATGTGTTTTTGGGGCTCGTCAGGTGGAATACCTGGGTTATACAATTTTAAAGGAGGGTGTGGCAACTGATCTTCAGAAGGTCAAAACAATTGAAGAGTGGCCTGAGCTGAAGTGCGTTAAGGACTTAACGGGGGATTCTGGGAATCACTGGGTACTACCGAAAGTTCATTAAAGGGTACGTGATGTTGGCAAAACCGTTAACCGAATTGCTCAAGAACGAAAGACTGACCAGTTGGAAATGGCAACAGGAGGAACAAACAGCTTTTGAGAAATTTAAAGAAACAATTGTGTCAGCTCCAGTGTTGGCATTACCAGATTTTTCAAAAACTTTTGTAATAGAAGCTGATGCAAGAGGGCAAGGGATCGGGGCTGTACTGCAACAAGAAGGTCAACCCATCGCTTTCCTAAGTAAGTCACTAGCGAGGAGGCACCACGGCTTATCTACATATGAAAAAGAATTTTTGGCAGTAATTAAGCCCATCAAGCATTGGCATCACTATCTGAGTTTCAGATCTTTCATGGTCAGAACAAATCATCAGAGCTTGAAATACTTGCTTGAACAGCGTCTGTTGACTCCATTTCAGCAGTCGTGGTTACTGAAGCTCCTGGGCTATAACTTTGAAGTGCAATACCGAAGTGGTAAGGAGAACTCTGCTACGAATGCTCTCTCAAGGATCACTAGTACAGAAATGTTGATGATATCCGTAACACAAATGCAAGGTGAATTGTTAGAAGAAATAAAAATTGTTAGCAAGAAGATGGAGCTATTCAGGATTTAATCAGGAAGTTAGAATCCAACAATATGAAATCCAATGCTTATGAATGGAAGAATGGGTTATTGAGGTGGAAGGGGCGCTTAGTAGTGGGTGCCAACAAAAGAACTCGTCAACAAATCATTGGCATTAGTCACGACAATGCCATGGGAGGACATGCAGGTGCAGTGGCTACTACAAAGAAGTTGCAGAAAATATTTTTCTGGAAAGGCATGGCTCGGAACGTGCAAGCTCACATTCAAAATTGCATGAGCTACCAGAGAAATAAACATGACAGCTCTACTTATCTTGGGTTACTGCAACCTCTCAAGATACCAGAAGGCTGCTGGAAGGAGGTGATTATTGGTTTTGTGAAAGGGCTCCCTGTTTCAAAGGGAAAATCAGTTATCCTAGTGATGGTGAATCGATTTACTAAGTATTCCCATTTTATTCCTGTTAAACACCCTTGTTCCGCTTGTGATATAGCTGAAATATTCCTCAATAATGTGTTTAAATTACATGAGCCAGAGTCAACTGTTAGTGATAGAGACCCGATCTTCTTGAGTAAATTTTGGCTGGAACTTTTTCGATTGCAGGGGGTTAAGTTGAAGTGTTCTACCGCCTAGCATCCACAAATGGATGGACAGACGGAAGCGGTGAACAAAATTCTTGAGACATATTTACAATGCTTTTGTAGAGAAACACCTCAGAAATGGAGTGAGTGGATAGCGTTGGCAGAATGGTGGTACAATAGAACTTATCAAGCCGCCATCAACTCCACTCCTTTTGAAGCTTTATACGGATACCCGCCACCAGTATACACTCCTTCCATAGCATGGGACTCGAAGGTTTTAGAAGTAGATCAAGTTTTAAAGAATAGGTACGCCATGATTAATGTCACTAAATTTCACTTACAGAGGGCCCAAAATCGAATGAAGCGATTCGTGGATTCTAGACGTTTTGAACCAGAATTCAGAGTGGGAGACATGGTACTGTTAAAATTACAACCGTACAAACAATTTTCTTTACAAAGGAGGAGTAATCAGAAGCTATCTCCACTTTACTACAGGCTGTATAGGGTGATTCAACGCATCGGAGAAGTGGCATATAAGCTGGATCTTCCACCAGAGGCAGCAATACATCCTGTGTTTCACGCATCTTAGCATAAGAAGGCACACGATGAGCAAGGCCGAACTTCCTCACCACTACCCGAGTTTCTCACACTGGGGGAACGAGTGCCAGTAGCAATACTGGACAGGCAGATGACCAAAAGGAACAATCAAGCAGTTACACAATGGTTGATTCAATGGTCAGATGGTGAGAACACCAGTGCAACATGGGAATATGTCTTTGACCTCCAAAAGCGGTTTCCGGAAGTCAACCTGGTATACAAAGACATTAAGGGAAAGGGAATTGTTGCGGAGATTGACGAAGACGAAGAAGCGTGAGCAAGGATAGTAGAAGACTCTGGAAATTAACTAGTATTATACGCAGCGTTTAAGTAAAACCTCAGGGTGGCGTCCTGTACTCGAGCATATTGGATAACTCGCATATGTATTAAAGCGACCTCCAATGACTATATGGACATGTTTTTTGTTACGAATGAAATAAAATCATTTTCTCTCTCTGTTGTCAATCTTCTGTAACTTCTTCTCTCTCTCAAACGTATTTTCTATTACTCGAAGGATACTATTGTGTGATTACGATTGTGTGGTTGAATCAAAACTTTATCAACATATCGAGACTTTTCATATGCGTCCCCAACAAGTAAAGGCTCTAAATGGCAAGAAGCATGAACAATTTCGCTAGACTACACCATCTTAAACAAGAAATGCAACATCAAACCGATGAACAATCCTCATAACGCGAAACAGAGTTCATTCACTCTATTCCAGTTCAAGAACCTCCACCCAACCCTAATTCAGAATCACTCGATTACCCTAGATCTCCACAAATAACAAAAAACGCTAACTCGACACTTCTCAAACAACAAAAGATAATAAAAACATACCGTAGCTTTCAAGAGTCTGATCATCCTTCAAGATCCGACCTTTATAAATGACCCGCTGAGAATCCGGCGTAATATCACACTTCTCAGCAAGAATGACCTTGAAAGCTTCGACTGTGGATGTCAGGTTGATCCGAACAGAAAATTTAGAGCCGTTAGAGCAACGGACGTTGACCGTAACTATTTCGCTCTCACCGGAATTTGATTCATTGACCTCTCCATCTCCTCCTCCCATATTCTCTCCCCCTTCCCAAGGAACACTCAAATTACCACTACACAGGATTAATTGGAAGCTGAAAATGAACAGATCAAATCCAAGACCCTAATTTAAAGAAGAAGAAACTGGAAAAAGAAGTACCAGGAGTAACGAATCCTGGGGATGGATTAGGAGACTAGGGTGAGCAAGGTATAATTAAACAAAAAGTAGCTTCGGGTTTGCGAAATAGGCGTGTGAAACTCACGTGCGTCGGATGGCGAGTGCGTCACGTAAATCTGTCTTTGTCTATCGAGAAACTGTAACAAATGTTTTGGGACTCTTCGTCTATCAAAAAACACGATCGCACTTTTTTGTTTGGCCGTTGGGCTAAATGAACCCTAAGGTTTATACTATAAAATAGATCATAATATTTTACTTCAAAATAAATTCTAATACTTATAAAATATTTAAAATAAACCTAAACATTTGAAAAACGTTTAAATTAAACTTTAATTAAGAACGGTGTTGAACTTTTGTCAATTATCTATTGACATGGTACAAAATTTAGCTGATGTAGTACTTTTTTAAAATTTGTAGATGTGAGACCCACTAAAAGCTGACATGGATATGTTTAAATAGAAGTAAGTCTCACCCTTAATTTAAACTTATCATTTTTGGGCAGTATCTGCACTTGACTGGAGGCGGGTTAGTGTTATCCATTAATGCTGTATGTGAACTTGAAATGCTGCATTTTGTTCACGCAATGCTCCTCCCTTAAACGTAGCATAGGCCGAGGAGGAGATGCATCGTTTTGAAGAAAAACAAGAAGTTGTGTTTGCTTCTTCCCTCCTCATATAGCCCTAATATGTTGTCTTCTTCACTTTTCACACAATCTTTGATCTGTGAACTTCAATCCGCAATTATGTTCCTCCTTAGACAATTTAAGTTGCATCATAATTATTTTTTATTGTCACACACACCAACATTAGAAGCAACTCAACTTACACGCTTTGTGAGTGTCTAACTCAGAAGTCGACATTTTATTGTGATAGATCCATTGTTGTTTGGCTTTTATATTTTTAAATATGTGGTCCGCTGAATCTGCTTGTTTATTTATGATTGTATGTTATGGTCCCTATACTTGTTGAGGCGTTGGATGTAAGATGTGGTTTCCTATGCGTGCAAAGACTGGAACTTGGCAGTGAATATGTTGGTGTTCTATGATACAGTTTCATCTTTCTTGTACATTTGGGTCAAATTTTGGCTAACTAACTTACAATAACTTAGAATAATAAATGTGGTCGATGCAAATTGATGATGTTATCATGCAAATTTCTACCTCTACAAATATGTTTGATCCATTGCTCTTCGTCTTGCTCGTATCTCCTCTATTAATTACTTACAAAATTATTGATCCAATTTTAGTTTTAATCCTTTAAAGTCAAGATTGATTACATATAAGATTTTGTGAGTTGTATCTAATACTCAATTTTGCCCAAATAAGCTTTGCTCCTTACTTAGTCTTAATTCACCAACTATTTTGTTGGTTCGTTTCTACATTAGTTGTTGTTTTATTCTTTTTTTAGTTTCCATGGTAACACCTTGCTTCTAATTACCTATGGTTGTATGAATTTCGTCCTCCAGTGATCCAACAACAATTTGGTTGAGGTAAGTCTGCAAAATCGATTCTACTGTTCAGATTTTGCTGCACAACGAACTAACTTTTTTATTTAATAACATTTTTTAAGAAAATGTTAGCACTCTCATTCTAAGTGCTGTAGGCGAATTGGTTAATATGTCTAAATGGAAAATGACGGATGCCAAGTCGTTAAGTGTAAGCCACAGGATGACATCCCCAACTACTTAAACTATATGAACATTGTGAACGGTAGAGGTATGTCATTAAACTAGCAGATGTTTAGTAGTTTGTGTCACTGTTGATCATCTTTGTCTTCCAAAGTTAGGTTCCTAAATGGGTTAATTTTTGAGTTTTTTAAAAAACTAAATAGTGCATTATGGCACTTAGGTCCCAAATTTATCATTGGTTTTTTAAAGAATTTGTACTTGAACAGCCACTTTTATAAGCAGGGTTTGAAGCTTATTTGGTGGGCAGACGCGGGAGAGATTTAATTTTGAAAGGAGTGTCAAAAGATTTTGACATTATAACCACTGCTAAACTTGAACAGGTTTTTCAATGATTGTTTGGTTTTTTTTCTTTGTACACTTCTTTCCTTTCATGGTTATACTTCTTTGTTCAGTAGTATTGAGTTACGAGTGCATCGACAACGTTTAGATGGATAAGACTTTTGTTTTTCCATATTGTATTATAGATCAAATAGAAATTTTGTGCTCTAATTGTTGGGCGGAGGTTTCCAACATATAGGTGTTTAATAGTGATTTAGTAGTCGAGGTCACCTTAAACTTGTCACGATCGTGACAGACACTCGCCATTCATATCTCCACTTGTTTTGTAATATGCATATAGAAAACGTTCGAATTAGGTTTTAAGGTATTTTGTTCATTTGTTTCCTTATGTCTTTAGTTTTCAAAGCACTAAAAATTAAGACATCTGAACTTGTAAATCATGAGATATAAACTAAACATCACAAGCTGCTCCAAAATAGGGGTAGCATCAGGCCGCCAATTTTGATCTCAATTTCCAATGTCATATTAAGTTAGAGTTTCTTCTATCACCCAATTTATAGGTCTATAGACTACGTTATAACCTAAACAATATGACTGGTTCAAATAGACCTAATACATAATTCTACTACACGATACTCTCTAGTTATATTCAACTAATTCCATGCAAGGTAACACCAAAATAGCACCAACACACCATTTTAACAACCATTCCTTATCCAAATAAATCTTTATATCCATTAAAACGTACATATAAAGAGAAATCAAACTAAGTGTAGTCTCAAACCTTAAAATTGGCCAAGTAGTTCTTCTAATGCCTTTCCTTCCCTTCTTCTTTGAATTTGCTTCACTCACCAACTAAAAACACCATAAATACTTATCCAAATCCCAATTCCAACCCTATAATGCCAATTCTTCATAAACAAAGCAAGAAAAGATAAAGACGAAGAGAAAACTACTAACTTTTACCTTGATTTCTACCTAATATTAACTTAATTCCTTACATGCAAAATGATGGGATGAAGAAGATGAAGTGGAGAGAAAATGAGAGAGGAAAAATCTAGAATTTACCCTAAAATGTCGCCCCTCTCTCCTCTCCATGTGCCTATTTCATGATCTTTCAAGACTTATACACAATGCTAAATACTTATTGGACACACATGCTTTGTTCTTATTGTTCACACATGCTTTAATCCAATTGGTTCATGTATGGACTTTAGGAAAATTACACATTGGTTCTTCTTCTTCCTTTAATTCCTACATTGGCCTATAATCTCATCAATTAATTTCATTCTCATCCATATTTCACGTCTAAATATTTATGTCCATGCCGAAATGAACAAATTACCTATTTACTCATGTCTTTTTACATTAAGTACCAATATGGCTCTTACTATGCTTAGATGCTCTTAATTCGTTATGTTCACGTCTTAATACACCTACACATGCTATAATACTTCTAGGGTATAAGTTAGGGCCTTACACATAATATTTGGAGTCTTGTTGATCTAGGCTTACAAGAAGGAGCTGATGTAAATGCTTAAAGGAAGGACCAATTGATGTTATCCCAAATTCTCTAACGAGTAGATTATTCAATTTTTGGTAAAATTGCTAATGCTAAAACTGCCAAAGAAGCGTGGAGTATCTTAAAGTTGTCTTACAAAGATACTAATAAGACTCAAAAATCCAAATTGCAATCCCTGCGTAAAGAATATGAGAGGTATGAAATGTCTAATTGAAAAACTATTTAACTATATTTTTCTCGTGTTACTAATCTTATCAACAAGATGAGATTGTATGGAGAGGATATTTTAGATAGTAATATGGTAGAAAAGATTTTACACACCATACTTATTAAACTTGACCATATTGTGACTATAATACTAGAGTCATACGATATGAAGACTATGACTGTAGTAGAGTTATAAAGAAGCATTTAAAGTAATGTTAGCAGAATATTGGAGAAAACAAAAAAGATAACAAAAGAAGCCTTAAAAGGCTAGGTGAATTTCAATAATGTTGCATAATCTAATCAAAATGCAAATGGTAAAGGTCGTGATTTTAACAATGAAGGAAGAGGAGATTTTATAGGCAAAGGTAAAGGAAGTTTTAGAGGAAGAGTTCATCAAAACAATTTTAACCAGGGGGAGAAAACAATTTCAGAATATTCACTCAAGGAAAAGAAGGAAATAATTTTAGGCCTATCAGTAAAGAAAGAGGATGAGGCAATCAATATCAAAAGAGATGTAATTTTAATTGCTTTAATTATGGAAGGTATGGACACAAAGTTGCTGATTGTAGATCCAGATCTTAGAACAACTATCAGGCTAATGTTGCAGAAAATCAGTACCAACATTTTGGTGAGAATTTTAATAATATAAAAAGTTTATTTTTAGTAAGTAACTCTTTTATGGAAGATGAAAATATCCGGTATTTGGATAATGGTTGTAGCAATTATATGTGTGGGAATAAGGGGTTATTTTCCTCTTTAAATGAAAATGTTTAGTCAATAGTTAAATTTGGGAATAATTTAGATATTCCTATTTTAGGAAAAGGTTGAGTATCCATTAGGCTAAAGGATGGTTCTAAAAGTTTTATCTCTGATATTTTATGTGTTCCTGGTCTTCATCATAATTTACTGAGCATGGTCAATTATCGAAGAAAGGTTATAAAATGTAAATTCATCATGATTTTTGACCTTCATAGACAGGAGTGGAAGATTTATTGCAAAGGTAAAGGTGTCTTTTAACCGTCTATTTCAACTAAAAATTCATCTTGAAAAATTTACTTGCTTGATCTATGATACATGGTGAAAATTAGTTATGGCATAAACATTTTAGAAATTTTAATTTCTCTGGATTAAATTATCTATCAAGAAAAGAGCTTGTGTCTGGATTACTTATTGTGAATATTCCTAACCATTTATGTGAGATATGTGAGTTGGGAAAAAGCATAGGGATGTATTTCTAATTGGAAAGTCCTATAAAGCAACGAAACTATTGGAAATTATTCATTCAGATATGTATACTATTGAAGTTCCATCCAATGGAGGTAATAAGTATTTTATTACTTTTATTGATGATTGTAGGCCTAGGTGTATTTTCTAAAACATAAAGTAGAAGCTCGTGATGCGTTTAAATCATTTAAAGTGTTTATTGAAAAGTAAAGTGGCTGCAGAATTAAAGCATTAAGAATAGATAGGGGTTCAGAGTATCTTGTATGCACAGAGGTCTTTGAACAGTATGGAATTCAACAACATTTGAACACTAGATACACACCTCAACATAATGGAGTAGCAGAAAGGAAGAACAAAAGTATTATGGACATGGTTAGATACATGTTAAGATCTAAACAATTGCCTAAAGAATTTTGGACATAAGTTATTGCTTGTACAGTTTATATTTTAAACAGGTGTCCAACAAAAACCTTTAATGATAAAACACTTGAGGAAGTTTGGAGCAAAAGGAAACCTTCCATTCGACATCTCAAAGTTTTTGGGTATATTGCTTATGCCCATGTACTAGATCAATTGAGGAAGATGTTGGATAACAAAGGGGAGAAATGTATTTTTATAGGCTATAGTACAAATTTAAAGGCCTATAAATTATACAATCCAACTATGAAAAAGACGATTATTAGCCGTGATGTAACATTTAATGAGGATGGAATATGAGGTTGGTCTTTAACTTCTAAAAAAAGGCTAGTGGTGATTTTAGAAAGTTATGAAGAAGAAAGTGCTCAGGCAGATTTAGTATCCCAGCCAGAGACATCTAATAAACCCTAAAGACATCATCGGTTACCAGCCAGATTAGAAGATTATATGATAGGTACTAAAATGATCAATCTGATGAAGAGATTATCAATTTTGCTTTATTTGCAGATTGCGAACCAGTTCATTATGAGGAGACATCAAATGACTTAAAATGGAAAAAAGTTATGGATGAAGAAATATATGCAATTGAAAAGAATGACAAGTGGAAATTAACATATTTGCCTGCTGATAAAGAGCCTATAGGAGTAAAGTGGATGTACAAGACAAAATACAAGCCTAATGGTGAAATTAACCGGTTTAAAGCTAGACTGGTTGCAAAAGGATATAAGCAAAAACTAGGTATTGATTACTTTTAAGTATTTGTTCTTGTTGGGAGATTGGATACTATTCAAATTATTATATCTCTCTCAGCTCAAAATAACTGGAAAATTTATCAAATTGATGTAAATCTGCTTTTTAAAATAGAATTTTAGAAGATGAAGTATATGGTAAGCAACCTGCAGGGTATGAAATTATTGGAAAAGAAGATAAAGTTTATGGGTTGAAGAAAGAACTGTATGGATTGAAGTAGGCACTAAAACACTTCATGAAGCATGATTTTGAAAGATGTCCTTTTGAGCATACTTTTATTCGTGTGTCTCTATATTGATGATCTAATTTTTACTGGAAAAAGCTCAAAAATGATTGAAGAATTTATGGAGGCTATGGTAAAATCATTTGACATGACAAACTTAAATCTAATATCTTATTTTCTTATAATAGAGGTAATTTAATAGGATGATGGAATTTTATTTCCCAAAGGAAGTATGTGAATGATATTTTGAAGAAATTTAAGATGGAGAATTCAAAACCAGCTCCCACCCCAGTTGAAAAAATTGAAACATATAAAAGAAGATAAAGGGAGACCTATAAGTTCAACTTACTATAAGAGTTTAATTGGAAGTCTGAGGTATTTAACTACAACTAGACCATATATAGTTTTTAGAGTTGGATTATTTATAAGATTTATAGAGGAGCCTTGTACCTGTCATTTACAAGGAGCAAAAAGAATTTTTTGATATATCAAAGGTATTTTGAATGAAATAATTTTTTATACAAATATCAACTATGTGAATCTTGTAGGTTACACATATAGTGATTAGGGTGGAGATATAGAAACAAGAAAAAGCACATCAGGGTATGTTTTTCATCTTTACACTAGTGCAATATCATGGTCTTCAAGGAAACAACCCATGGTTGTGTTATCTATGGCTGAAGTATAATATATTGGAGTAACTAGTTATGCTACACAAGTAGTATGGCTAAGAAGAATGCCTAAAGTACTACATCAAAAACAAGATGCTCCAAAAGAATTATTCTGAGATAATATGTCCATAATAGCACTAATCAAAAATCTAGTTTTCATGGGCGATCCAAGCACATAGACATTCGGTTTCACAAAATTCGTGAGCTAGTAACTGAAAAGGAAGTAATGATTAATTATTGTCACGCTGAAGAACAAGTTGTAGATGTTTTTACTAAACCACTAAAGCCTAAGTTGTTTCACAAACTGAAGAAATTGTTGGGAATGATAAATTTCTACTAACTTGATTTAAGGGAAGCAATGTTAAGAAATAAATCAAGTTAAGATTTGCCTAGGAGGAGATAACAACATTAAATGGTAGCCGAAATCATTATGAAACAAGTGAAGAGAGGCAATAAATGGTAGCTAAAATTTTTGATAAAGCAAGTGGAGAAAGAGGGGTTTACTTCTTCCTAAAGCAATTCATATGTTTTAACCAATGTTTGGTCTAATAGGATGTTTACTTGTATAAGTAAAACTCTAGTTTTTTTTTGTTGCCTATAAAAGAGTGTAATGAAGCCTTATATGTATCGTGTATTGGGATTTAATTGTAAACTCTCCTCTTCTCTTCTCTCCCTCTCTTTCGTGTATGTGAGTGTTGTGTCATTTTGATATCAAGATATGTTTTCTTTTTTTTGTTTTCTTAAGTCTTATTATTGAATGCTTGCCTAGATGGATGGGGTCATTACATAAATATTATTGTTAAGATATCTACTGTTAAAGCTAGCTCCAATAAGGAAAGGAGTAATTTCATATCTTTAGAACTACTTCTGCGCCCTTAGCCTAGCTATGAAGTATGACCATGTTGTGCTAACTTCTGTGTTTTGTACTCATTATCATAAACTTACTTGCAATATGGCCTTTTCTTAAGATGTTTCTTTTTATTATGTGTATGCATTGTATAGGGTTGGACTGTTAACATCTCACCAAGCATTGGCAACTAATCCACAAGATGCTCTTATAATTTGTGTATTTGCTGCTGTACTATATTATGGAAAATGGCAAGATGGTGTTAAAGCTGCCAAGGAAAATTCCAACATGGAAGAGCATTTGTGCCTAAGATCTCAGGGTTATCTAGATTAAATCAGATGTAGAACTTGTATAAAGAGTTGTTGATCTAGCATCTTTAGTTTAAGAGCTCGTTAGTGCTTGCATCAATGATGGTAGTAATCCAGATTCTCAAAGCTCTGTTATGGTAAGTGTATGTCATTTATCATGTCTATGTTAGCAATCGTACCATATTGCTGCATTGGCTAATACCTAAAAAGTGTTATCCACATAAGTAGACTTTATTTCTATGGTACCTTGGCCAATCATATTAAATGCATAATACATAAAATATGTTCACATCATCACCAGAATATTCATCACTCTTACACCACATGTGTTATTATGCATATGGTTAATACAAGTTCTTTTAAAAAATACTATGTTACTTCCTCCGGTCCCTGCCTACATTAATATTAATGTTTAAAGATGATGTTCATGCCTATTTTTAAGCTAATTTACCCTTCCTTTTAAAAATGTATATGCTCTGAAGTCAGTAATATTTTAGGTTTATATATGATGTTCCACAACACTGCAATCATGTAAAAGCATATTACTTAGAAGCATTGGCATGTTTTTGCTGTCTTCACACTATACCTTTTATAGGAAAGTCTATATTTGTTGTTTTAAGCACTACTGCTTGTAAAAGAATTATAAGAATGACAAGCTTTATAGGATCTAAACTTGAAATTAACTGTAACAGCACACTTTTTTATATAGGAAGAATATTGGTAAACAATTAGGTATGTATACAGGTCACTAGCATATTGTAGCTGTAACACCCCACTCCCGCAACACACGTACCCGACATCCTGAGGAATATCCGAGTTTGTGCCCCGCGAGGGTGGCATGTTATAGCACTCGATCATTCAAATTTTAGTACAATTGTTTTTAAAACCACGAAATAAAGTGCAAAAATTGATAACCAAATCGGGCCCACTCTATTCGCAAACTTTTTCAAACATAACAATACAATCAACAGAATTTTCAATAGCCATTTGGGCCCATTACA
>JAOTAY010000189.1:22692968-22705534 GCA_025629805.1 Erythroxylum baracoense
CTTTATGGTCCTATCCATGTGATAAGATAGGAACATCAGGCACACCCTGTTAGAATGTTGCCACTTGTTATATATAGTTTTTTCATGTTCAGAAGAATCAGGCGATGGCATAGGAGGTGCGTCTTCTGTCAAAGCCATGTATATGTTCATCATGGCCAAACTCAGCTTCATAGAGTCCAACCAATCCTCATAATTGGACCCAATCAGAACAATCGCTGCGTTAGACTTAGTAGCAACAAAAGCAACTGATATGCAAAAAAAAACAAAAATAAAAAATTGGGAGATTTAGTCAATATTGGAGGTAACAAATATGGTTGATTTCAAATTTAAAGCTCTCATGTCATCGTAATTGTACCGATAGGGTCCTCAATTACAGTCCATGAGCACACTCCCTCATCTTAAATACTACATTTCAAGATTTAACACCGATAAGGCATTTAAATTAAAAAATATATCATTTAAGCAATGAAAAAGAATCAACCAAAGAATCACACCTAACATCGACACCAATATAGAACATAAACACAAAATATCACATCATTAATATCATTCTTATAGGGTATGTATACTAATAATGCAATTTCTTCAAAACAAATTCCAGAAATAATTTACACAAACTCTCATCTGAATTGTTCCTGTAATGGGTGAGCTTACAACTAGATAAGATAATTAAAATTCTTACTTACCAGACATGTGAACCAAGGTTCCAAAATTTAAAAGCAGTTCTAGTAAATTAATTCAATTTACCAACATTTAAATATCATAAATATGCTTCCAAAATTTGTTTTATATCTGAATGGTGCTAGTTGGGAGAGTGTTTCATATATGTCATAGGAAACAGGTTCAAGAGACTACATAAAAATTTTCAGGTCAAAATTCTGAAAGCAAAGTACTCAAATCTCAATTTTAAAGCTCAAAAAACAAAATTCCAACATAAATAATTTTCATGACCATAAAATAATTAAAAATTACTAATAATCATAAATTAAAAATAATTAACAATAAAAAATTGCAAAAAATGCTCATAAGGTCTTCACGCGCAATGAGGCGCAAGTGAGCTTTAATCACAGGCCCCAATGACGTCATATGTCGAAACCCGCAAATTGACTCGAATGTCGACTCGGTAAGCTTGCGTGGTGTTGACGTCATGATGACATTGTCCACTAGGCTGATGCTGACAACATGATGATGTCATAGGATGATGTCATCAACCAATATCTGAACCCACGTGTGAATCCGATCCGATTGTTAACCTACGACGCCTGAACTTGACCCGGTTCGCTACCCACGATGCCTGAGTCGTCTCATCCCTGTTCATCATCCTAGATCCGAATTTCTGGTTTTTTCTGGAACGCTTGATATATATATATATATATATATACATATATATATATATATATACATATATATATTTAAATACAATAGAACATGTATTGTTCATAACATCAAATCAAGCAAGAGTCGAATTCTGGAAATTAAATACATTCAAACAATCCATGAAATCATTAATACATTCATAAGAAACAAGATTCCATGTAATTCTAATCATGTTATTATATTATAAAATTTTTGGAATAAACACATCCCTAATATAATTTCCCACTATGTGCTAAAATAGTGTGATCCAAAATGGGGAAAAAAAGATTTAACCTTTTACAGCTATAAATCAAATCACAACCTGCTCTGATACTAATTGAAAGAATATTGTCTCATACAATTATCAAACTGTGATTGATTTATGGCATGTAAATTATAGAATGTAGTTTAGAAATACCTGGAACGCTTGATAGATCCATATCCCTGTTTTGAGAAGTTTGAGAGTGTTTCTGTCCTCTTGGCCACAATATGCGATTGATTAGAGTAGTTACTGAATGGGGAGCAACCACACATATATAATGGCAGAGGTCAGAGACCCTCCATATAAACCGTAAGGATTAATGAACTAACCTACCCATTAACAGTTAGCCTAATAACATGGCCCAGTAACCTTATTCCACTACACATACGGCAAAGCCTAATGCGGCTTTACAACACCCTAATAATTGACTCAGCGTTGAATATAAGATTTTAACATTAAATTATGGTTAATTTTAGTTCATAATTTAACACAGGGTCCTCTTGACTAGCTCTAGAACTTCTTCCAATAATGTAAGTAGACCTGAGGAGGGAAGGGAACATGGTAGAATGGCTTTGAATATCCTTTTGCTGACAAATACTCGAAAAGAACTACATGCATTAAATAAAACATCCTATAATATAACCATGTGAGTTAAAAAGGACATTCTTTCCCAGGTTTGGGGAAATCAGTGCCTATTATGACAATTTTCAAATTGTACGAGGCTCTCCTTTCATGATATGGTTAAGAATATCGTCAAGGATACAAGTTCGCTCCCTAGCCAATTGCATCCAATTTCCTAAGACATTATAGCCAACTTCAATTGGCTTGCCACTTTCGAGACATATGAGCCATTCATAACGTTGTTTTGCTATATATACCAAATTCGGCCTATCAATAAATATTCAATCTCTCCTTTAGGAGCTCATAAACAATTGGAGTTTTAGGTCTATAAGAGGTGACATAAAACCTTATTTTAACAAAAACCACACAATATTGGAACATTAGTCCAAGATTATTTTGGAAAAGCAATTTCCCCTGCCCCTAAGAATGTAATGTTAAAGAGAGAGGTTTCGTTAGAAGTTGATGTTATTTTAGGTTTCTAACCACTTTACAGGTTTTCTATGGATGCAAACGTGAATGTGATCATCTTAACCAATAAGATCAATGTTGTCTAACTAAAAAGAGTAAGAGAAATCCATTGGTGGACTAGGAAGTTATCCTTATTAAGTCGACAGAGAATATTATTATTGTCGAGGCATTCACATTCATTGAAGGCAATGTTGACGATTCCCAAACCTAACCACACCACTTACAATGGTAAGTCAAGGATAGAAGAGGAGGTCTTCTTCCCTTAGAGGAATATCAAGGTGACCGACTCCATATTTGAAACTAATGGAGTCAATCCACCAATCTATAAAGTTATAATTTTCCTTAAGGATCATATACAACTCAACGAGGGAACATGTGAAAGCATCATGTTCTCTGTAAATATTATATGGCTAGATGTCTTTCCTTATGTGTTTCAGTGCTGTATAGTTGGATTTCTTTAATGCTTGATTTGCAGGTTTTAAGTTCATTAACCATCTATTCAGAGAGGACATGGATGGAACTAGTATAGTTTGTAAAAATATGTTTTTTACAACATAAATTAAAATTAACATTCATAATAGTATGATCTTGAATAAACAATTGTTACAAATTATAAGAAAATAATATTGTGTACCTGATGTGAAAGATGTCATTATCGTAAAGAGATTAAGAAAATTCACAGTGTTTTTAATCAAAATTAGTTTCTGTTTCTCAACTCCTTAGCAGCTATAAAAACTTAATGAAAAACTCTTTATAACCTTAATCAGTAGAGAGAGGATCAATTTATATATCTATAATTTTTAATCTGATATGTCCATTAAATGACCAAAATAAACAGTTGAGATTCATTCCAGTAGTAATTAGGAAGATGGACCGATTAAGACTCTTTAACTACATTAATATCATTATTAATATATTTAGAATATGACCACAAATCAGGCCACATTCTTATATTCTCCCACTTGGCCTAATAGTTTAGACTTTTTTTAATAGTGTAAACAATAAACGTTCACAAAATAAATCTCTTAATATCTTCATAATTTACCTAAACACAATAAACCATAAATGCGAGTCATAATGATCATACACATTAATGTTGCATACTTCATTCTATATACCATAACACTAGTAATTTATTGATTCAGGTATCATAATTGATATATAAATATCATAAAGGTCCATATTAATGTTTTATAGACAATTTTATTTCTTATTTAATAACAGTCACATGTGCACATTCATAATAAATAAGAAAATTGTCAATTAGAAACTTTATTAAGCTTTAGAGTGTCAAAAAGTCATCAAAAAACAATCATTAATATAACCAAGGCTCATTCTTTGAACATGTTACTTAAATATCTTTGGTGGAAGGCCTTTAGTTTAGAGATCTACAATCAAAAGATTTGACTTAATATGTTCAATACACACTCTTTGTTTATAAACTTCCTCTCCATATGTTTAGCACCTCTAGAGTACTTGTTATTCTTAGAGAAGAAAATTGATTTAGAGTTGTAATAATAAATTTTCAACAGCTTAGTAACGGTGTTGACAATCCTAAGCCCTAAAATAAAGTTTTGCAAATATAAGGCATAAATTGTGGCCTTAAAATATGCCACAAATTCTGCTTTCGTAGTGGATGAAACAATGACAGATTGTTTAGCACTGTTCCGTGAAATTTCTCCTTCTGCTAGTAGAAACAAATAACCAAACGTTGATTTTTTATTGTCAATGCATCCAACAAAATTTGATTCTGAATATTCAATTACTTTTAATGGATTTAATCTTCTATACATGAGCATATAGTTCTTTGTTCTTTGAAGATACCTTAAGACTTTCTTTGTAGCTTTCCAGTGGTCTATACTAGGATTACTTTGATATTTGCCTAGCATTCCAATCTTAAAGCAGATATCAGGTCTCGTGTATATTCGCAAATACATTAGACTACCAATAATAGAAGCATATGGAATAAATTCCATTTGTCTATGCTCCACATCATTCTTTGGATATTACATGAGGCTAAATTTATCCCCTTTTACATTGAGACATTCCCTGCTGAACATTTGTTCATATTAGATCTCTCAATAATTCTGTGAATGTAGTCTTTCTAATATTGATACTAGCCTTTGTGATCTCTTTTTAAATATTGAAGTTCCTATTACATAATATGCTTCTCCCATATCTTTTATTTCAAAATTATTAGAGAGAAAAATCTTTAATCTTATACAATATGTCTAAATCATTAGCAACAACCATAATATCATCAACATATAGAACTAGAAATATAAACTTACTCTCATTGATCTTTGGGTAGATATAACAATTGAAAATATTTTTTTAAAAAACTAAAAGATATTATAGTATCATTAAACTTAATATACCATTGTTGGAAAGCTTATTTAAGTCCATATATTGTTTTCTTATGTTTACACACCATATGACCTTTTTCTTCTATAAAAAAATCTTTAGGTTGATCCACATAAACTTCCTCCTCGAGATTCCCATTCAGAAAGGTTTTTTTCACATCCATTTGATGTAGCTCTAAATCAAACTAATCCATTAATGCTATGATTATTCTTAATGAGTCTTTCTTTGAGGCCGGTGAAAAAGTTTATTCATAATCAATGCCATTCTTTTGAGTATAACCTTTGACAACAAGTTAGGCTTAATACCGATCAATATTTCCATTTGAGTCATGTTTGGTATGAAAGGCCCATTTGCATATGACTCACTTAGATCCTTATGAAAAATTAAAGAAGTCACAGTCATTATTTTGTGCCATTGAATTTAACCCATCTTTCAAAGCATCAATCCATTGATCAGACTTATCACTTTCTATGGCTTGTGAAAATGAAATAGAATCATTATTAATGCCACAATCAAATTATAACTCTTGCAAATAAATCACATAGTCAGCAGGAATAATTGATCTCCTTATTATTACAGGTTTATTCAAAGATATTCACGTGGTTTATTTAAATTAATTATTTGTAAGTTAGTTTCTTTATGAGGTGCAATTTCATCTAAATCTTATCCAGAATTATTTTGTTCTTACAATACTGGGTCAACATTTGGTATAGATGTGGAAATTGGAACATTTATGGGTAATGGAACATCAATCCTTATTTCACTACTATCCACAACATATTTTTCAACATTCCGACTAATTTTACCATTTTTAATGAACTTGACATTAACTGTTTCAACAATTCTTGGACGATGGTTAGGATAATAAAACTTATCCCTTTAGATTTCTTTATGTAACTAATAAAGTAACCACTGACTGTTCGAGAATTTAATTTATTTTCTTGTGGATTATAAACTCGTGCTTCTGTTGGACAATCCCAAACATACAAGTGCCTCAAACTACGTTTCATTCCAGTTCATAACTCAAAATCAATTTTAGTTACTTCCTTACTAGGAATCCTATTCAGCAAATACATTGTAATTTTAAGTACATACATCCACAAGGTTTTGGGTAATGAAGAATTACTCATCATACTTCTAACCATATCAACCTTTATGACATTTAATTTTGTTGAGGTGTGCCTGACATAGTATATTGTGCACATATGTCATGTTTCTCGAGAAACTTTACAAAATAACCTATATATTCTCCTAATTTATCATATTTTTGATAATATTACCACCTATAATAGAGCTTACAATTTTCACTTTCTTTTATCTAATTGCCTTTCAACCTCATTTACAAACACCTCAAAGAAATCCATAGCTTGAGATTTTTCATTAAGCAAATAAACATATTCATAACAAAAAAATCATCTATAAAAGTGATAAAATACTTTTCTCTACTAAAAATGGAGCGTTAAAGGTCTACATATATCGATGTGTATAATTTCAAGGAGTTGCATACCTTTTGTGGATCCTTTCTTTCTATGTTTAGTTTGGTTTCCCTTAACACAATCCACTCATACATCAAGATCAACAAAATTTAAATTCGAAAGAATTTCATTCTTTACCAATCTTCCCAATCTTTTTTTTGATATATGACTTAAACATTTATGTCAAAAGTAAGCTTAATTATTATGCATTATGCTACACGTAGTTTTAATGGTATAATCAATAGAAGGAACTTCAGTTAAGTTTAGTTCAAAACATACAAAAAGGTTAGATGTAACTTTCTTTTCAAACTAAGCCTTATGTTTTAGACAATCTTTATGATAATGTCCCTCCTTCTTACAGAAATGACACTTATCTGTCTTTTGTTCCTTTTTATTAATATTAGTAGTAATCTGTATTGATTAACAGGTGCTTTCTTCTTAAATTTCTTATCTATTGGCTTGTGAATCTTGCTAGCTCCTTGACAATAAGGTTAATTGAATGAACTCCTTGATTTTTTAACTTTGTTTCCTTCTGAATGAACATATTAGATAATTTATTAACATTCCACTTGTCCTTTATAATATTGTAGTTAATTTGAACAGGACCATATTTAAGAGGTAATGAGTTCATAATGAATTATACTAAGAAGGAGTCATCAACTATCATATCTAGGGTCTTTTTGTCATATCTAGGACACCTTATTGCATGATTTGCAACCTATCAAACTTTACATTCATGAGTTTAACCATTATTGTACCAATGAGGGACTTATCTACATAATGAAAATGTTCCTAAATAAATTTAAGGTATTCTTTAGCACTTTAAATTTGTGGAATAATAGTCTTAATTTTATTGACAATAGTCACTCGCATGAAATTAAGACATAATCTGTTAGACCTTTTCCATGCTTTACAGTTTGTCTTCTCAGCCTCACTGTTCGTATCCATAATAATAATAGGTTTGTCTTTTAATAATGCTAAATCAAGATCCAGAAAACTTAAATGGAAATTCATTTATTTACACCATTGAAAGAAGTTCAAACTATTAAACACAGTAACAAAATAAGAATGTTAATAAAGAGAAATAGTTGCAAATATAAAACATGGTAACAAAAGAAGCAAGTTATAAAGAGAAATAGTTGTAAATACATAAATGCTCCATAAATTATTGGATTCAAGTAATTAAACATTTAGAATATACTATAATTTTCCTTTAGGCAAACTCAATAATATATGGGTTAATTGCAAAAAAATCTCAAACTTTACTCAATTTTGCAATTAAAGCTTGAACTTAAAAACGTAGCAATTAAATATTCAAACTTTCAATTTTTTTAATTTAGCCCAACGTTAGTATTTTCGTTAACTTTGCTGATGTAGCTTGCCACAGAAGACAGAATTTCTAAACATTTATACACATTATACTTAATTAAGTTTAACTAAATTATGTCATTTTGGGATTGAAATTCCTAAATCAAACTCTGTCATGTCGTTGGGAGATGACAATGACACTTTGTCATTCCAGTGCTAGACAATAACAACACTTTGTCATGCTAATGCCAGACAACAACAATAAAATTTCTAACAATCTGAATGAAATCCCAATTTTCCATCCTAGGCACTCGTTCTTTTTGTTTGACAACGAATTGATTTAAGGTTTTCAATTCCAGTGATTTAGGCAGCGAGTTTGATTTAGGGATTTCAATCTCAAAATGATATTGTTTAGTTAAACTTAATTAAGTTTGACGTGTATAATTGTTTAGGGTTTCTGTCTTATGTGGCAAGCCACGTCAGCAACGTTAATGAAAATATTAACATCAAGCTAGAATTGAAAAAAATTGAAAGTTTGAGTATTTAATAGCCACTTTTTTAAGTTTTTGCTATAATTGCAAATTAAATAAAGTTTGAGAATTTTTTGTTGTAATTAACCCATAATATATTATCATAAGTTTAATGCCATATAAACTTTATCAGATAATCAAACAAAAACTCATCAAATACAATTAATATCTTTAGATATTTAACATATTTGACAATCGAATGTTGATTTTTCCTTTATTATGTTTATTAGTGATAGAGTATTAATTTAACTTTCGATAAATTTAAAAATTCTGTCAACTAATAAACATCATTTATCCATATAATTAATTCAATAATAGGCATTAATATGTTATGAATAAATGATTATTTATAAATGAAAAAAATTTACTTATTAATTTAGTCACTTTGGTGACTAACACTCTATGACTAATAAAAATCATTTATCCATATAATTAATTCAATAATAGGCACTAATATGTTATGAATAAATGATTATTTATACATGAAAAATTCACTTAATTAGTTTGGTCACTTTGGTGACTAACAAATTATCCTTTTATAATGTCATGTATAAATTTAACACAATACATAATTTTAAATTCCAGTAATAATATGAATAAAGCTAATATGAAATCATTAATAAAATTAATACAATATATATCATCAGAATAAAATAAAAATGTCATTTAAATTCTAAAAATAGGAAAATGAAAAACTGAAATAAGTATATAAACATGAACTTTGAATACTGTAGTAATTATAGTGAAATTTACATTGATAATCTGTTGTTGTTTGGGGGTTAGGATACCTGACATTCACCTAGGAGACTTTAGTTCAATTCTTAGCAGGAACTCTATGAGAACGATTGAAGCATAAAATGTTGGCAGTAATAATATAAAAATACTCTTTCTTTATTTCTTAATAGAAACCATTAGCAGTGAATAATCACAAAACTGTTCAAACATCATAATATTTTATGATCATTATCAAACAATCATAGTAAGATAGATGAATAAATTGTTTATTCAAAACATATGCTTTGATATCACATGTAAAAACATAATCTTTATAACATAAACCAAAATTGACATTCATAATTTTAGGATCTTGAATAAACAATTGTTACAAATCATAAGAGTATAATAATGCGTATCTGATGTGAAAGATGTCATTATCATAAAGAGATTAAAAAAACTTAACGATGTTCTTAGTCAAAATTAGGTTCTCTTTGTTGACTCTGTTGTAGCTATAAAAACTTGATAAAAAATTATCTATGACCCTAATTATTAGAGAGATAACCAATTTACATACGTATGATTTTTAATTTGGTACTTTCATTAAGTGACAAAAATAAATAGATGAAATTTGTTCCACTATTAAATAGAAAGTACGAATCATTTAGGACTTTAAAATTACATTAATATCATTAGTAATGGGCTTTGTGATTATATTAATATCATTATTAATATATTTAGAATATAGCCACAAATTAGGCCATATTCTTACATAATTTGCATGGATATAAGCTCACTTGGCCATAAACAATGAAACATTTATCAAGACCTTAATAGCTTTGGGAGAGAAGGATAAGGAGATAGCAAAGCTTAAACTAAGCTTGGAGGCTCTTCCAAGTGACCACTGCAAATTTGGAGGTTCATTAAAGTGACCACTACAAGCTCGTTGCCACTGATATGCAACTTAAGGAAGTAGTGAGAGAACATATGATGATCGAAAGATTGTGTAGACTCTTAATATTTTTTTAATATATTTTCTCATTTTAATTTGTTTCTTTATAAAAATTAAGAGAAAAAGAAAATATATATTCTAATAACTTTATATTTATTTTAGTCCAATTTTTATTTTCATTGTATATTTATTGTAATACCCTACTCCCATCTGTCCCGTATGTCCATCAGATATTCGAGCACATGCCCGGTAGAAGCAGTGCGCTAGAGCAATCATATAACTTATCATGGCATCATAATTAAAACACAAATACTCAATATCTAAAACTCAATTCCTCATTTTCAGTTCATAAAATATAAATTATATTGTAGCGTTACATACATCATCCATATATATATAGTTTATAGCTCTGTTTACATAAAATGCTACATGAATGAGGAACTATACAAAATTCTATCTAACTCTTTAGTCTCAGCTGACCGACTTTTGAGTTATTTCTTCTATCCAAAAATGCAATAACTATTTTTCTTCTAGAGTCTCTCTGATGCTAAGTATCCTCTCTCGTACCTAAAAAGTCATGTTACAATTTTAATGAATTTTGTGAACTTAGTGAGCTAGCCATCATCGATGGCTCACTCATATCAAACATAGAATAATTTACGATTCACATTCAATTTACATATAAGTAATAGCACATATTACAGATCACTTCACCAATCATCATATAACATCAAATATCACTTTGTTCACTTATTTCACATTTCTCATTCTGAACGATTCAAACAATTCATCTCAATCATTCAAAACATATATATTAAATGTATATACAGTTCACATATAACTCACATTTAAGTATTATGTTGTTGTGACCAAGTGTTTTTTTAACTGTATCGTATCTATTGTAGATATCGGGCTCATTAATAAATGTCTCGTATCTGTTGGAGATACTGGGCTCATTATACATAGTGAGCCAAAGGCTCTTACTATATTATGAGCTTTAAGCTCTTTTTCACTGGCGGCTCCAATCACAACTACCATTATCTAATCATGCATTCATGTAATGAAATGCATCAAATCTCATATATTCAATCAGTCACTTATATTCACTTTACACATTTACTTTCACATTTTTATCAGACTTAAGTCTAACATTCAATAAATATGTTGAGGACACTTATTTCTGTTAAATTCATATACAGTGAACACTTCCAATATGATTTTCATGCATCAAACACCTCAGATAATCAATGCCTGAAATTAACACATTCACACCAATAATAATTCAATAATTGACATTTAAGTGAAGATAGGCATACTTAGTGAGAACATCTAGGTTATTCATAGTATGGTCTAGATAGCTATTGCCTCAATGTCTCAGCAATGTTTGGATGCGGTTGCTCTATTTATGCTTCTATATCATGTAATACATATTGACACACATTACAACTTTGCAGAATCACATAAGTATTCATTTATACACATATGTATATGTGTTGTGTACAATGCATGCTCAATGACATTCCCAGGTATATTTCCTTAATTCACATCTTATAATCATTCAACATCATCTTTCAATCATTCTTTAATACCTGATACACTTTGCTTACTTTAATCATATAATCCATCATCAACTAGGTTCATTTTAGGCCTCATTTAAGCCTAAATACATCATAAGGAGTTACCTTAACATTAGTTGGTTCAAACATCACTCAAAAGACAAGATTTTACTCTACGTGTCTACCCCTGATCAAGGTGGTCCTTCCTATGAGCGTACACAATCGTGGGGATTATGTCACAATTGTGACAAAACTAAAACTTTGCTAGGCTCACCCCACAATCTTGCCCTACATTTCTTCCTCATTCCTTCCATAAATTCTACATACACAAAAATATCATTTACACTCCATATTTTCCAAAATTCACATACAATTGTACAACTTCATTACATACAGATATAGCTCCCATTTTGATTACATTCAACTCACAAAACTGTACTCAGTTGATTCATCATCTTTTACTTAACCTAATCATATATGTGCTCTAAACTTTTCTTACATTCTTTACCTTTCTATACTATAGACAAGACATCTCATTCATAATGCATCAATAAACCATCTCCATAGTTCTTCATTTAGACTTAATAGCCTCTTCATTTTTACCTCAATTTATAATTCAAAACATTCACAAAACAAGTCATACAAGACTATTAATCATAACCATAAAAATAAGACAACAAATATGTCCATTCATTCATCAATGCCTCAACACTCATTAAACTCCATTATCACCTTCACTTTACCTCTAAACTATCATCCTAGTTCTCTTCATTTCAAGAACATAACTCAACATTTTTGTTAATATAACTTTCACTTTCATTATACCCCTTAATTCACAACTTATAACAACTCAGCACTTATGGTTTTTATACTCTTAAAACAAAACACAAACATATGTATTCATCCATCAATTTACTGCACTCATCCAAACACCATTATAATGATCATTCTACCTCAAAA